>CM042256.1:29944188-30544188 GCA_023566225.1 Romanogobio albipinnatus
ATGGCGTTGTAGATTGTTTTCGCCAGAACATGCAGACAGGCACAAACTCCAAAACCACCGCAAAATTTCACGACATAGAGCTAGATGCTTAAATGTGGAGCAGAGGAGTCTTCTACTCGGGCTCTGAGGCAGGGGGTCTTCATGGGGCAGGGCTGTAGTACGGTCCAAATGACTGGAACCGAATGTCAGGTTGTCAGTTGTAAGTAGGGCACAGAAGGGACAAGAATGGAACAGCCTGGAAGGCAGAGGCTGGCATAACAGCCAGTTACTAGTTACTCCTGTGGGCACTTCTAATGATGTCCCAAGAGATCTAGAATGGAGAAGTAATCACAGAATAGGGCTGAAGATTTGTATTTTTGCCCTTTCCTGACTTTGAGCCATGCCACCGCAGATGTGGAGAGATTGTAGAGGAATGCTAATGTGAATATCAAATTGTGTTGAATTATGAATGGACAATTCTCAATCCGGTCACACATGGGAGTAAAAGTCACTCCTATGTCTGTCTGGTCCTCGAGAAGTCTATTGATCTTGACTATCTTCTGAAAATGGCTCAGTTCAGATCGATGGTGTTAAAGACCCACTCTGTGAACTTCTTGAGCTTGGCAGCAGAGCTTTGAGACTCTTCTTGCAGCCTCTGATTGTCCTCCCAAAGCCTCTTAATTTGGGCCTGCAGTTTTAATTTCTCTTCCCTTTCCTGGAGGAAAAGAAAAACATAGTGAGGGAATGATAAATGTGAGGTTGAATACACTAAATATCGACAGAGCTCCTGTTTTCAATAGTTACTAAGGTTGAAAATGCAATACAAAAAGCAAAATACATAAAACTATTCCAAGTAAATTATCAATCACGTTTTATCTAGGAAAAATAAAGGCAAAGAGACAGTGACTAATTCTGATGTTTCAAAGTGAATCATTCCGAGTCCATCACAGTCGTTCAAGATTGGATGACTATTACAGCTTCACGTGACGTTTTTACTTCGTATGAAGTAAAAATCCCCTTCATTCTCTCCATTACTTACTTATAAACTAGACTTACTGTGAGCTGCAAGGTTGTTAATCATTGGTATGTTTTTGTGGAAGTTGTCAGCCAGCATTATTTCAACTTATTTTTCAAATAATCATGCTCAACGCTGGAATTTCTGGTGAAAAATGACATTATCCATGATTCTGCAGAGAAATCTCAACCAATCAGAGAATCACTATAAGCGATAATCTCTAAATTAATAGTTTTATATTTCTCCATAGTCTTCATGGCATTATATTGTTATTCTTTCCGTTAAGTACTTTTGTATATTAAGTTACTTTTTTGTACAGATTGTACTGATTTTTGGCTCGTAACTCTTAAATACTTTAAAATCCCTTTCTGAAAAACACTTCCGATTACAATCTGATGAATTGTTGAAAATGAATGCTTCACACATTGCTGGTGTATAACCACCACAAGCAGGGCCATCAAGGAGGGAAAGGTGGAAATGATTCCCGAAGGCCTGAACTTGAACTGACACCCTCGGACAACAATTTCAACCAAGTGGGTGGGGGGTCTAATACAATAAACAGTATTAGAGCCCTGGAAATTCTAGCGACGGCCCTCACCACAGGTGTGCATTGGTTTTCAATAATTCAATGGCTGTCAAATATTCTTGATTTATTTAACCTTTAATAGGTCAAAAAGGCCATTCTGAATATTGTATAAGTTCAACTCACTTTCTTCAAGTCCTCCTGCAACATCTTAACCAAAGCCTCCAGCTGAGAAACCTTCCCACTGTAGCTTGAAGGCCCCTCACTAACAGAAGAACCAGAGTTAGGACAAAAAGGATGCCATATGCAAGAAACTACAACATAACTAAGAAACCACATACAGAATACGAATGACACATTATTTGTTGGACTATTAGGAAAAGGCTGAGAAATGAGAGGGTAGTGGATGTACCTGGGGGAGAGTCTGGTGTGGGGCACTGGGTGCAGCTCTAGATGCTGAGGACTGAGTGAAGACTCTCCTCTCTGACTGACGTCCTGAGAACTAAACATAAACCCTCTTTGCACTGAGAGGAGAATGGGAGGAGAAGAGAGTGATGGAGTTGAGAGAAAGAGATTAATTTAACTGTGAAGGCATTATTAGGCATACGATAAAGCAGCACCTCCAGCTTAACACAGTTGCACATTCCAAGACATCTGCCCACCAGTGCAAGCCCTCAAGGGACATTCCCATTAATGTAACAGCATTTCACTCATTATTCTAAATCCTTACGTTTCAGCAAATTCAGCATCATTATATCATCGCACAAAATGGATAAATCCTCTAACGTCATAAACCCCAGTAATGGGTGTTTCTTTAACTATGGGCACTTTTGGCATTGCGTTATGATCCTTTAGAAATAAAACTCCCTATTATTAATTAAACACATTTCACACTCTCAGTAGGCTATTTAAATTTACAGTCAAAGGAGAATTTGTCATTTTTTTTTAACATTCCCATCACAAGCACCATTCTCTCCATATACAGTATGTGCTGTGTTTGCTGTTTGATAACACTCTGGTGGAAATGATACTGATGGAAATAGCATTTTGGGGATAAAATGGCCTACGCTTTCTGATGCTAATTTCATGAATCATAATTGCAATCAGTGTTATTGTTAGCTAAAACAAAAACTATTCATACAGCTTGTTTTCAGTAATTGAAATAAAGCTGAAATGAGATAAAATAGAAATATAAGACTAACTAACTAGGCAACTAACTCAAATAAGTTAGTTGAAAAGACTCAAACTAAACAAAAACTACAAAGCTGCATGCGTCTTGCGGAGGATTGGCATTTTTCTTGATCCATGTCAAATTTAGAGCCAAAGCTACTTTTCACCGTGCACGGATATCGTGACACTCACAGGTGAATGATGCATGCAAGCAATATCCTGCATTAATAATAATAATAATAATAATAATTTATTACATTTATATAGCGCTTTTCAAGGCACTCAAAGCGCTTTACATAGAAGGGGGGAATCTCCTCAACCACCACCAATTAATAACATTTGGTTATGTTTTATCAAAAAAAAAAAATAATTACTTAGTGTAGCTTTAACATTCAACCCCTGGCATATGAAAGTGCCCATATTTGAAGAAACACCTTAATATGTGAATTAATCAAATAAAAACATCTCCTTCTTACAGAAGATGGACAGGTGGATTGTGCAAAGCAGTGACATAGCTGAGGAGGACAGATAAAGAGAAGAGAAATGGGCTCACTGCGCTGTGGTCTTCTCTCACCCTCGAAAGCATTGGCAACATCCACAAGGTGAGTCCAGTCCAGGCCGCTGTCTGTGTCCGTGTCCGGGAGAGGCATGAGACCCAGTTCAGGAGGAGGCAGCCTGTGCCGCTCGTGCAGGTCTGCTAGAGAGGTGTCAGACGCTGAGAGGTCACCTAACACAGCCAATGAGAAAACGTGAGGTGGCCTGTGTGTGCGCATGTGTGTGATTGAGTGCTTTTTCCCAGTTAGAGATTGTGGAGTGTGCATCTTACACAACATAATGGGGAAATTTAGGGGATTACAATGCTTTTTCATAACTTGTGGTACTAAACAAAAACTTCCAAGACAATGAAAGACTCAGCTGAATGTAGCTTTGAAGTTGTACATTTTTTTCCTCTAATTTTTTCACAAAAAATTGTTTGAAATCAAACAGTAATTGGTGGAGCCCCTGCGGTACTGTCGCAGACCCCCTGTTGAGGACTTATTAGATTTGTTCCATGATATTTAGCATTTTCAGGACATTTCTCTATAGATTGTGCTACCCTGTAATGGCACTATGACCCAATCATGACAAGTTCTCACCATGCATTTTGATGCCCATTTTGTAGGAAGGTCTGCGCAGTGGGGCGCCACGGGTGGTCGGTGATCTTGGAAGGGTAGAGCAGCTGAAGAGCACGTCACTGGCCAAAGCATGCTCCAGAACCGAATCTCCCAGAGATGGCAGGCGCTGACCCCGGTATATACTCTCATCTGACAGTGTGCGCTGCAGAGAACGCCGCCCTGAGCTTGCAAGACCTGAGGAGGAGGACTGCACAGAAGAAGAGGAAAGGGATACATGATTGCAGTTAGTGACCCTGTATTACAATAATCCTCATGTTTGATCATTTAATTTTTCTAATAAAAATTGTGATTTAAAATAAAAAATTGTAAAGGTTTGCTGTGCGAAGAAGAACATTTAATTGCAAAATAAAAATTATTATTTTCTGAAATGTATATAAATAATTACATATTTATTTAATTCGGCAGGGTTAAACCATCCTCTTTTGTTGGCAACAGGTTTAGAAATGCTTCTCACTAAAAGTCTGTACTCTTAATGTGTATGCACTAACTCGGATGGGTTAAATGCAGAGGACAAATTCCAAGTATGGGTTACTATACTTGGCTTTCATTTTGACTTGATGAGGTACCTTCTCCTTGTGTTGACTGGATGAGGGACTTTCTGACGTGATGAGTTTCTTTAGATCATCTTCCACTGTGGACTTGCACATGGCTTGAGGAGAGTGCAAATCCCTAAGAGAGGGCCTGGATTGAGAAGACCCAGGGTCTGTCCCCTCACCCTGTGGTCTTCTAGGGGAGAAAAGGCATAACGCAAGATTTTGGATTAAAACATCAAATCCTTGGCACTGTCAATTCTAAGCCAATCATTTCCTTATTTACAGGATCATTATGCACCGATTCCGTTTCACTGTTATTACTGTCCCTCTCCAGAAGGTGGCAGTCATGTATCAGTAAAAAAACAAAAATCCAAGAGCAAGAGGAAAACAAAACGTAAACCCTCTTTTGACAAAAAATATTACACTTTTGACAAAAAGATTACATAGATTTATTGCCACTTAAGAGGAAGGTCAGAGCAAACCCAACTATAGAACATTAACTGTCTATAAAACAATGTGTGACAAATTTATCTAGCAAGACTGCAACTAGTCCATGATTTATGAACTTGAACTTGTTGTGACCGTTTCCCTGTGTGTATCTTTTCAAGCATCTCTCCTTCATATCTTTACAATCCAGTCACACATCTTTTAACCATCCATCATCCACACAGCCAAGCTCCTTTGCTTACTTGCGTGTGTCCCCAAAGTCCACAGAGTTGATGGTACTGCCCGGTTTCCTCCACCCAATCAGGTACTTGCTAGTGGCCCCTTGACGAGGATAGAAACTCTTGGGGCCAGGTGACACAGAGCTCTGGGAGGAAGAGGAGGAGGGGGAGGTGGCCGAGGAAGAGTCTTCACGTGGTGAGCTGTGGCTGGAGCTCAAGACTGCAGGGCTGACAGAGTGGCGTGTGCTGAGGGCCAGATAATGGGAAAACATGTCTAGACTGTCTCAGAAAATAAATATCCTAGAAAAATAGTGCACATACTACTACAAAAAAATGTATACAGTAAATCAAAGAATTGAAACAAGCGAAACTAACATCCAAACTCTGGAGCACATTTCTGGATAGATAAATATGTATTGCCCAAACAAAACTCAATGGCACAATGCTAAGATGTGTGTTGTTGCCAGGGTGTTGCTACACAGTTGCTAGGGTGTTCTGGGTGGTTTCTAGAGAAATTATAATGTGGTGTTCTAAGGGAAATCTAAGGTGTTCTGGGTATTGATGGTTGGTTATTTGTTCAAATAAAAAAACCCATTGCCACAATGCAAAGAAGTGTGTTGTGTGGTTACCATGGTGCTGCTATACAGTTGTTAGGGAATATCTAAGGTGTTCTGGCTATTACTAGATAAAGAAATAAAGAAAAAAGCCCACTATCACAATGCTAAGATGTAGTGTGTGGTCGCCAGAGTGTTGCTAAAATGTTCTGGAAGGTTGCAAGGGCATTGCCTAGGCTGGGGAGTTTTGAGTATTTGCTAGGTTGTAGTTTGCTAATCCAAAACTTTAAAAAGTGAATCAAAGCATACCTAGAATGGGAGCCCATGTCACTCAAACTGTAAGAACTGCCATCCCGGACCAGTAGATGTGTCGGTGGACTTCGGGTAGTAGGCGGCGCATCAGCAGGTGACACTGGGGACTCTGCAGCGGGAGGGGACCTCTCAAGCACCCTCCGGCTCCCTTCTGTGGGGCTGTGCCAGGGTGAAGGGGCTCTCTCTCTGGCCCCAGCAGCTCCCACAGCCAGCAGAGAGCTAGAACTCCCATGGGTGGGCCCGTATGATGTAGCATCGATGCCACTGTCAGCTGAAGCACCCTGCAGGTAGCCACCGCCACCCAGGCCATTCGGCTCAGATTCTGGCTGCTCTCCAATCCCTCCACTACCCAGATCATACCACTTGTCATCGCTATGACCCCCACTAGAAGTGGTACTGGAGAGCGTATTACTGCTGGAGTGAGAGTACAGACCTTCAGACTGTAATGGGAAAGGAAATGGTTGCTGAAACGTCATGTATTTCACAAAGAGTTAAAATGGATAAGAAAACTAGATTTTCCACCATAATGCTAAGGCACAGTATTTCTTAGAAAAAATGTTAACAAACAGCGTTACTGCTTTTTAATAAATTATGTGTGAAATCAATGTCGACCAACAAAGTGTGGTGCAACTAACATGCACAAAAAAATAAAAGGTTTGCTCAGGTTGTAAAATGTTGTGTGGTTCCACAAACTTGAGGATATTTATAAAATAATGATTCATGATATATTTCACTTGATGCTTAAACAACAATACATTGTCAGAGTAATTGCATTAAAACCTTTCTTAAAAATGGTGTTTTCAAAACCATATCAAACCCACATGAATACAAAGCCATTAGACTAGTGTGTCTCACGAACCGAAAATCTCAGAGGAGATCCTTGTTTTTATTTTTTGGTTAAGATTTTATTTATTTTTGGTTTAAGCTGTCTGATCGGAGAAGTTGAGAGAATTGGGAAGTGATACGATGAGCGAGTTTTAGGGCTATCTGACTGGAAGAGATTGGGGTAAGGAGAGCAGAAGAGCCTCACTTCGATAGGAGTGAGGATTAATTATACTAAGGGTTTTATTGGAATAAAAAGGTATAAGAAGTCGCTGATAGCACGCTACGTTACAACGGGCAACGGTTAACGCGTTTGCAGCGGAAGATCTAATACAGGGGGGCTCATTGGTGTAGCACTACCCCTACAGGGGCACGTCCCTGGATCCGTGATCTGTGTGAGACAGTCCAGTGGGCGCTGCAAACCTGCTCCATCTCTTCCATCTTAGACAAGGGCGTCCCGAATCAGGTAGACTAGTGTGTCTCACGAACTGAAAATCTCTGACTATTCTGTTCAGACAGGGGAACCCCGAATTTTGTTTTGTTATTTCTTATACATGGAATTTTTATTTCTTATGCATATTTTATCACTATTTTAATACCTTTTCTATGTAAAGCACTTTGAATTACCATTGTGTATGAAATGTGTTGTATAAATAAACTTGCCTTGCCTTGCCAAAGAGTACATTTTCTCATACACTTTTTTTTTTTGCATAAAGTCTCTTATGCTCACCATGTCTGCATTTAAATGATCAAAATACAGTCAAAACAGTAATACTGTAAAATATTATTACAACTTCAAATAACTCTTTTCTATTATAACATATTTTGAAATGTATTTTTCCTGTGATGGCAAAGCTGAATTTTCACCAGCCATAACTACTATTTTTTCATGATTCTTTTATGAATATGAAGCTAAAAAGAACAGCACTAAAAAAAGAGAGATATGTTTTAACATTATAAATGTCTATTCACTCAATCAATTTGATGCATCCTTGCAGAATAAAAATATAAGATTATTTCCTCCAAAAAAAAAAGGAATCTTACAGACCCTGAACTTTTGAACAGTAGTTTATATGTTACTGACAGCTGCTAAAGTGTTCTGAGTTGAATTCTTTGCATTGCTCTGCTACTGATAGGGTGCTTAGGGCTGATTTCTGGTCAAAATAGTCCACCCTCAATCATAAAAATGGTGCTTTTGACCATCCTTCTGACAAATATATTATCTAAGTGTTAACAAACTACTGTTTGTTGTATTGTATGGTAATGCTCGCCACTTAAAACTCCTTAAGTGAAGAGGTACCATAGGGCGCCATTTTTAAGAGCGGTTATATGCAGCAGTTGAGAACCCACCTGGCTGCCTTTCTTGGGTGAAAGGTGAATAACCTGCTCCTGTCTCTGGATGCGTGGGCCGCCTGAGTAGGATGAGCTAGACTTAGTGACTGGAGCATCTACAGAAGATAAGAGTGTGCATTAGAAAACAGGACATTTAGACAGTACTTAACAGAAAAAACACTCTGGTGAATACTGAAAATGAGGGCAAAACAGCAAGGAGGAAACGGACACACTTGAGACTCATTTAGATGAGAAATGTCATAAACAAAGCCCAAAGTACACGTGTGCACACACACACACAAAAACAAAACAAACAAACAAACAAACAAACAAACACCTTGACGCACAGTCCTTGAAATAAAATCATAGACAATTTTATCTCAAAGAAATTTGACAGATTTGGCCAATATAGCTTATGCAGTCTGTGCTGATGTCATTTCAGGACAGTCAGTGTAAAATAAACTATTGTGTAATTGTTGGCTGTTACATAATTGCCAGCATAACAAAAATAGATGGTACAAACAATTAAAGTACACAGACTTCAGAAGGGGGAGGGGTGGATGGACAGGAAGCAGAATGTCAGAAAATGCACAGACTTGAAATGATCCTAAAACATCACAGACTGTGTGTGTGTGTGTGTGTGTGTGTGTGTGTGTGTGTGTGTGTGTGTGTGTGTGTGTGTGTGTGTGTGTGTGTGTGTGTGTGTGTGTGTGTGTGTGTGTGTGTGTGTGTGTGTGTGTGTGTGTGTGTGTGTGTGTGTGTGTGTGTGTTACAGTTCACACAGACTGATTAAACAGGCTTTAGGACATAATCGATTAGACATGGGCATACATTTAAAAAAAAAAGCTTTAAAAACGTAAGGAAAATAAAGCCAGTTTGTATTCATGCATGAGCCACTGCAACATTGCTTTGTCAGAGGGGGGTAATTCCTTTCTAGCTTTATGAAAAGGCTTTCCTTCCCCTCTTGACACCCTACTTCCTGCCTCTACCTCCCTTTAGCTATTCAAAGCAGAGTTTTGTTTGTTTTTCAGAATAATAATACCTTGCAGTATCTCAGAACTCAAACTCAGTTTCTACAAACCACAATCTTTTAAGACGAAATCAAACTCTCTTTACTCAATTCAAATTATTTCCTGAATATACATTTTTGTGCTAACATGACTACTTTAGAGGAACGGAACATCACTTCAGGAAACGTATATAGAAGCTACTAGGGAAAAGTAAAAGTTTTGGATGTGAATGAGCATTATAACAAACGTGTCAGAAATGGCAAAAGAATCCCCTGTATGCTTCAAATGAATTTGTCACATACCTTCCAGCCTTCCACAGGAAAAAAAGACATGATCCCTATTTGGACGAGACTAGTTTTCATGGAGGACATTACAGAAATTCATGTTGCACAAGTGTACTTTGTCATTTTAATCCTGTCCGAATCTGCATTGTGTGTTTTTCCTCACACAACCTCATTAAAAATTCCAGGGCAAATGACCTACTGTTTTTCTGGAAACTCAACAGTCCTTGGAGAAATCTAAACCAGTCCGAATGTGAATGTCTGGGTTTGGCGATATTGTATCATCCTAACGCTTCTCCTCAAGTTTTTGACCTAGCTGAGCTACCATTTGGACACCAATCTTTCGCGTGCTTTCATTTAATTTCAATATGGATGATATCTAATGAAAAAGAAATTACTAATAAAAAGAGCCAAATCAAGGAAACTGCAAATACTGTCCATTTTAATATCTCTGGCCACTTATGTGGGCTTATTATAAACAGCCAACCAAGTTGTATCAATAGGTAATTCAGAGCAGAAGAAAACATATAATCATACGTGATGTCCACAAGCAAATGACCTTCCATAATGCCCACATCTAGAAAACACACACTTCCATCTCAGTAATAAACATGGAGATGTTAGCCCCATCTCAATCTGTACATGAAATCACAGATGTAGGGTGATAAGAATTGTAACGCAAACATAGTTCCGAAAACTACTCACGTCCAAATATAGCTATGGTCAACTATAGTAGAACATATCTCATAGAAAAAGATTTTATTGGCCTTCCTCCTCCTCTTCCTTCTCTTCATCTTTCACCTTCTTGTATTTGCCTTCCTCTAATTTTAACAATTTCTGGACTATTTAGATCTAAAGCTGATGAATTCATCTGTAGTTATTTTTGCACATCCTAAGATTCTGACTGGTGGGGTTTTTATATTACCATTCAATTACTTTACTAATAGAATGGGTTTTTAGCTATTTTTGGGGGAATTTTGTTAGATTTAGTGGTGAATAACTAAATTGTCTTTGATTAAATCGTTTTAAAATATCTATATAAAATAGATAATATACAGCTCTGGGAAAATTAAGAGACCACTTAACATTGATTTCTCATATTTTTTCCAGAGCTATATACTGTATATGTATACAGTGAGGAAAATAAGTATTTGAACACTCTGCTATTTTGCAAGTTCTCCCACTTAGAAATCATGGAGGGGTCTGAAATTGTCATCGTAGGTGTCCACTGTCCACTGTGAGAGACATAATCTAAAAAAAATAAAGATTTTTTAACTATTTATTTGTATGATACAGCTGCAAATAAGTATTTGAACACCTGAGAAAATCAATGTTAATATTTGGTACAGTAGCCTTTGTTAGCAATTACAGAGGTCAAACGTTTCCTGTAGTTTTTCACCAGGTTTGCACACACTGCAGGAGGGATTTTGGCCCACTCCTCCACACAGATCTTCTCTAGATCAGTCAGGTTTCTGGCTCCAAAGATTCTCTATTGGGTTTAGGTCTGGAGACTGGCTAGGCCACGCCGGAACCTTGATATGCTTCTTACAGAGCCACTCCTTGGTTATCCTGGCTGTGTGCTTCGGGGTCATTGTCATGTTGGAAGACCCAGCCTCAACCCATCTTCAATGCTCTAACTGAGGGAAGGAGGTTGTTCCCCAAAATCTTGCAATACATGGCCCCGGTCATCCTCTCCTTAATACAGTGCAGTCGCCCTGTCCCATGTGCAGAAAAACACCCCCAAAGCATGATGCTACCACTCCCATGCTTCACAGTAGGGATGGTGTTCTTGGGATGGCACTCATCATTCTTCTTCCTCCACACACGTTTAGTGGAATTATGACCAAAAAGTTCTATTTTGGTCTCATCTGACCACATGACTTTCTCCCATGACTCCTCTGGATCATCCAAATGGTCATTGGCAAACTTAAGACGGGCCTTGACATGTGCTGGTTTAAGCAGGGGAACCTTCCGTGCCATGCATGATTTCAAACCATGACGTCTTAGTGTATTACCAACAGTAACCTTGGAAACGGTAGTCCCAGCTCTTTTCAGGTCATTGACCAGCTCCTCCTGTGTAGTTCTGGGCTGATTTCTCACCTTTCTTAGGATCACTGAGACCCCACGAGGTGAGATCTTGCATGGAGCCCCAGTCCGAGGGAGATTGACAGTCATGTTTAGCTTCTTCCATTTTCTAATGATTGCTCCAACAGTGGACCTTTTTTCACCAAGCTGCTTGGCAATTTCCCCGTAGCCCTTTCCAGCCTTGTGGAGGTGTACAATTTTGTCTCTAGTGTCTTTGGACAGCTCTTTGGTCTTGGCCATGTTAGTAGTTGGATTCTTACTGATTGTATGGGGTGGACAGGTGTCTTTATGCAGCTAACGACCTCAAACAGGTGCATCTAATTTAGGATAATAAATGGAGTGGAGGTGGACATTTTAAAGGCAGACTAACAGGTCTTTGAGGGTCAGAATTCTAGCTGATAGACAGGTGTTCAAATACTTATTTGCAGCTGTATCATACAAATAAATAGTTAAAAAATCATATATTGTGATTTCTGGATTTTTTTTTAGATTATGTCTCTCACAGTGGACATGCACCTACGATGACAATTTCAGACCTCTCCATGATTTCCGAGTGGGAGAACCTGCAAAATAGCAGGGTGTTCAAATACTTATTTTCCTCACTGTATGTATATATATATATATATATATATATATATATATATATATATATATATATATATATATATATATATATATATATATATATATATATATATATATATATATATGAACAATATTAAAAAAAGTTTTGTACAAAATTTCTATTATTTAAGTTTATTTAAGTTAAAGTTCTTTGGGTATAAAATTTCAATCTTTACAAATATAAGCCACTCCAAAAGGCAAAACCGACAGAATTTGGTGACTGACCTCTCATTCTCCAAACAGTTGACTGCAATCATGAGAGCGGCATATAATTCTAGGCTGTGGTAACATTTACAGCATGGGTCATAAGGTTTACTGGGCCAAACTGCTCAGATGTGTTTTATGTGGGCTGGACCCTGCTATTAACATCCGAGTCTCCGAGAGGCCACATAGCAGAGCTAAGAGGGGTCAAGAGAGTGTGGAGGTGGGCCGCTCGACCACAACAGTCCGAGAAGCTGAAAACAGTGAGATGGTTACAGAGAAATATACAAAAGAGGGACATAAACAGAGACAAAGCGAGAGACAGACAGACACAGTGGAGGCAGCATAAGCAGGTCCTGCAGTCTTAAAAAAAAAAAACATGGGAATATTCCTGTCAAAAACAGGAGACATGTGGAGAAGCAGAGGAATGGAACGAGGAAGAGAAACAAGAAAAATCCGCAGAAAGGGGGTGGTAGTGTGAGTCACAGCACACTTGGACCTTGCAGAGTGAGTGAGTGTGTGTGTGTGTGTGTGTGTGTGTGTGTGTGGTGGTGGGGGGGGGGGGGGTTAGAGGGACACAAAGCGCTGCTTACACAACCGTACCAGCAGGAAAGAGGAGGTATTTCTGTCTTAGCTTGAACCCATACACAGCCTGCTGTTCAGAGACACTGTTTATGTTTGCTGCCTTTCACTGGACACAGCTTACTTTCAAAGGCTATGCTTGATCTATTGAGCGCTCTAAGGTTGACCACGGTTATACAAGAGAGAGATATTCAGGGGGAGGGAAGGATGATCTGCTGTGTGTTAGAAGGGTGAGAAGACCAAACTGAGCCGAGCTGCTGGCAAAAACAAGTGCCCCGCCAAAAAAAAGAAGCCATCAATGCAAGGTGGAAATATGGGATAACAAAGCCTACAGCATAGCAACAAGCACCCTCAGAAGGAGAGTTTCATTGCATTGGTTTTCATGCTAACGCGTCTGCATTTCCCTGAGCTCTTGGGTTAAGACAATGTGTCACTTTCAGTGTTTTCTAATGAAAGCACTTGAGAAGAAAGACTAGGTTTTTACATATCTTCAAGTGAATGTGAGTGGTGCTTACCCGTGTGGCCGCCACTATGCTTAGGTGTCGTGGGTGGTTGCTGGGACATTACTATGCGGTTGCTAAGGTGTTCTAAAGGGTTACTTACTGTCCAAAGTCAAAAGAGCTCACCCTCAAGTCTCTTTGATATTCTGATCATCAGATCCTTCCTCCAATGCAAACCTATGGAATTTTTTCGCCCACTTTATCATTGATCAGGTAAAAATCCTAAATCCGAGCTCTTTGTAAAATAATAGTTCAACTGTCCTCAAAAAAACCACATGATTTGTGGGTTTTATGTCAGTAACCTAAAATGACAAAACCACAATCACTAAAACTTAAAATAAAATTAGGGCCCTAATTAGGGCCTGCGGAAAGCGCGGATGGAATCACGGAATCCAGTCAAAATAAAAGTTTGGTTTAACTTGAAATTGTGACAGAAATATAGTACTGTTGTACAATAGAATTTATCAATGTCTCAATGCAATAATAATACTAACAATAATACTACTAATAATGATAATAATAATAAATCATTATTAATACTTGTTTTTTTAAGGAATAATCAATTTTTTTCTTCCATGTTTTAATTTTAACAGTAAAGCTTTGTTGTGCAGGACTTTGTTTGACAAAAAGGTTTAAGATTTAATTTAATATGATTAAAAGATAAATTAAATGAATGTGTTAATTATGCCTTCATTTGATTGCAAGCAAAATTAAAATGCACAACAAAAAATTAAAAATTGTTGTTTTTATTAATTCAATTAATTAGACATGCTTTCTGGTTATTAAAATGCAATTAATCAATTAAAATGGAATCCAGAAAACAGAAGACAGAATTTGGTTTTAAAAAAAACACAAAAAAAAACTTTTGTTAAACTTTTAATAAATTGTTGTTAAATTGTATACATTTCATGATTTAAATTAATTACATAACATGCTTTTTGATTATTAAAATTTAATTTAACCATTAAAATGTGGTCCAACAAAATTTAAACAGAGAAAAAAAAAAGAAAAGAAAAAGAAAACGGAATCCAGAAAAATGAAAACAGAAAAAAAAAAAACAGAATTTGGGGGGAAAAAAGGATTTCTTGGGGCCATATACAATTAAAATACAAACTGAATATACAAAATATTAATAAAACCTATAACAGTATACAAATAATACTAAAATATGGTATATATCCCAGTTTCTACGTTTTTCTATTTGGGGAAAAAAAAATCTGTATTCACTTTTAAAAATGTGACCCGTTCCGGCGAAATGATTAGGAAGTCGCAACGTTCCATTTTAAGATACAGGCCTATAATGTGGCAAAACAATGGAAAAAGAAATCTTTTTTTAAGCTAATTTCAAAGAACAGACATTCAAAAATAATCTCCCAACGTTTCGTAGTCCAAATAATTGAGTAAAGGTATTTAAATGACTATTAAAGTTTACTAAATTCGCTGGAAATGAGCATAGCTTTTCTCACCTCCTCTCGTCACTTCTGAGCATTTCCCTATATTCCAGGTATCCCTGAAACGTAGCTATCTCTGCTCTCCGAATATGGTGTTAAACGTTGTATAGAACCAATCAAAAAGCTTAATAATAATGTAGGCTATGCAATATATTATGTTCTAAAAGAGGGTTTATATCACATTACATTCTAACATTGTAACATTACAATCAGTACTTTTAATTACTCCATTATAACAGTCGCTTCCATAAAAATATACTTGCTTGTATGTTTAAAATTCCACATATGGAACATTTATTGTCCAACAAGAAATATTTTAGAAATATGTATATTTTAGTCACAATTATTGTGTTCCTATTCTATTGCGCTCCGTCTGTTTGGCGCGCATGGGGACAGTGTCACTCGTTCACAGAAGCCTGAATTTTAGCTGAGATTCATTTGCCGAAGGCTCGTCCTCTCCTGACAGCGAAATGGACATATTTGCACGACTTTCTAACATTTACAGATGGAGAATATACCTGAGAATATAAATGTGAGTTATGCAATGAGGAAAGCACCGCATCTCAAGTATTTATCTGTCAGTCAGAACAAGTATCGGACAGAGAATCTGACAGGGCAAGCTGCATTAAACTACAAGTTACATGTTAACTATATCTTACCAGTTATTTTTAAGCCCTTAATAAAAAAAAAGCATGTGTCATGTTTAGGACAGATTAGATTATGCACTTTCCCTGCAATTGAAATTGGCAAAGAGGAGTGTTATTGTTAAAAAAAAAAAAAAGTAAAATTTATTTTTTGTGTCTTGAGATTTGCATGTATGGCATCATTCTGACGAGCCTAGAAGCAAAGTCTATAATCACGGTTCATTCAAACATAGAGCACAGAGGGCCTCTAAACCCACAATACATCAGCAGCACTATTTATGTCATCATGCGCTTCAAAAAAGTCTGTTTTTAAATATTCACTGTCAAGTTTTGTCTTCATTCATTCTCAATATTTCATTCAGTTAATAGATTTGTTTAGCTCATTCATTCATTCCCGCAGTGCTTCCTCATTGATCTCCTCCTCCCCTCACTTTCAGACACCTTGCATTTAATCCCCTTTCCTTTAATAATTCATCACTGATGGAGTGTGGTCTGACCTGATGGTGGTCTGTCAGAGCTGTCCTCCACTCTGGGCCAGCTGGGGGTCGACTTGCCACTGCTTCCTCCCTCTGGCACCATTTGACGCTCCGCTGGGAGAGGAGAGTGCCTGTTGTGTGCAAATCTATAATGTAAACATAAATATGTATATGCTGTCAATCACATGCATCATTTTACGATCAATGTCATCTTGCCATTAAAAGCTGTGTGAAAGCTTGAACAGAAAGTGCTGAGATGATTAGATGATTAAGGGATGGACAGCTAAGAGCTAAAAAGAAACTAAGGATGAAGAGAAGGTAGACAGTAAGAGGAGGTGTTTTTGTAGAGTCTCACCCCTCAGGCATGGACTTCTGCCTCCAGTGAGCAGAGCCTGAACCTGTGTCACTGGAACAGGAGAGGTTACTGGGGGAACTACGGTTGTGCTGCGAGCGGCCCAACATGAGAGAGGAGGTCAGAGCATAGTTCTCAGAACCTGGAGACATCCTGAAAGAGGTAGAGAAAGAGCGATACACACAAATACAGATAAACGAGAGACAGGAAGATAGGAAAAAAAAAAAAAAAAAAATCAAGCGGAAGAGCTCGATTTAACTTAAAAGCTCTACTCCGTAAAAGCAGCTATCGTACACACCTTTTAGAGTCCAAGGGTCGGCCATCACTGGACACACTGCGGGGTATGGCAGCAGCTCTTTCGGGCCGTTCGGCAGAGAGGGTCTTGCCCATGCTGGCCCCCAGACTGACGGCACGGTTCGGGGTCCCGCTGTGACTCTGAGGTGAGGCGGTGAGGGACTGCTGTGGGCTGGACGAGGTGCGCTGCCATTTGTTGTTATTGCTCCGGAAAGGAAATTTGTACTCAAATGAGCCACTCTCATTACTGCCCTTGTATTCAACAACTGGCATACGATGCAGTTCTGAACAGCCCCTATAAGACGATGAATTCGGTAGTTAGTGGTAATGAATAGCCTTTGACTTGATCTTCAAGGTGAAATTAGCTATTTACACTACCGTTTAAAAGTTTGGTTAAAGTAAGATTTTTTTTAACTGTTTTTGAAAGACCAAGGCTGCATTTATTTGGTCAAAAATACAGTAAAAACTGTAATGTTGTGAAATATTAGTGTGATTTAAAATAACTTTTCTATTTTAATAATTTTTAAAAATGTAATTTATTGCTGTGGTTGCAAAGATGAATTTTCAGCAGCCAACATGATCCTTCAGAAACCATTCTAATTTTGATGTTTGATGTTGATTTGGTGCTCAAGAAGCATTTCTTATTATTATCAATGTTGAAAATGGTTGCACGGTTTAATATTTTCATGGAAACCATTCAAAAGAAAAGCAATTATTAGAAATAGGAATCGGTGTAAAATTATAAAATTACTATATACACAAGCATACATAACTTGTATATAATTGACTGTCACTTATGATCAATTTAATGCATCCTTTTTGAAAAAAGTATTCATTTCTTTTTAAAAATTAATAAAATGAGAATTCCTTAAATTTATATTTAAATTCTGTATACTGTTGATACCTCAATTCAAATTCAGGAACTAAAATGAAATTTAAAAGGCATTCTCAATTTAATTCTTATTGGGCACAACCACTGAGTACTGAACCCTGTAATTAAAACCAACTTGGAATAAACATACACAGGCCACAAATATGTGCCTGTATAGAGGTTATACATTAACCTCTTAAACACCAAGGTCCCTGATAAGGTAAAAATATATACTTAATTACATATACTTAACTATAAATTTAAATGTCTGTGGAGGAGCTCTGACCTCATGTATGGCACCATTTGAAAGCTTAGAATGTCTACTTTCTGGAGATATGCATCACTTTGGCATTTGTTTTACACAACGTAACTTATTTATACTAAATTACTCTGGGACCATAGACAACATATACTTAAATGTTTATCACTTTTAGCAGTGTTTTATGTAACTTCAAATGGTTTCCTGTAAAATTACACAAAAATTGTGTATTTAGACCACTGTGTGTGGGTATGGGAAGCTTTTAAATTTGGGGAGGACAAATCCAGGCAGAAATATCCAAAAATGGTCCCAGAGTTGAGAAGGTTAAAGTGCCCCTATTTATGCCATTTTAAAGTTTCCTAATTTAGATTTGGAGGTCTCCAAAAACAGGTTTAATGCATCAAAATTTAATTTTCTCATTATATACATTGCACGTCACCACAATGTTCAATGATTCTCAAACTACTCGATGGATGGATGGATGGATGAATCAGTCCCTCTAAATCCCTTCTTACCGCAAGTCTACTCTGCTCTGATTGGTCAGATGCCCCAGTCTGTTGTGATTGGTCTTCCGCATACAACGCGTATTTCGGAAGCTAAACGCCCATTACCCAGTGGTGGGCTGTCAGGGCCATCAGGGCCTTCTCTGCTGGCCCTGTCAAAATAAAAATTATATATATATATATTTGTGTATTTGTGAGGCTGAGCTGTATTTTCATCATCTAAAACGCATCACAGCTCCGTTGACCAGCACTAGGAGTATAGCTAGCCTTCAGTTGAAGCCGCCATTTTCCATTGGATCATAACTTTGACTGACGTGGGACATCAGCCAATCAAATTTTGATGTGTAGTGATAGAACGCCCTAGAAGCCCTGCGATGTGTCGGCGCTACCCCCCGCTGATGTCATCAGCTGTTTGAACTTTTTGCGGGTTGTGAGCGATCTATGTGAAATAAGCTATGGCCGTCGCGTGAGCTTCGTCTGCATCCTGATCATCTCTTCTGATGTTCTTGTTGGTATGTGTTTTTGTTTGTTTGTTTAAAGGGGCTATATGCGTTTTTCTGAAATTTAAACTTGCGACTGACACCTGTGGCCAAAAAACAGAACTGCTCTTCATTTCTGCTCGCTCTCGCAGTGCGCGCTCCTACGTGCACACTTCACAAGTCATCTGCTGCAAGGAGGTCAACATTATGTTTACAGAGGTAAGAACAGTCAAATACATATATTGTTTGAGATAAGTGTTCTCTTATCAAAACGTCAAACGTGTAGCTGACAAACTACACAAAAAATTAATACATTAAATAAATAAATAAACCCATTTCGCCATTGGCATACACGCTGATGAAGGGCGCACAGACCGAAACTTTCGTAGAATATTAAAAACACAAATCTGAGCACTGTCCTTGACGACTGAGCACTGTCCTTGACCACTTATTATACACAAGTAGCTTACTATCACCAAGTATGAAAGACACATATACATAATACTATTTAGCAATATTTATTGACTACATGTCTTATGTGAAATAAAATGCATCACACTTCATTTACCTCTTATTTTTTGTTAAGATATAGAAACAACAAACAATATAATGTAGCTTTACATGGCTATATAATAAATAATCCATCAGTTTTATATAGCGCTTTTCTAGACACCCAAAAAGACTTTACATTACTGATGCACTATTCATATTTATTTTTGTTTATATATATATATATATATATATATATATATATATATATATATATATATATATATATATATATATATATATATATATATATATATATATATATATATATATATATATATATATATATATATATATATATATATATGCGAAGTCAAATGCGAAGCCGATGTTCACTCTAGTCCTTGCAATGCGCCGGTCTCTCTCAATCTTCGACCTTTTTTGGCCACTTGTCAGGGGTTTAACTTTTTTAGTCTTCTGTGGAGTTACTGTTGGTGTCCGAGTTGTCCTGGGTCTCTTCTGTGTATTCGTTAAATCCATTGCACTGCTTGCGAGTGTAGGCTACTTGCTGATTAGCGGTGGTGGCAGAGTGATCTGAAACGTTTAACATGAACGCGCTTGACGTCACATCCGCAGACAGCGCGGGAAAAGACGACCCGTCAGAAAATATGAAAAATAGGATACAGGCTTATAGGTGCACCCACTGTGAGCGGACAAGGTGTCAGTATGCTCATCAGGAGATGTTTGAGTCATAAATGGTAAAATAAAAAGGCTATAGTTACGTTTATTTTGGGGAAAAAGTTGCATATAGCCCCTTTAAGAGTATTTGTGCCAGTGAGTTGATTTTGATTCATTTGATTGATTTTGATTCATTTCACCAGTTGCATATCAATAAATAGTTAAATTGTCGTTTTGTCTCGCGTGTCCTTTTATGTTGCTTGCCCCCTTCCCAACGAGCACTTTGAAAGCGTGGTTTGTAACAGTAGTGCATACAGTGCATGATTGTATTTTGTATGCATCAGTGTATGTGGTGTTATAGCGGCGTGGGGTGTGTTGATCGTTAGTGAAGGCCCTGACTGAAACCCTACGGTACGCTACTGCTATTACCATAACTGAACTCCAGCTCTGTCCAGAGGCTTCTTAAAGCTCAGCAATTGTACACATTGTAAAGACAGTAACGATGATGTTGATTTTACATTAATCCCAGCGCGAGTCCGAATCGATGATGAAACATTGGAAGAATAGTTATTCAACCTTGAGCAGGACGTTTCTCTCTGAGGTACATTATGAGATGTTTCAACTGTAATTCCTCACCATCAGCATTAACAAGTGTGCGTCCATCAACAAACCTTTGTGTGGTGCTAATTTATTGCAGTGCACATGCGAGAACTGTATCAATAACAGAGCATGCGTTAGCCCAGCACTAACGTGAATGGCTGATGTAAGTTAACATTAAAGTTTGCAAAACAAATCTTGCTCCATCCTTTATCTTTACTCAATGTAGTAAGAATGACAGACAATCTGCATTAATAGACAGTTTTATATAATAGTGGCCCACAGCTGATTTACAGTAGTATTTATTTCAGCAAGACAGTAATTAGACAGTAATTAACAGTTAGCCGGTTAGCCAGAGACCTACACAATATGAATCCCAATGCCCGTGCAAAAAGTGGATGGGCAATATGCTAATGTTTCGTCTTGACGTCACAAGAAACGGCTTGTGATTAGTTTAAAAAAAGATGTGTTTAATTGACTCAGAGTCAACTCTTACTTTTGAGAGACCATAACTTAATATACGTTGCACTTCATTCACTTAGAACTATGTAACACACTACATGAAAGGTCATTTTCAAAAATCCATAATAGGGGCACTTTAAGTAATAAATTGAGGGTCAAGCATCTCCTATGCAAGCTCAATTCCTAATTTTCTCCTCTCGTTTGTTTAAAACCCAGAAGAGACACAGAGAAGTGTCAAGTTTAGATAAAAATATAAACTGTCAAAAATGGAAATGGTAGGTTTCCTATAAATAATAATAATAATAATAATAATAATAATAATAATACACCACCACACTGTATAAAAAAAAGAAAGAAAAAAGAACAGTCAACGCAAATACAAATCTGGTGGGTCTGATGATTTGTAGTTTAGACCCTGATTATTATAACCTTCAAGTTGGCACAGCGCCTGCAGGCAAGCCTAGACTGGGAAGGCGGATCTCATCTATTTTGGTTTGCATGTGTGGGCACAAAGGTACAATGTTTTGTACTGTTGTCTTATTGCAGAACTTGGAATAACTGGTTTACTTTTCTACTTGACAAAAATAATTGCTACTTGTTTACCAGGATTCAGTCAAGAAATAATGAATCAAACCATTAATTGACACTCAAAGACCTACCTGCGAGGTGTAGCATCCTCGTGGGGCGGTATGATGACAACTTTCACAGTGACTGAGGTGCGGAGCAGGTCTATCATCTGTTCGTGTGAAAGTGTTGCCACAGCCACCTTGCAAATTTCGACCAATCGGCTGCCTTGCCTCAGCCCTGCTTGCCAGGCATAGCCATACGGCTCCACCTCTGCCACAATACCCTCATAGTTAACGTGAAAGCCAAGTTGGCCCAGGCCATTCCTCCGCAAGGTCATCTCAGATGTTTCACAACCTTTAGTTAGGTGCTGAGAGGAAGGGGGGAAGACTGATATGACTTGTCTGACACAATTTATCTTGATTCTTAAGTAGTTTTATGCAATTTAAAAACATGTCCTCTACTCAGAATGCAAGACTTTATCAAAAATGGGTAAATGGATCGGAAATGTCCATCACAAGCTATTGTACACATCTGCAAATCAGGATCAGGGCTTTTTTTCTCAAAGTATAAAGAAAACTCTGTTAATATGTTTTATGACTGTGATGGAGATCATGAGCATTCAGTTCGCGTTCGAGTACTAGTTACCATGGCAACAGCTCTTGCACTTGAAGAGTGACATAATGGGCAGGGGGCCAAATCAGAAGAACATTCAAGCCACTGCACAGTTATGCAAAGGCTCTCTACTACACCCCATTAACTCACATGATGAAACATACACAACACAGCCCTCAAAACTACTTTGAGCTTTTTCTGAACGCTTGATCCCACTTGGGTACAAAACAAAAATGCTTAAGAACCAAGAGACAAGCTCCCAGGTCCATGTGCTGTATCGGACTAAATGACAAATACTTAAAAACCCTTAATTTTGTAAAAATAAAATAAAGAAACTATACAATTCCATCTGTCATGATACCTGGAACTCCACACTTACCTCTAAACGTTTGACAACCTCACGGAAGTCTTCTGTGTTGTTATTGATGGAGCGCAGGGAGATGTTCTCTCCACGTTCATAGTAGATCTTCATGGAAGCAGGGCTTCCCAGCGTCCAACCAATGACATCTCGGACGGCACAGTTAAAGACAACAGCCTTGGCATCTGGGTCCACCAGCACTAGAAAGTCATTTGAAATGGCCATCAGGGCCTCCAGTTCTCCTCCGGCCCCATGGTCCTCTGCATAAACAGGCCAGGTGATAGCTCCTGGGCTCCGCAGCTCCGCACCAAGGTACGGCCGGGTCTTCTCCTTGCGCTTGTGGGCCAGAGAAATGAAAGGAAATTTGCCCGAGGGATCAATAGGCGTGCTCGTAACATGCCGCTCAGCCAGATCCCTCAAGTACTCCTGTCGTGTCCGAGTGGCCATGGCGCGAAACTTGTCTGACTTGTGAGCTGCATTTTCAGCATTGATAACCTTAGCCAGAAGGAAATCTCGAAAGACAGTGGACTTCGGGAATGTAGCATCCTCAGGAATAGGTGGTCCAAAGGCAGGTACATCTCGTGAGCGAGCCACTGCCACACTGTGAATGAGGGGATAATGGAGGGAAACAAGAGAGAAGATTTCAAACAACGAGAGAAATTGCTCATCACATGCAAAAGATAATTGCTAAACCATTCTCAAACTTCCCTAAAGGCCCTCATGTTTATGCATGAGTGAAATTCATTCCAAAGACAATGTGGCTGCTATGAAAATTATGATTCAAAGTGTGAAGTGTGGCAGTGGGGACATCAAATTCTTCGCCAAATGGGAACGGGAGGAAATTATCAAAAAGACAGGGATAGCTATTATGCTGTTGACTACTCCACACAGTGCTAGTAAACTTGAACAGACCCCTCAAATGTTACAGAAGAACATTATGAATTTGATTCCGATTCTGATAATCTTCAAACCTTTCTTCTCTACCTTGCTGCTTCATCTCTCCCCTGCTTTTTTCCCTTTCATTAAGCCTTTGGAATGGACATCTAAAGCTTCCTGCTCTGTCTGGTATGCTTGGAACTCATACGCAACTAGCCAGCCATAGCAGTAATGAGGCTGGACTAAAGAGAGCCACTAGCCTGATTTTACAGTGATACTGGAGGAAGAAAACAAAGAAAAATGGGGGGCCAGAAGCTAGAAAAGTTGGTGAGATAAAGAGAGAGGCCAAATAAAATTCTGCTGTCTGTGCGTGGGCCTGGTCTGTAAAAACACTAAGGGGAAACATGTACGTGTGCGGTAGAAAAATGAGCTTGCAAATTCATCACAACATAACTTCTCTCCCGCAGTACCAGCAGCTTGCTGAAGTACAAACTGAGATGAATAACTTGTTGATATCTAATTCAGTCATATTGTTTTTCTTTCTTTGCCTGCAGAGACAAACAACACAGACTTGATTAACACTACGGCTGGAAATCAAGATTGTTGCTGGTTTCATGCCCACAAAAAGTGAGCCCCGAGTTATCACCCTTGATCCCAATAAAAACCCAATACAAATATATTATACAGATCTTTTATGCACATCATGGTAATTAACAATCATCATATTCCTATATAATATTTACTTGATACCCCCAGGTACTTCAAAAGAATAGGATGGTATTGATATAGAACATCCCTCTCCTTTAATAGACATTAAACAATTCCATGCGTTTATACATGTTTTTGCCAAGCGATGAATAAAGAGTTGTTAAGAGTTGTAAGTGAATGGAAGTGCTAAACTGCTGCAAGTGTTAATGGGATGCGTGTTTCCCACAAATTGACAAAGTTCACACTTGGTATTGTTTGAAACATTTTCACATCTCATCTAGCATGGTACTCCAACATACTTCAAAGAACAAGATGGTATTACCATGGTGCAGGTCCAAAAACCTTAGTATAACCACATCCAAAAACTTTGAACCAAACTCTGTATGAGAGTTCGGACAATAACCTTCATCAACATTTTTCAAAAGCCAGAATAACGCAGTGCACATTCCATCTAAACATAATACACTTCTGGGCATTGAGCAGTTATTCAGTGACTAACAGCAGGCGGGCTGATTTTATTGTTGTAGTCGACCCCCTTGGCTTAGATGGAGAGGCAAACTGGATTACATATCTGAAGTATAAATACACAGTGTGTGGGTTGGTGGAGCATCCACTGCCCACAGCAAGGAACCAAAGAACCTCCACACAAGCAAATAACACCCTGACCCACTCAGAAATACACAGGTGCACAAGTATCACATACACACAGTATTCTCACACATTGTAAACTTGTTGAAAAGATAAACTCTTTCTGACACACTAATTGCGAGTATGCCAAGATACTAAAAAACAATTAATTGTAACATATTTGATAATACCTTTAAGTAAAACACCTCCTGTAGCTAGTAGCTATGCTACCATTTAAAGGTTTGGGATCAGACAGAATGTATGTTTTTGAAAGTCTCTTATACTTACCAAGGGTGCATTTATTCAAATAAAATACAGTTAAAACAGTAATATTATGAAATATTATTTCAAATTTAAAATAATTGTTTTCTATTATAATATAATTTAAAATGTAATTTATGCCTGGGATTGCAAAGCTGAATTTTCAGCAGCCATTACTCCAGTCTTCAGTCACATGCTCTTTCAGACATTGAAAGAATAATTGTATTATCTGTTTTTTAGCAGTTGTGCTGGTTAATATTTTTGTGGAAACCATAATACATTTTTCAGGATTGTTTAATGAAGAGAAAGTAAAAAAAAAAAAAATCTTCAAATGTCACTTTTGATCAATTTAATGCATCCTTGCTGAATAAAAGTATTAATTTATTTATATAAATACTGACCCCAAACTTTTTAATGGTAGTGCACTAACATATTGACCAAGTAATTTGTTAGACTGATTCACACCGTTACGTTTGAAATATTCCAGCTTCTAATTTTAACGGGGAAAAAGCAAATGTCTGTAGATTCCATTATACATTATTCAGACTGCAACGTTACAACAATTTATTTTGCCGTGTCACGGTAGAACCCGCATCAACGCAATAGTGATGTAGGAAACATTTCTGTACAGACTGACTGCAAAAAAAAAGAAGAAGAAGAAAAAAGAAAATAGTTTAACAGCTCCTGCTTTGTACAATATTACCATCTACCTTAACATTTTACTGGTGGCTGAGAGGTCGTCCGCCAAAATCAAAGGGCCCCAGTGAACAATGTTAACCACTTCAGTACACCCAACAGCTGCCAATAAAACAACAGGAGGTAATATAAATCATTAACTCACCATAAACACCTTTAAATCACCCTTCATACCTGTGTTCTACCTTTACACAAATAAACAGCCACACTACGGCTACACGATCACAAGTGAAAACCCAAGACCCATTGAACCCACCTGATCCATTTCATGACTTCCATGCCAATTCCGTTCTAAACAGTCCAAGCAGGTTAATATAGCAAGAGTGGCCACAGCTGAGGAAAAGTAAAGCTCACAAGAAGAATTCAGTTTGCGGTTGAAGGGGCTACAGGAGGGAAGGAGGGAGGAAGTCCGTCAGGGAAGGAGGAGCAGGGTTGTCAGGTTTAAGCAGCAGGCCCTCATCACGCCCCTCTTAGGAGAGGACAGTTGGCAAGGGTGTGCATGCAGCGCTCTGGTTTGTTATGTGCTCCGTTTAGCTTATTGTTCCAGAGAGGCTCAGTCAGGACGGGCCTTTGTAACTTCTGTACTTTCAGAGCTGAACAGCGATGAGGCTCCCTACTGGGTATAATTAAGACGACACACAATGAGGCCCATCAGCAATTATAACCTCTATTAGTTCCATGAGGCAAAACAAAAACCGAGCAAGCGAGAGAGGGAGCAAGCGAGTAAGCAAAGGAAAGATTAAGGGAGTACGTCACAATGAAGATATCAATGTATCAACCCGTTCGGTTCAGATAAGCACACATTTTGTCTTTTGTTTGACTCACAGTAGCACTTTCGAGGTTGAACTGCAAGCAGCGCAACGATCAACAAATCCTACTGATAAACAGCCCCCAGTAGGCATGAAGTAAATTAAGCAGGCCTAGCTCATTTGAAGTGGTTAAGAGCAGTGCTCTCCTGGGTAATGTGTTGTACGACAAGAGTAATAAGCTGGCCAGAGGACATCAAGCGAGAACAAAACCCACCGCGAACAGAAAAAAAAAAAAAATAAATAACAAAAAAATTCTCCAAAAAATAACAAAAACAGCACCACTACAATAGATGTAGACTGAATAAATTCTGTCAATAGAACAAGGGAAAAGCTTATTTTAAATTAATTGGCTGATGGTTTTACATACATACATACAAGGGATGCAACAATACAGTTAGTCCACGGTTCAATACATACCTGGGTTTTTAACCACGGTTTTCGGTTCGGTTCTGATGGCTTGTCACATCAGTTTTTTGCTATTCTATTCTTAAGCGACAGGAACAGCAAGAGGTTAAGGAGAAAAAAATACTTTTTTTATTGCAGTACTCTTTCTTTATTTTACTTAAAAGAATTGAAAAACCTTACTTAAACTTAAAAAAATACTTTAAAAAACCCTTGTACACATTCCTAGTGTACTGTATAATATAAAATAAATATATATAAAGATTTACACTGGCAGCTCAGAGCTGTACAGCAGCATTTAAGTATGAAATTGAATGAATAAATGTAAAAATAAAACACTACATAGACTTCACTATAAAATATACATTGATTCTTATTAAAGCTACTGTATTAAAGTTTTTCAGTCAAGAGCAGTGAGTGATTTTCTCTTTGTCTTTAGTTCACTCAAAAATGAAAATTCTGTCATTGAGAAATGAATACAGGTTTGGAACAATATTAGAGTGAGTAAATAATGACATGATTTTAGAGGTGAACTGTCCCTTTAAGGACAGCGTGTTCACTCACTAGGCTGCGCTGCTGTCAATTTAAGACCTGCATGCATCTAATATACAGACAACACGCCGATTTTACTTTCCCTTTAGACATAACCGACTATGTTTATGTTAACCTTGTGTGTATTTGACAGTATTAGCGCAATAAGACGACTACTTAGTCCAGTAATCACGTGTTTGACAGGCGTTTAGTGTGCGCGCTCGGAAAAGCGCATGTTAAAACAGTGCATAAGCACTCGAATGAAATGTTTAACCTTTAAAACGCATGCAAATAATGAACTTTTGTGATTGTGAATAACTATAGTGTTCCGTGAGTATAACTCTACCACTAAAAATAATTAATTAAATGCAAAACTGAAAAAAAAAAAAAATGCAATTCACAAGCGCGTATTGAACCATGAATGCCGTACGGAACGGTTCAATATTATATTGAGAATTGTGGCATCCCTAATACATACACACATACATACATACATACATACATACATACATACATACTGCCTTATGCACATGAACTTTAATGACATCCCATTCTTAATCCGTAGGGTTTAATATGGAGTCGGCCCACCCTATGCAACTATAACAGCTTCTACTCTTCTGGGAAGGCTTTCTACAAGGTTTAGGAGTGTGTTTAAGGGAATTTTTGACCATTCTTCTAGAAGCGCATTTGTGAGGTCAGGCACTGATGTTGGATGAGAAGGTCTGGCTCGCAGTCTCTGCTCTAATTCATCCCAAAGGTGTTCAATTGGGTTGAGGTCAGGTCTCTGTGCAGGCCAGTCAAGTTCCTCCACACCAAACGCGCTCATCCATGTCTTTATGGACCTTGCTTTGTGCACTGGTACGCAGTCATGTTGGAACAGGAACCCATTCTTTGACAAATGTTTGTAGAAGCAGTCTGCATGCCTAGGTGCTTGATTTTATACACCTGTGGCCATGGAAGTGATTGGAACACCTGAATTCAATGATTTGGAGGAGTGTCCCAATACTTTTGGCAATATAGCCAAAAATATTGGGACACCCCTCCAAATCATTGAATATATTCTTGTTTTTATTACGAAATAAACAACCAGTCATGAAATCAAAATTGTTGTTGATCTCCATCAACCCATCTCCATTAACTGTGACAACTAAAACTCAGCAGATGTGTGTATTTAAAATGTACAGTCTCTCTATTCTGGAAAAAAGGACCAAAATATTGATTACTTATCCTGCACTACACAATTTTTTTTGTCCAATCAAATCCTCTTGGAGAACAACAATGTCCCAAGTAAATAACAATAACATTTACTGTACAATGATATGAACAAGTCTTTTACGGATTCATTACTACACTGGTCCACATTAATAACACTGTATTGTGCACTGTTGCTGCCACAGACTGAAAATCACAGTGTGTTGATGAAAAATGCATCCGTCCGAAAATCCATGGTTACAACTGCAAAAAAGTGGTGCCCTATTTTGGCACATTTGTATTAAAGAAATTGTCAAATTGACTCACCTGTAGCAGGCATTTTCAGAGCACGGGTTGAGCACTCGTACAACCACGAAGACATGCTGAAAGTGTGAGCGGATGTTCTTGGGACTAAAGGGCTTTGCTCCAGGCTCTTGAAAGACGATTGTGACAATGTCGTTTCCAATGTGTCTTTTCCTTAGCAGCTATAACGTGCAAACAACATAGGTCAGTATATCCTATAGACCCTTTTCACATTTCCGGGTTTCTCAGAAGCGGAAGTCGTCATAGTTGGGTTAACTTTTATAGCGGGGAATGAGAGTATAAATTAAATATATTTTTTGTGTCCCCATTTCCTCAAATAGCATAAGAAAAACTCTACAATAGTGATTTCACAACTTTCAAAAAGAGGGCAAAAATAGAGTGGGATTGATAAAGGCAGTGAAAAGAGAGAAATATGTTAATTTTACCATCACTCCCATAGACGCTATATTAGAAACACCCTCACAGCAGCGTTAACTTGTTTTTTGGCAATTTGATGCAAAAGTAATATAATACAAAATATTAGAGTTATAAATGTACATACATTTAAAAAAAAAAAATATATACAAAAAAATGTGCAGGATTTACGATATTGATGACTGCTAAAACGAGTCACCACAGTCTGTTAAAAGATTCCATCGCTTAAAAGTTTGGGGGACGTAAGATTTTTCTTCACCAAGACTGCATTTATCAAAAATACAGTAAAAACTACAGTAATATTGTGAAAAATAATCACAACTAAAAATAACTGATATCTCTTTGAATATATGCCATTTATTCCTGTGATGGCAAAGCTGAATTTTCAGCAGCCATTACTTCAGTCTTCAGTGTCACCTGATCCTTCATATCATTCTAATATGGTGCTCAAGAAACATTTATCAATATCAATATTGTGCTGCTAAATATTTTTGTAGAAACTTTGACAATTTTCTTTTTTCAAGATTCTTTGAGCAAAGTTCAAAATAACAATTATTTGAAAAAGTACATTTTTGCAACATTATAATGGCCACCTTTGATCACTTTAATGTATCCTTGCAGAATAAGAAAAGTATAAATTACTTAAAATTACTGACCTCAAACTTTTAAACGTTAGTGCATGTGAAAAAAAAGGAAAAAGTTAAATTATTGTAAATAGTGTTTGTTTTTGGGCAGCTTACCTGCTGTTTGTTATTGGGTGTGTAGGGCAGCATTGTAGACACGTGAAACATGATCTCATAGTCTTTAAAATTTGTGTACAAAGAATGTGTTCCAGTAGAGTCCGCTGAAATAAAAAAAGCTCACGTTAGCCTTTCATATACAGCCCTTATATGACCACCTGCCTTTCTTTTGATAAATAAAGAAGGATTTCCGCTTTGTCGGAAGGGAACACAGTCTAGAGTCTTTGATTATACACTCTCAATTATTTAATGCTCCTTGACCTGTTAGGGCAACATATGGCTGCCGCTCTTTTATAGGACCCCTTTTTTCTATTGTTCACAAACAGGATACTGCAGTTGTCGCTCTGCACAATGGCCACAGAGACATGAGGGTACAAACTCATCTTCTCCTCAGAGCCTCCTTCCTGATCTCTGTACTCCACCTGACTGTGAAACCACGTCCTAATCCGTCAAGCTGAGATCAAAGCTTTCTGACACCTCCACCGCCCCTTCTCGACCACACTAGAGGGCGGAGGGAGGGAATGTCAGGGGTAAAATGTCCAGTCTGATAAATGGAATTAAAAGCATGCTTGTGATCAGAGACAATATTCCTCATGGTCACAGGGGAGAGGTGGAGCATGCGTGCCAGGCACGGCATGCATGACTGGGTCTCAAATATTGGCTCTGGGGTTCAAATCAAGACAAACTACAGCATAGATCAGGAGGTGATTGTTAGTGTTTAGATCCATTCCCATTTAAACACGACCTCTGATTGTCAATAAACCGCTGACAGTGGAGGGACATATTTAGAACGAGCTGCAGGCTCATTTGAGTGTGATCCTGTTAGAATTAATTATCTAGCCCTATAAAACTACTAGACTGACATGACAGGAGACCAGAGATTCACACGTTCAAGCATTTTGACCCTTTAGCTACTTGTGGTTTTAATCACACAATACCACTTTCAGGCTTCAGTGGCGATTAAACAAACCTTCAAGATGATAAGACTCACTTTTAGTGTCCAGTTGCGCACGGTACTTGGAAAAACCCTTAAGGCGCACCCTTTCCCCCAGCAACTGCAGGAACTCTTCTAGGGCGGGTCCTGCTGCCTCATTATTGTACATCTCCTCCTCGCTGCTCTGGCCAGCCTGACAGTACATGATTCCCACTTTCAACTGGAAACTGAGCTGCACAAGAGACAGCAAAGAAAGACCGTCAACCCATGAAAAACAGGAGTAACATGAATTAATATTTTCAGTTATTTGGGCTACCAATTTAAATGTTCTAATTAAGTACAATTAATTGCATTTTTTTAAATAGTAAAATAACAGTCAGAATCAAAACTGTCTATTAAAACTTTAGACAGCAAAAATGTTTTTATTGCATACACAAACTGATTTTATTTAAATTTAATAGAGTTTATTCATAAGGAAAGCTTTTAATTTTGGGATGCAAAAAATGATGCCAATAAATATAATAAATACAAATGTATACATATATTAAATATGCATAATATGATTCCATTTTTTATTATTTTATTATGAATAACAACATGCATATTAGGGATGTGCGAGACAAGCCGATTAAACAATACTACTAGTCGTTGACAAAAAAGTTTATTTTGCACAATGAAATGTTTTGCTTTATATTTTTTACAAAGGCTATGATTAAATTACTGTCATGTTAATGTTACATCTTGGAATATATTTTATATAAATAATATATTATTTTGAAAAGTGTATATCTGCCGTGGGGGAAAACTTTTTTTCCTTTTAATGCGTTGGTTTTCACTCGCGACGGGTTCAGAGAAATGTCCACTTGGAAGAGGAGCAAGGTGAAGGAGTATTTTGAAAGCCTACACAAAATGTTTCCATTGTCTTTTATGTCATGTCAAACTAGAATAACAATTATGCTTGTTTAGGCTTATTATACTACCGGATATGAGGGACAATACGGTATGAAATTTTATATCGTATTAAAACAGCAACATTATTAATGAAACGTACTTTACACTTGAACAGTTGCTATATCAACATCCTACTGATAAGAAAATACATTCAAGTTTTTCCTTGCGATTTTTGCCGCCAGTCATGTGTAAAGGTACTTTTCATACACAAGAAGCGTGTTCAAACCAGGAAACGCAAGTGTTTGCTGCGGTAACAAACAACAATACCTTAATGTGCTGATTTATGTGGACTAACTTTTATTTGAGAAAATCGGCTTATAATATATAACATATAACTGACCTATTTTATTTGGCATTCAGTGTGAGATTTGACTGTTCATAGATTAAGTGTTCTTTCAAATGGATCGCATATACAGACTGTCTCTTGGGGATGGGTTTAGATTAGTCGACTGCAAAAATAAATTTTAGACAGTTATGAATTCAGTGATTGCGCACAACGCTAATAAATATGTTAGCAATAAAGCAATATAGTGAAAGATCTGTGAGATTAATGGTGATTAACTCTTACGGGTCTGCACAGTTTTGGGGCCCTTTAGAAGTTTTGACATTCTCTGAAATTAGCTATTTTCAGTCGCTTATAAACATATTAATGGCAAAAACATCATTACACTGTATTCAGCACAAACTGGGCTACCATAATATGTGAGCAACATGTATGTACATGCTTGTATTTTAGAATAATGTTTATGCGTGTTTTTTTGTGTGTGTTTTTTACTAAAAATGCAAGTCCCTTAACTAAAGGGATAGTTTTGTAACCAAGCAGATAGAGCAACCAATGACTACCATAGTAGAGGAAAAATACTATGGTAATCAATGGTAATGGTTGCTCTATCTGCTTGGTTACAAACATTCTTCAAAATATCTTCTTTTGTGTTCAGCAGAACAAAGACACTCATACAGGTTTGGAACAACTTATAATAATGTAAATGATGTAATGAGTAAATGATGACAGAATTTTCATTTTTGCCTTGAAGGCCACAAAACACACAATATATATGTGTCCACAAGACTTTTGACTAATGGGTGTTGTTACACAGAGTTTTTGCTTCAAACTGATGTGAGAATCATTGTGCCTGCTCATTCACATAACACAATATATATTGATTTAAATTTTGTAAGATACTTTTTCTTTACTTTTTGCCTGTATACGAAGGAGTGTGAATGATCATGAATAATGCTGTGATTTACACCTGAGAGAACAAAGAACCGCATAATGAGCCACATAATGGACCGCATAATGAATAAGCCTTTGAGTAAGGTATGTGAGAGGGAGCTAAGAGCTAACAAAATAAATATATTTTTTGTATTTTATTTAGAATAAAGTTAGCAATATAAAGTGAGAGCCAAAGCCACAATTTTCTATGTGGACCAGTATCAGGTCACTATGATTCTCAAATCTGTGAGATATTTCTATTATTACACACTGTATACTTGATCATTTATTTAAAGCAATAAAGAGAAATGTGAACATTTTTATTATATATGAACCACCTTTATAAGTTTATTATTTCTTTAGGTGCAGTGGAAACTAGGATAGGATTCTTTACTTTGTATGTATTACCAAAATAATACAAATAAATGATTGACAATTGTAAGGGAAAGCAAGATCCTAATACCCCCTGTTCATCCAGTTTCATCAGCTGCTCGGTGACCTTCGGTGTGTTGAGAGCAAGTCGGAGGCAGTGAGCATTGAGCTCAGGTACGAGGTAATCCAGCACCTCCTTTAGAGGCAGGCCTCGAGCCAAGCCATGCTTGGAGGTGGAGGGCACAGCATCCTCCAAAATGGAGCCCCGTAAGGTTGTTAACTATAGGTAGAAAGGTTAAAAATATGACCAAGAAATGTCTTTGTATTATTGATTCAGATATGTGTGGGAATACATATACAGCATCTGTATACATTTGCAAATTATAGATAAGACTCAATAGGTGGGTGTTAAATATTGGTATAGGAGACGTTCTGAGTAAATTAGTACTTGGTACTGCAGAACCCAACATGCTATTGTCTTTTAGTACCTGCTCATTATGAATCAGAGATCTCAAACACCTGAAAAGGTGCTGTAATGAGTGGTACAAAAGTTTTATACTAAGCTAACCCACGTCTGCCCACCTGCCATTCTCAAAATAGCAGCGGAAAGACTGCCATTTGGGCTATGCGTCACCTAAGTCACAAAGCTATTAAGGCCCATCAGAAAGCATGTGAATCATAAGGGGTTTCTATAAATGTTGCAAAAGGCAGAGATCACATGTAAGAGCCTTTTTTTTGTGTGTTATAATTAGAGAGATTGTCTAACATTCATCCAAGCTGCTGTCAAAAGCGGTGTGTGATTGAGAAGCAGTATGGTGACAAGCCATTCAGGGCACAGAATGATCTATGCCGAACACTAGCAGAGAGAACTCGCCTCTAAGCATGTTATATAAGATAGCAGTGGGCGTCAGACCTGGATTTCACTCACTGCTAAATGCTTAAAATTGACTATGCAGTCACAAGGATGCATGTTTGATTCACACATTACAACTATATAAGCCAATTGTATTTGTGGTGTGAATGAGCGCTCACCTCACTGGTTCTAAAGATGATTCTGTAGTTGTATTGCTGGCCGTGCTCTTTGTGATCCTCCAGTTTTTCCCGACGAATGCTGACAGCTACAGGTCCTAATGTCTCATCGACACCCAAGTAATTCCAGTGCTCTGAGGATTATTTTTTTTCAATTAATGATACATTAATTTTAAAAAAACAGCCACGACATATAAACAAGTGTAATAAATTATAATTAATAAACACAATATTAACATTATAAACATGATCTTGAAGACATCCATGTTCAACTTTTCAAACAAATCATAGGGATTGTGATCTTTCATGTCCTCAAAATAATGTTAAAATACAGCAATGATTGCCTACTAGATGGCTGTGCTGACTGGCCAAATTCATATGTTATCATATCATATGATATCATGTTCTATCATGTGTCTTTCATGGGTGGTGACCATAGACTGTAAAAAAATATGGACGTAGTGTCCGTGATGTCACCCGTAGGTTTCTGAAGAGCATTTTTGTAGCTTAAAGTCAGCCGTTGCCATCTTGGCAGCGCGTCACTCCTGGATAACAGAAAATGGGCAAAGAGGTGGACTAACAGACAGCAGACAAACGGCTAATAGTGACAGCAGAGGCAGCCCACCTGTCAATCAAAGTGACCATGCCCTTAATTATGCAGAACTTTAAGGCTTAATATAATTTCAAACCGATGAGTTATAAAAAATAAAATAAAAAAAATCACCCCCCTCACAGTTGTCATGAAGGACAAAATTAGCAGTGTATAGACCTAAACAAAAATTTGTACCAGGCTATAAATATGTTTTTTCTGCTGTAAATTTGGGAATTTTAACATGGAGCTCAATGAGATTCTGCTCCCCTTTGGAGCCTGTCCCTAGAGGCCAGTCGATAAATTGCAGTTTAAGTCACTTCCGTATTGGCTTCAAGAGAAACTGATGGAGGGTTCCGCTTGGTGGTGACGCATTTGAAAAACAATTCAACAGCAGTAGGGCTGTGTGATGACATCTTATTACTGCAGTATTGCGGTTATCGTCACAGCCCTACTTGACTGAATAACTTTAGGTATTTAGTTATAGTCGTTTTTAATAAGAATCAATGTAGTTAATTCATACAGTGAAGACTATGCCGTGTTTTAAAGTTTAATGTTCAGGGTTTAATGACTATTTTGACAACTGATTGTTTAAAGCAACTCTGTGTCTATATGCTTGTTCCAGTCTGGATATTCTCAATAGTACATCTCAAAATTGGGAAGATTGCAATTCAGATCGTGGATCGTGATTGTTTGTTATAAGATCATGATATGGAATTTTGGGAAGATCTCCCACCCCTACAGCACAGAAATCTTACCAGTATCATTAAGGGTTGCACTCACCTCTCAAGTAAAAGTACTTCCTGTAATAATAGGCACCCAAGTCCACATGTTCAACTACGTTGCTCTTTCCACGATCATGGTGGAGACTTTTGCCATCCTTTGGGGATTCAAGAACAGCCACCCCTGCATTGCTGAAATGTGTGTTAGGAGCTCTTTCAGGGGATCCTTCTTCATCTCTTGAAGAGCTGGAGGCACCACTGCCGATACTACCTTGCTTCGAAGGGCTAATGTTCCTCTCTCCTTCACCTCCAATTTCGTTCCGGAAACACGGGCAGCTGAGAACCAAATCATTGCTCTTGTCATCACCCGAGTCAAGAGAAGGCCCATCCTTGATGTTGAGCTCTTCCTGGCTGCCACAAGGGGAGCCATAAGCCCCGCTTTGGGTGGATGAGAGGGATGAAGTGGTGGAGGCAGAGGCTGCGGCTGCAGCTGAGGCACCAGTGGTGGTGTTCTTCCGCTTAACAGCACTTTGCCGACTCTGCACGGCCTCGTTCAGGTCAAAAAGAATACTCAGGACATCAAAGTGAGCAAAACCTTTCTGGCAGACCCATGGTTTGGGAGGGGGACCCATATCGTCAGACTTTCCATCCTCAGCGTCAGAACCTGCACGTGATGAATCTCCTTCGGCTTTGACGCTACGCAGCTTGCGGAATATGGACTCACCACCCGTCTCTGACTTTGAACGCCTCTTCATGTGCTTTTCTCTTTCTTTCAGACGACTGGCAGGACTGCCGCGAAGAGGACCATCAGGTAAGTCAAGGGCAGTTTGTTTATGGGCTACTGTAAGTAACTCACTTAACTTTTCAGGGGCAGGGCTGCGCTGGTCCGGAGCGTCGGTCTGGTAGCCTTTGAGCATATCGAAGAAGCTTTCGCCAGACACACCGTGCTTGTCAATAGACGAGGTACTGCCGTACTCTCGATGCATGGGCGTCCATCCTGAGAAAGACCAGCCCTCACTGCCATCTCCATCCAGTTCACTAATGGTGATGTCGCTATTGCTGCGCTGCCGGATACGTCGCATGCCCTTGCGGGGTGAACCGAGATAACCATCGGGTGAGAGGAAGCGATTGTCTTTGCCTTTACTCTGCATCTTGTTCTTCAGAGTGTTGTGAATGTTACGCAGCATGGACGAGTCCTGAGGGCTGATCAGGTGGCCGAGCTTGCTTGACAAGTTACTCTGGGCACTTCCCGTGGTGGTGGAGGGGGAATCCGTCTCCACCGTGATGTGCCACACCCCACCTCCATTTCCTCCACCACCCCCTCCTCCTCCTCCACTGCCGCCATCTTTCCTGGGGGGCCAGTCGGCAACCCGCGCTCGAACACCCATTTTGGGAACTCCGGGCGTGCCAGTCAAGTGCGTGCTCTCACTGCGAGGGGGCGGAGCACCTCCATTGGGCAAGCGCAGACGACGAGTATAAAACTCATCTGTGGCGGGAACGGAGCCGCCCACAGAGCGTTCGGTCTGTGAACGCTTTAGACTGGTCATGGTACGGCTAAATGGCGGAGCTCAGCACTGGAGCATGCCCGCAGTGTAGCTGAAATAACAAAGCTTAGGGAACATGGGCAGCCACTCAGCTGGAGAGGCCAGAGAATGGAGGACAGATAATAGTAGGATGTAAGTGTACTTTAACGTGAACCTGAATCAGGCATGTGTGGCATGTGGGTGATCAGACCTTCCTCCTCTCATCCCTTTATGCAGAACTGAAACAGAGAAAAATGGGGACAGTATAAGAATCCAACTATCATAACTGATATCTTGATAGTTAAAAAAAAATGCATAGGTAAATAGAGGGGTCACAGAGGGGACAAAGGGAAGCCTTTAAGATGCCAACCATCACAAATAGCACAGACAGCCATCACGGTAATGAGACAGAATGGGGATACTTGAAAAATGTGCCATACTATTGAGTGTTTTTAAAACTCTTGAGAGCTACATGAGTGACATGCTTTATGTCAGACAACAAGGACATTATTTTACATGCATTTGCAAATTGTTCAGAAATCTTCATGAGAAAATACATATGCATGTTCAATCTGAACAAATTCGGATACATCTTTCAGTCTTTTTTTTTTTTTTTTTATAAAACAAGGCACCAATTAATGAACAGATTTTAGCAGTTTCAGCCAGAGTTCAGTGTGGCAGGCCTTTAATAACAGGTTCATAAACTTGGCTGTGCCAAAGGGCAGATTACACCACATGAACAAATCAATGCCACCACCATCGTAGAGAGGCAAAACACTGCACGGCTGCAGACACAAACCAAATTGACTGACTAGATATCAGCAAGATGATTTTGAGTATGCTGCAATGAAAGCAGTAAGCAGAGATGATCAGAAGCAATTTAACAACTTCAAGTCGAACATATTTTCTCTGCTACTTGCCTAAAAGTACAATCCTGTAACACTTAGATAAAATTGCTTCAGGAAATCGCTGTACTATTGATGGCTGCATTATTAAACTCCCATTGGTTGATATTGAAAAAGTTAACTGTAGATGCTCTTTTTGCCTATTTTTAGACTAAGACAATATTTTTTTTTATTTCAAGTTGCCATGAAAAGAAAATTCACACTATACGTTTTCTAAATGTACAATCGACTGAAAGCTTGCATCATTTTTGAGTGGTTCTATCTAGGAAAACACCGCTTTCAAAGTGAGCTTTAACCTTTAAGATTACCAATTACTAAACCCAAAATCAGACCTAGGCTGATAATTAGTTACACAGGTGAAATATGAATACAGCAGGTGGCACTGCGCATAAGGACTTATCGCCTAAATTATAATGCACTACAGATGAACATTGTTCCCATATGACATGCAGGGGAAGCTCTGAAATGTCATTTTCCTTGGTTTCCTGGCAACCATCTGCCGAGTGTTGCAGTGCAGAGCAGCGGTGCTGCTGGGTTAACCTTAATGAGAGAGCTGAAGCCCAATGACTACACATACCTACATAATCTGCCACACACGGCACAGGAGAACAACCCTGGGAGAAGAGCAAAACTTCACAACAATGTAGACATTGCATAAAATATTCATAGTATAAACGTACAGAGTTAAAAATACCAGATGAAAAAACACTTGGAATTTGAAATTACAATAAGGGCAAAACAAATGGCCAAACGTTCTGTCTTTAACAAGGGCAGAAGTATTAGTACTACAGCGATATAAAAAAATAAAAAAACATCTCTTCCCAAATAAGGGGGCAGACTGGAACAATAAGACAAATCCTATCCTACTGAATCACTTGACATTTTGAGTTTATGAATCACATTTGTAGTGCTAGACTATGTGTATGTGCTGATGAAAATATGAGATAATCTTCCTGCTGGTGAGTCCTGACCTCCCGATGGCTGGAAGGGGTGTGTGGAGAGCTGGGTGTGGCAGCACACTAACCCCAACACACACTTGTACAGACTGCAGATGAGGTCATGGGTAGTTCCATTCTTTGAGAGAGTGCTTTTCCTCTCCCGTCTGCTCTCACTCAAAAATGGTGCTGTAATGCATTTCGGAGGTTGCAGCACAGGTGCTTCTGCAAGTCTGAGAGGAACTCAGAGGCTTAGTCATACACAGCTGCCAAATTATAGCCTTAAGTATGACAGATGGGGGCAGCGCGGGCTGACAGATACCATGTAGCCAGTTAATGAGACAGATACCTGTGACGAGTTTCACGAGAGAGACCGTGAGCAGGGCAGATATGACTAACACGGCAATGACAACTTTAACTCTGAGAACAAATCTCAGACAAAATGTGACCTTTTATAGTATAAGTCTTTCTATACAGAAAGAGATCGTAATAGAAAAGAACATAGCTTTTACACACCATATAAAATAAAATCATATATAAATATTATAATAATAAATAATACAATATTATAATTTACAATAATATAATAATATATGAGCAGTATACCAGGAGTAGCAATGCGGTATGGCTGAATATCAGCACACTGTGATTAGGTAGCCATTAGATTGCCGTAGGTAATAATAGCGCACCGATATAAAGCCATATCGCACAGCTACGAGTGTGAGATTTCGTTTATACAACAGTTCGACGGGAAAATGTGAGACAATAATGGAGGGTATTTAAAAACACTTTTTTTTTTAACTACTTCCTTTTGCCACGGATTCAAATCTCATGGTGACAGTTTAACAGTTGTGACCAAGCATCCATTACTAATTTTAAAACATCACTTCAGAATTAGTAAATAAGGAACGTTGCTTCATTGAAGCTTATTGTATTATGTAGAGTAGAGTAATATGGTATTATGAGATAGAGATCAACTAAGCAAGTGTATTACCTGCATCTGATATAACATGTCCATAATATTATACCAGTGTTTCCCACAGGATTTTAGTGAAACTGTGGTGGGTGGACCTTGGTCGCTCATGGTGGGTGGACCATGGTCCCTTCTCTCTAATAAAGGCAGGATTCTTGAAAAGCGGCACACCCCCGTAGGCAGGGCTTATATGCTCCGAGAACAGACACTGCACTAGTGACACAAAACACACAGGTCTGTTACGATTGACAAAAATGGGTAATAGGCTTGCTGCGATAGTCGGTGTTACCAGTGTTCAGGCATAACACCAGTTACATCACTTGCCCACCGCCCACCACCATGGTTTTGATTTTTTTTTTATAGTAATAAAATAATTTAGTTCAGTTATAGAACAGACACTACATATAAAAACGGAACGTGTTTGCCCAATACAGCATAAACCGAACGAGAGTCGCAGTACATCAGCAGCAGAAGTCAGATTTCATTCATCACGAGAGTGAGGAGCTGACTGACAAGATGATGACGGAAGATTTGGTTTCAAAGCAAAATGTAAAAGTGCCTATTTAATTGAGTTTGTCATTGTACTGTTTTGTTGTTGTATTTTTCATTAAGAATAATAGGCAAATGAACCCACCATTCAAGCAACCCGCCTCCGAATTGGCACCAATTCTAAACCAAAACTAAAATGTGCACGGCCGCACTGTCATTTGTTCACGGCCGCAGGGTGCACACAAACTGTCATGTGACAGTTAGGGAAAAATTTCTTACCGTCACATCCTAACGGGTAAAAAGGCTAATACATTTTGATTCTATAATTCTATTTTCCACAATGTCAAACGAACACAGCTTAACCCAAAATGCAAGCTCAGGCATGCGCTTCGTCTATATAAGCACATGCAGTTGTGCGCTCTAGACATTGAACAATATTTAACAACAATAGTGATTATAAAAGACAATAGGAAATAAACACAAACAAATAATTCAGGCAAACATACAAAAGCAGTTATGAAACTTAATTTTCCCCTTAACCAAAATCGACTTGCTCTGGAACAAGTAATAGATGAATAAGACCAAAGATTGCCCGTTTGATATACACCAAATGAATTATAAATCATGTTTAACCACTATACATTAAGAGCCAGCAGCAAATTCCCAAAGGACTGGCTGAGATTAAGCTGTTCTCGGCAGGCCTGGAGCTCGCATCTGCGAAAGCTTCTAAACAAAAAGGTAAAAACAGGTGCTGTTTATATAGGAGTCACATATTTGAGGTCTAAATAATTACATTCTCAAATTCACTCTTAAAACTACATTCCTTGACACAATAATGATAGTATTTGTAAAAGTATGACAGATGGGGGCAGCGCGGGCTGACAGATACCATATAGCCAGTTAATGAGACAGATACCTGTGACGAGCTTCACGAGAGAGACCGTGAGCAGGGCAGATATGACTAACACGGCAATGACAACTTTATCTGTTTTGTCTGAACAAATCTCAGACAAAATGTGACCTTTTATAGCTAAAGTCTTTCTATACAGAAAGAGATCGTAAAAGAAAATAACATAGCTTTCACACACCATATAAAATAATTTATAAATATTAAAGTAATATATAATACAATATAATATATGAGCAGTATACCAGCAGTAGCAATGCGGTATGGCTGAATATCAGCAAACTGTGATTAGGTAGCCATTAGATTGCCGTAGGTAATAATAGCGCACCGAATCCAATATAAAGTCATATCACACCGCTACGAGTGTGATATTGCGTTTATACAACAGTTCGACGGCACATGTGAGACAACAATGGAGTCTTTAAAAACACTTTTTTGAACTACTTCCTGTCACCACGGATTCAAATCTCAAGTTGACAGTTTAACAGTTGTGGCCAAGCATCCATTACTAATTTTAAAACATCACTTCAGAATTAGTAAATTAGGAACGTTGCTTCATTGAAGCTTATTGTATTATGTATAGTAATATGGTATTATGAGATAGAGATCGACTAAACAAGTGTATTACAGCTGCATCTGATTTATATCAGTGTTTCCCACAGGATTTTAGTGAACTGTGGTGGGTGGACCTTGGTCCCTCATGGGGGACACGACACAATAATTGTAGTTTTTGTAAAATAATATGGATTTGCTCGACCGCCATGACAGTCGTCGCAAGCTGAGTGAAACAAATGTTGAAACAGTACCAGTGCTGATACTGGGAGAATAATCGCATGGCTGGAAAAGGCTCTTAGCCAATCAGATTCGAGAACCAGAAAGAACTGTTAATAATTTTCCTTTATACCATTTAAAAGTTGTGTTGGTAAGATTTTTTTTAATGTTTTTAAATAAAAGTATTAAAGCTGCTGTCCGTAACTTTTTTCTGTGTTCAAGATTTACAAAAATTATATAATGAGAATATACAACATGAACCCATTTTCCAAACTGTGTTTTTGTCTTACCCTGAATCATTATGGTGCACTTATAATAAGTGTTTATATTGGGACTATTTCAGACCAGACTGGTAGGAACCACTGCGGAGGCGCACAGTCCCTGCGTGACTCGCCATAGACATAAACAGAGAGAAGTAGCTCCGACTGCAATGTTCTTCGGCAAGACGCATGCAGTTCTGTTTATTAACCGCTAGAGTGCAAAAAGTTACGGACTGTAGCTTTAAGTATTAAATAAATAAATAAATCTTACTGAGCCCAAACTTTTGAACGGTATTGTACATTAACACAAAAATATGCAAACTATAGTAACTATTTAATGTTCTATGTAACATTTACAGTTCACCAAGTTGTTCTCCTGAAGCACACTTAAGGGAATCCTCTCAATTCAAGCCTAAACTAACACCCCAGCTTTAACTACTACACTAATTGGTTTGCACTTGAAAATTGAATCAGGTGTGCAGCGCCACCGCTCCCACCACGCGTGCATCACCAAGTGCTGAGGGGGTACCAAAAGAAGACCCATCATCCCCAAATTTTCAAATGAGAACTGCAACAACCATATGTAAAAGGGAGCTGAATGAATAATAAATAAAATAGCTGAAAGGTTCCGCTTTAAAATACACACAGAGCTACAAACCTTTATACAAACAGGAGCTTAAGAAAGAAAAAGGCTGATATAATAATAAAAATAAAAAAAAATTAAAAAAAACACAATTCACCCTCTGTAACCCCTTAGAATTATTCTGTTTTTTTGCTGCTGTGCCTTTAAGAAAGGCTCGCTTCACATGTGAAATGAGCAATAGAGCTTTTCTCCACTAAGACAGGCCGCAAGTTTACTGTCAGCTCAAATATAGTTTTAAATCCCCATACTTCAATAACATCCTCTTTGGAAAGCCTGCATCACCATGTCAGATTTATACAGTATACCAATCCATGCTGAATTGTGGTGCATATACGGACTGAAGACTGAAGTGAATCGAGAACACACTGCTTTCTCCTCATTACCTCACTGTGACTGGGTGGGTCAAGTTTGTGATAAACCAGTTGGCATCATTAATTTGTAAATATCAACCATCATGTGTTGATGCATTCATCTGTGTGACGTCACAAAGTTGAGGAACGAGACATTTTGCAGGTTGGTTTCAATAAATGCTTTTTGGGTTGGGAAGGAGGTTTCTAGTTCTAAAATATTTTCACAGTACATTGTTTTAGTTTTCTGAAAAAAAAAAAAAAAAAAAAAAAAAAAACCAACCTCATTCATTGTATGATTCCATTAACAAATTTGCAAAACAAACTAAAAAATACATGATTTTGCATTTTGTCCATAGAAATGCGTTATTCAGTGCTGTAATTTGGCACAACTGATGGAAGTTGATGGCAGACTCGATTACTCGATAATGAGAATAGTTTTCATTATCGACTAGTTGCAGCCCTATAACAGACCAATCAATAGATTAATCGACAAATCAACCAACTAACCGATTGATTAATCGACTAGTTGATAGATTATTCGATTACCAAAATAATCGTGAGTTGCAGCCTTAATTTGAGTTAATTTGATTTCAACAAGCAAGTATAAACAGCTTTTTCATAATCATAGGAGAAATGCTAGAAAATCTAACCAAATGTAATAGTGGACCATAAAATATTGTGTTGGAACGATGGTCCTCGAGTTAAAGATTAAGAACCTCTGCTCTATTTACTGTGATTTATTGATAAAGCAAAGGAGTAAGTCCCAAAAATGTGATAGCTGTAGGTCATATAAAAATGGCAGGCTTTCCAACCACAAGGAAGGAATAAAGAACGTCTGGAGGCTTGAAGGAAACGTGGTACTGGGCTGAACTCTTTCTGTAAAACCAAGGAAGAAAAACAATGTGTTGAACACACAAGAACAATTCATATAATTGCAGCCTTTCAGACGAAAGGACAGACGCTTTTACAACATCCTCCACACAAGCGCAACAAAACAACAGAGAAGTGGGTATTTTTGAGAAGACTTTTTTGGACCTTTGAAAAGCGCACATTCCTTATTCATTCATTCATTCATTCATTCAAGACCCAGTGCAAAACAAGTACAATTGTAGGGCCCTATGATTTCTGCAAGCAGACCACAAAAAGAATAATGAAGTTATATAAATAAAAAAATTGAATTTATTGTATAACAAGGAATGGCAACATTTGGATAAATAAATTAAAAGTAGTACTGTACACAATCAAATCGTAATCGATTAGTGTCTGTGAATATAAAAATCCAAAAAGACTGCTATTTAAATAAGTCTGCTTGTCTCTGTGTGAATGAGTGACGCTGTTTTCAGCGAGTGCTGTCTTACTATGAGGAAAATCTCCAGAGCCGCTCTGACAGTTCATCTCAGGAGCATTCATCATTTCATAAACTATTGTCAGAGACACAGAAACTGAAAGCTCTTGACTACAACCCACCAAAATAAAAGTTGAATGAAATACTTTACTATTGTACAGCAGAATGTACTTTTTGTTTAATAAACCAGTATTTTTAAAGGAACATCTCTCAATAATCTCTCTTTTTTTTTTTTTTTTTAAGAATTGTTCAAATTTCACTTGATTAATTAATCTCTTAACTTGCGCCCCTATTTTTGAGAATTTTCTGAAAATGACATACCCAAATAAAAATGTCTGCAGCTCTTAAATCTTATGGTCTATATCCATAAATCTGGTCTTATTTTAAACTAGACACTTGACATTCTGTAATGCCAAGAGTGATAACTCAAAGTAGTACAGGAACAGAGTAAAACAAGGTAAAACATATACATGCAAGTGATACATGCAAGTGAATTTTTAAAACTTTTTTATTTATTTATTCAAATTCACTTAAGGAAAAATGGATGAGACTTTAATGTTAAAGGCCTGAAAATAACCTAAATATAAAACTGAATGTCTAATCATGTTTTGATTCAAATTTGAGGATGATACGCTCAAAAATGTAGCTTCTGTAAGCTTTTATGTCAAGAAAAGTCTAGGCGTCCTTTCAAAAAAGGCCATTTATTTCAGAACATTTGTAATTGTACAGAGAAGTTTTTCATTCAAATAAATCTGCAATAAACTGCTAATTATAATGGATATACAGTTAATGAAAAAGTGTAAATGTGTAAGTGTAAAAAACTAATTTAGTTGATAAGAACTGTCTTACAGTCAGCGAGCTGCGCTAAGGTGTGTGCGTAAACTGACAGATGCATGCCGGTGTGAACGGAAACGTAAGCACGAGTAGTATTCACCAATGCTGTTTACATAAAATTACGCAAGATGACACCTTTTGATTGGTTACTACGTCCATCCATCAAAACTTTGGCTATGCATTGACTGGCTTTATCCAATGAAAACCATGGGTGTTATGACTGACACCTTGCCAAGCCTGTAATGCACATAAAAACGCCTGTGATTGAAGGAGAGAGACAAGGGAGGGCTCATATTCAGCGGAAGACTCTAAACTGCAGGGAGATCACAAGAATACTAGGGCTGCAACAACGAATCGATAAAATCGATAAAAAGTCGATAATTAAAAGAGTTGGCAAAGAATTTCATTATCGATTCGTTGTGTCGCCCCTCTATTATGCCCCAGTAAGACGCGGAGATGTTTGAGTATAAAAAAAAAAGCGCAAAGCAGAGTTGAAGCGGACGAGCCGTGCTGTACCCGTCGTACCACGCAGCGGAAAAGCAAACCGAGCCGTACCAGTCGAAAAGCGCCATTAATAAATCGAGGTGGTGATTCAGCACCTAAAACGAAAACATCTTGGAGTCCTTGATGATGAGGAAGGGATTTCAACAGCAGGGTAACGTTAAGTCACTACAAAATCCCACTTTTGTTCCGTTTCGAAGTGAGGAGCGTGAAGTCCCTCCAGTAGCTCTTCTGGTGCTTGTTTACTCGTTATCCAGCTTGACAAGCATGACAAGTTAGCGTTAATAACAGTAGTAAAGCAGGAGTGGTATAGTTTGCAAGACTAAAGACACGTTTTTATTCACTTCCCTTTTTTGGCTATCTGTTGCTATGTTAATTTCGTTGACAAATAATTAGTCAGTATTTTAAATCAACAATATTTTTCACAGACAAAAACGAGACGAATATCAAACCCAGCCTTGAAGGACAAAAACTATGACTAATATCTATTGTCATTTTCGGTCAGCAGTCTTAAAGTGACAGCAGTCCATTAACCTGCTTCCATTTGTGCTCTTAATATTAATCAAACAACAAAAGACAGAAAATCACCTCTTTAGTTTTAATAAGGATTCATTATATTTATTATACATTAATTATTGAATCCATATTTAATCTATAAGGAATGTTGTATGAGAGTTGTTATAAAGAATGCATATCATTAATTGAAAATAAGACATTGTGTTCTTCTTTAGGAGGAGTAGTTTTATTTAATTGTTACATAATATTTGTTTATATGCCACAGCAGTTAAATCTGTGTCTGTATTGCATGTTTAAACTTTAATATCATTCATATTAACAGGTTAATACAGTAGATGTTTTCTCCAGGAGTATATAATGGATTTGGACATTTTAGAGAAATTCTTAATGCATTACAATTTAACTAAACCCGTTACATTTTGTTTGTGAGTGTGTGCGTCTGAGTGTAGTGTAGAGAACAAGTTCTAACATCCTGTTAAGTTTTCTGATTAGTATTTTTCTTTATAAAAAAAAAATAAAAAAAGATTTTTAGATTTATTGTAGCAACCTGTGCACTTTCTGAAGATTTTTTGCACTGTGAATTTCCACTGTCAGTTCTGTTTTTGAATAAAGGATTGGAAATAAAAAAAAATCTCTCTCGATTCATCGAATAGAATAATCGACAGATTAATCGATTATAAATAATTGTTAGTTGCAGCCCTAAAGAATACTGATTAGAATCAACATTTCATAGAAAATGGACATGATTGATTACTCAAACTCAAAACTCTCATGCAAACAAAGGAGGATTTTCCCCCCTATTTATGTCGTTGTTTTGGATAAAAAAAAATGGGATGCATTTTGAAGAGTGGACCCTTACACTGAAATGTATGCTGGTGTTTCTTGGCTTTGTCCGATCTGATCTGCACGATAGGAAATGAAAGATGAGTACTGCGTTTATTTTGTTCATGTTTACATGGCCAGTCCTTCAGCATTTCATTTAACCCTTTCCTCTCTGGTGTATTTATTGCAAAAACCAGTTCAGAACATGAATCTTAAGTGTTTTAGCGTTCAAATGATGCATAGTTTGTGATAGTTGATTGAATATTTTTTATTTTAAAAAAAGTAAATAAAAGTACAAACACGCCCACCCCTGTCCACTTTGTTTTGAATAAGCGTGGTAGAATATGTTTTTGTGGCTTTAAATTTTTTTGGAGTCACACCTTCAGGTTGAGGTATGACTAGGGTTGGGTATCATTTGGGTTTTTTGTGATACCGATGCTAAACCGATACTTTTAAAGCGGTACCTGAACCGATACTTTAAAAAAAAGCCACAAAACAACGGTGGATGACATTAAAGAATGGCTTTTTATTGAATTAAAAGTTTAAAGTATACTTAAATATATAAATAGATACAAAACACAATTTACTTAAATTCACAGTAAAACCTATCCCTATCCCTAACTACAATACACTCAAAACAAAAAAAAGGTTCTATATGGCACCAAAAATGGTTCTTATTTGTAATCATAGGGGAACCACTTTTGGTGCTATATAGCACCATATCTTAACATGTTCTGTATATGTTAGCGGTGCTATATAGCACCATAGTTAGCGGTGCTATATAACACCTTAGTCAAAGAACCGGTGAAGAACCGCTGAAGAACCACTGAAGCACCAAAATTGGTGCTATAAAGCACTTAAAAAGGTTCCCCTATGATTACGAGCCAAGAGCCATTTTTGGTGCCATATAGAACCTTTTTTTTTTTAAGAGTGTAGGCCTAATTTAACACTAAATAACGGTTACACTACAGTACTAATAACAGCAAAGTAGTTGGTATTCTTGGTATGCTATAAACCAGCTTCAAGGTTCAGCTTTAATTTTGCAGAAATATGATCATATTCTCTGGCTAAATATTTTAGAACGCATCGCATTGTTTCCATGGCGACGCGTCATGCGTTTTTATATGGTCCAGTTAAGCCGCGTTTCCACCACAGGAATTTTCCCCAGGAACTAGGAACTTTGGGGTGGTACTCGGTGTGTTTCGACCGCAGGAACCAGGGTCTAAATTAAGTTTCGGATAAATATTTCTCCCTCCGAACGGCCCTGCTCCCTAGGTAGTACTTTTTCAAAGTTCAGGAAATTTCGGGGGTGAGAAATGGACGCTGAACATGCTGATTGGTTGAACTCACGCAGCATTTTACTTCAACCGGCATTTTTAAAAGTCTTGCGAGGTTCGTTCTGCGTTCAGTATCAGTCTTGCCCTTTCTGTCCGATGGCACGTGTTCGTCTCATCAATCGCACGCTCAATGTCCGTAATAGCTGATACGTTGCAGAATACGCTTTAGTATCAGTGCTCGTCTCTTTTCCGCCGTTTTGTTAATGACCTCTTTAGTAAACCAATACATGCAAAAGCAGCGCTGCTTGCATCTCCTCCATACTTGTTATTGTTGCAGACAGTAACGCGCAAAAATTATTACTGTCCGTTAGGGCTGGGCGATATGGCCCAAAAAAATTATCACAATATAATTTTCCATATCAGTCGATATCAATAATTATCACGATAAATGTCAAATCTTTATTTCTTTAAAGTTTAAAGGCATAGTTTTGAAGGCATAGATTGCAAATAGCCAAAATAACTCTTAACCACTGAAGTTGAGTGACCTTTCTTATAAATTATATCTGTGTCCTCCGAGCTGGTCGTGAGCGCTGAATTTTCTTCACCATCGTTCATTTTTCACGCTCCTCTCCTCCGAGCCCGTCAGCCTGTCGGCCGCTGTGACTGTCAACAACACCTTGTGCGGCACCCAGAAGCCCGGTCTGCAAAACGCATGCGCAGCATTACGCATAGCGCGTAAGCATTATATTGAGCATTTATCGAACTGTTGTTATCGTTTTATCGAGGAAAATTATTTTGCGATAATTATCGTTATCGTTTTATCGCCCAGCCCTACTGACCGTGACTGGGAGGAACAGTCGCGCCGCGCGCAGTCCTTCATAACAGGACTAATTTGCCTAATCTTCACGGTACTTTAGACCTCAGTGGAAACGCAGACAGTAGCAGGTCTGGGCGAAAAAAGTTCCTGTAAAAAAAAAAAAAAAAGTTCCTGTAAAAAAAGTTCCTGGCACAAATTGTTCCAGGTAATTTTGGTGGAAACAGGGCTATACATACCGGTTATATAGGTACCGTGCCATATTGGCACAGGGTTTCGGTACCCAACCCTAGGTATGACAACACCTGTTGTGTGAGGACCGGTCGAGACCGAGACATGAGAGCGATTGGCTCAGACCACCCCTCTGCACAGTGCACACACCTATGGCCTTCCAGGAGGATGATTAAAGCTTCAGCCTGTGACTCACCTCATTCCAGAGGAGAGAGTGTGAGGGGGGAACCATAGGGAGGCAGACAACATGTCTTCATCTCTACTTTGATAAATAACTTCCTCAGTATCAATAGCAACCGGAGTTTCCCATTTACTGTCGTGTCCTGAACCTTGTAGAGGATGTTGCAGTAACAGACAAAAGAGAAATCATCTCATTCCTTTGCTTTTGCAAGTGAACCTCATGTCAAAGTAAGGCTGGGCAGCATGACAGTATATGAAATGTGGTACAGACTAGAGACAACCTCCTATAACTTTTATACCGTGGTAGTGTGGCCCAATTTTTCTTTTTTACAAAATCTGATATAAATCAGAAAACTATTGACTAACTGACAGACAGACAAACAGACAAAATAATTCTCTATGGCAGTTACGCAATTCTTCATTATCACGAAAGGCTATTATTTGCATGCGTTTTAAAGCCTTTTTTGATGCAAGTTTTTCTCAGCACACACCTGAAACGTGCACACAGAAAGCCCACTGTCAAACAGCACGGATAGTTCTCTTTCATGTCTTATTGCGCATTCAAAAACACACAAGGATTACATTAACACAGTCGGTTATGTCTCAAGCAAATGTAAACACCCCAGGAAAGAAATCGCATGTGTATCAGCGCTGTAGGTGGTCTTAAAGTGACAGTGCCTAATATACAGTTCCTGTTGCTGTCTATGTTTTTAAATGTGAATAAAAAAAACTAGCAATTTTTATTCTTGTTTTCAATAAAGATAAAATAATGTAATAAAGTGAAATAAGATTTTGGTCATATAGCATTATTTTTTCTTTTATGTTTAATTACCTTGTAGTAGGGCTGGGCGATATGGTTTTCAATGTTTTTTCTATATTTTTTCTATTTCTATTATATTATGTGCAAAAAGGGGGTTAAAAATCACATTATTAATTCTACACATTAAAATTCTACATATGGCACATTTATTTTCCAACAACAAATATTTTAGAAATATGTATATTTTAGTCATAATTATTGCGTTTCTATTCTATTGCACTCCGTCTGTTTGGCGCGCATGGGGACAGCGTCGCTCGTTCACGGAAGCCTGAATTTTAGCTGAGATTCACTTGCCGAAGGCTTGTCCTCTCCTGACAGTGAAATGGACATATTTGCATGACTTTCTAAAATTTACAGATGGAGAATATACCTGTGGAATGTAAGTTACGCACTGAGGAAAGCACCGCATCTCAAACGCATTAAACAGCGCAAGTATTTATCTGTCAGTCAGCACAAGTATACAACATTTAAAGGCTTTGATTCTGTGTGGGCAAAGAAAGTCATGAGCAACAACATAATCCCACATTAACACAATATTTAATGGCAGAAATATGAACTGAAAGACACAGGTTTGTGCTGCCTGGTGGTTGATGATAAAACCCCTCAAATTTTCACCCATCAACTATGGAAGACAGACTGTGTTTACCCACTAAAGAGGAACCACTCGGCAGACTAAGGTTGATGTGGTCTCCCATGCACCCACCATATTTTTTCTTACCTTCCTTTTTCTCTTTTTCCTAACACCTTCCCTCCTCAGAATCTGTCTGTCCATCTTTCTTTCTCAATACATTTGTGTTTCTCCATACACGAAAGATATGAATGAGAGTATGATTCTCACTTGCTCTACTGGGCCAATGATGTTACTACATCTAATGATCACAATATAATTTCAGGGTTTCCACATCTTTTGACCAATTATACATTTCTATGAAATTTACAGACATCATTGTTTTTTTTAATAAATCGATGATTTAAAATAATAATAATGAACAATGAATAATGTGAGATGGTGGTCCAGTGGGTTAAACCATGGAACTGGTACGCAGAAGGTTGCTGGTTCGATCCCAGTGGTCACTACCAGTGTGTCCTTGAGCAAGGCACTTGCTCAAGGGGGATTGTCCCTGTAAGTAAGTCGCTTTGGATAAAAGTGTCTGCCAAATGCATAAATGTAATGTAAATGTAATAATAATAATAATAATAGCTAATTAAATATTTTAGAACTGAGCATAACTAAAAACAAGCATATTCACTATAGAAACTAATGACTTTCTTATTTTAATTATTGAATGATTATTAACCATTTTGAAATAAATAAAGTAATAATAATTATTATTAGTATAATTATTATTATATTAAGTTTTTATTTTTTATAGATAGAGAAAAAGACCTTAAAAGAACACCACAAAAAATATATATAATTTATGTGTGTGTGTGTGTGTGTGTGTGTGTGTGTGTGTGTGTGTGTGTGTGTGTGTGTGTGTGTGTGTGTGTGTGTGTGTGTGTGTGTGTGTGTGTGTGTGTGTGTGTGTGTGTGTGTGTGTGTGTGTGTGTGTGTGTGTGTGTATATGTATATATGTATATGTATATATATATATACCGGCTCAAACATATTAAGGTTGAATGCCTAATCTCTACATCGTCATGTGCCTCTGCTATCATTGAGCCGCTCAGTGAAACAGCCTATCAGAGAAGAACTCTGCATTAATATTCATGACCCTTCCAAATAAGGCAAAAACAGACCATTTCATCCTGGGGAAGATTTCTAGAGTTGTAAATGGACCTGTAAAACCGTATCTGGACAATTATTGACCTTAAATAAGCCATATACCCTCTTATGTAGATACCAGAGAACAATTTAAAATGTTTCAAATCATTCTAGGGCACCTTTAAGCAGTTCTCTAATAAGGTAATGTGTTGGTGGAGAGAGAGAGAGAGAGAGAGAGAGAGAGAGAGAGAGAGAGAGAGAGAGAGAGAGAGAGAGAGAGAGAGAGAGAGAGAGAGAGAGAGAGAGAGAGAGAGAGAGAGAGAGAGAGAGAGAGAGAGAGAGAGAGAGAGAGAGAGAGAGAGAGAGAGAGAGAGAGAGAGAGAGAGAGAGAGAAAAAAAAAAGTTGTTGAGAGTTGAGGGCACCTTAAGCATTTTAAAAATCTAACCCTATATAACAACAAACTGCCAAAACAAAGGGAGAATACACAAATGACACGCATCAGTTTAACACAGAAAGAACAAAGCAGTTACTTTTTGCCCATTATTCTTTGAATTGTCCGTTTATTTTAGAGCTGCAACTAACGATTATTTTTTCTGCCGACTAATCTAGCGATTATTTATTTATTTATTTTATTCGATTAGTCGACTAATCTAACGATTATTTTCCGGATTAAATTTTTTTTTTTTTTTTTTTTTTATTGTATTTCAAATAGGGTAGTTAATTTGTATATTATTTTAACATGAAATCAATGAATGATGACAATATTAATTATATTTCAGGAAGGGTAGTGTACTTAAGCCATTTTATAATGAAATATATGAACACAAGAAGCATTTTAAACATTATGTACAGTGAGGAAAATAAGTATTTGAACACCCTGCTATTTTGCAAGTTCTCCCACTTAGAAATCATGGAGGGGTTTGAAATTGTCATCGTAGGTGCATGTCCACTGTGAGAGACATAATCTAAAAAAAAAAAAATCCAGAAATCACAATGTATGATTTTTTAACTATTTATTTGTATGATACAGCTGCAAATAAGTATTTGAACACCTGAGAAAATCAATGTTAATATTTGGTACAGTAGCCTTTGTTTGCAATTACAGAGGTCAAACGTTTCCTGTAGTTTTTCACCAGGTTTGCAAACACTGCAGGAGGGATTTTGGCCCACTCCTCCACACAGATCTTCTCTAGATCAGTCAGGTTTCTGGCCTGTCGCTGAGAAACACGGAGTTTGAGCTCCCTCCAAAGATTCTCTATTGGGTTTAGGTCTGGAGACTGGCTAAGCCATGCCAGAACCTTGATATGCTTCTTACAGAGCCACTCCTTGGTTATCCTGGCTATGTGCTTTAGGTCATTGTCATGTTGGAAGACCCAGCCTCGACCCATCTTCAATGCTCTAACTGAGGGAAGGAGGTTGTTCCCCAAAATCTCGCAATACATGGCCCCGGTCATCCTCTCCTTAATACAGTGCAGTCGCCCTGTCCCATGTGCAGAAAAACACCCCCAAAGCATGATGCTACCACCCCCATGCTTCACAGTAAGGATGGTGTTCTTGGGATGGTACTCATCATTCTTCTTCCTCTGAACACGTTTTATGACCAAAAAGTTATATTTTGGTCTCATCTGACCACATGACTTTCTCCCATGACTCCTCTGGATCATCCAAATGGTCATTGGCAAACTTAAGACGGGCCTTGACATGTGCTGGTTTAAGCAGGGGAACCTTCCGTGCCATGCATGATTTCAAACCATGACGTCTTAGTGTATTACCAACAGTAACCTTGGAAACGGTGGTCCAGCTCTTTTCAGGTCATTGACCAGCTCCTCCCGTGTAGTTCTGGGCTGATTTCTCACCTTTCTTAGGATCATTGAGACCCCACGAGGTGAGATCTTGCATGGAGCCCCAGTCCGAGGGAGATTGACAGTCATGTTTAGCTTCTTCCATTTTCTAATGATTGCTCCAACAGTGGACCTTTTTTCACCAAGCTGCTTGGCAATAATTGGCAAATAATTGAGCGTGAATACGTTTACTACTTAAAAACATCAAAGCTAAACATCATATCTAGTCAAACCGCATCACGACATCGCTACAAATACAGTATGGGATTAAAATCAGCGAACATCAATGTATAGGCTTAGGCTACGTTACCATTGAAGTCGTACTGCTGTGGAGTGCCAGGTCTACTTTGCAGTAGACACATTGCACCTTGTTCTCTTCTTTTTTAAGAATGTAATGATCTCAAACTTTAGACATTCTCTGCCATTTATGGTCATCTTTACTCTCCTCTATCGTGCCAACTATATTCAAAATGTATCACGCGGTATGGTGTGCTTCCTGAACATTGAACAGCGGTCCGTGTGAATCAGATCCCTGCGCGTATAGTGCGCGTCATAGGAATTTAACGAGGCTTCGAGGCAGAATTTTTGCCTCGAGGAATTTTTGTAATCGAGTAACTCGATGAATCGTTTCAGCCCTACTAGAGTACATTAAATATGTCCATAAAAAACTTAAACACGCTCGCTCCGGTCTGTATCTGATATGATCCATGTGGTGAGCGTTGTTAATCTCATCACGGCGCTCATTGCAGATACTGCTCTCTCTCGCATGTAGTTTGAATTCTCCGCTGTCATCAAGGGCTGAATCCGAAATCGCCCCCTATAACCTCAAATAGGGCATTATTTGGAGGGGACAGCGCTTTGTAGTGGTGTCCGAAACCATAGTGGACATTATTGAGTGCACTCATTCTATCCCACATTGCACCGCAACAACGAGTGTACAGCCGATGTACACACAACGGTTATCCGACTTCACAAACTCGTTTTCATTCACTTTTTCAAATAAAGTGATAACGTAGGGAATAATGAATGAGGGTATAGGGGGCGATTTCGGATTTAGCCATAGACTGTAATGCGATCTCAGCTGTGCTCTGACTGCTCTCACTAGTACAGTGCAACAGTGAAATGGGTCCCCTCTCAAACAATGACGCGCTGCGCCCCATTCCGATTGTTGTTTAAGCGACATATACCGGTATTGCGGTATCATCAAAATTCATATCATAACAAAAATAAATACCGGTATTCGGTATGAACCGGTATACCGCCCAGCATTAGTTGGTGTAGTATAGTAACCTTGACAAATCTATTTCAAAACCAATATAACAAAATTTCAAATTCAACAGCAGCAAATCAGACAGAGGCGAGCAGCATTTGGTTACAAGCATACCACGATGAGTTTGGACTAATCTTTGAGGCGGCGAAGCGGTGTCATTTCACCTGTGATGCAAGCATCATAGATTAAAAAAAGACAGTAGATTTCCTCTCCTCTGTCTGTGTGATTGAGCCATCAGTGCATGAATCACCGACCAGGAGAGACAGGAATAATGCAAAGCAGAGCAAATCTCTCTGAACAGCTGTGACCATACGTACACAAACACACGTTACTTCTTCAGTGGTGATTGCTTCTTCAGCCGTACACGACACACTTGCACTCTGTTGGGGTTAAAATCAATAACACCTATTGATGAGGCTTACCTCTGCGGTATGTGTGAGAAAGCCTGAGTTATATGTAAGCTACAGAAACTTGGATTTATTTTAATCATTTAACTCGAGGATATCTGCCGTTCTATAGTACTGGTACTCCCATGAGTGTTTTAAAGAGTGCTCTGCAAAGAGCGTCAAAGGATTCTATTTAAAACGTGATTTTTGCAGCATTGAGCTTTGTAGTCAATCACAGACATATCTGTTGTGTGTGTGAATTCAATGGCCAATCAGATGCGTTTAAGTTTGCTATTTTGAAAGTTTTGAGCAATTCTTGCTGGAGATTTTGTTCCGAGTTCTGCATGCTCTCAAATCCTTTCATTATAAACAAAATGTCAACAAGAGATTCATTGGACAGCGTAGACAGCTTAATTGATTATAACTAGGGATGGCGAAAACTAAACATTTTCTTGACCGACCACCGAGCCTCATTAGCCGGTTGAAACCGGTTAACCGATTAGTTAAAAAAATATGCTGCGCTATTTGAAATAACAGCCGCAACTCGCGAGCCGCGCCTGCAATTTCGCAACTCTGTCGCATCTCTCAGCCGCTCTGCCTCCCGCTCTCACACACACACACACGCACACTGTCCAGGCGCCGCCGCCTGCCTTCCACTCACGTCAATTTTTTAAAATCCCCTACAGCGCGAAACATGAGTCCCGCAAACGCGGCGCTGAGGAGCTTGTTTGTAATCGGAGGACAAATGGCTCCTTAGTTTCGAAATGGTTTGGGCACAAGGTGATCGCGTTGAAAATAAAGGCTATTGTCTAGCGTTAGAAGCTCATTTGAAACATTGCCGCGACTCATTTAAGATAATGACAGCTCCGAAGAGACGCCGCTTTAGTTCGAGGTAGTGCTAACAATAATAAAGAAAGATGATGATCAACACCTTATGTGTTACCACTGAAATGTAGATGTAATATATTTAGATGATGTGCTACTACTGTATTTAAGCACTGTATCACACAAGTTGCAACTTACATCTGTGTCGTTCTTTTTGGTGAAATGGTCCCACACACTACTTTTCTTTGCACGCTTCATACTGCCGTCTAACCTCGAGTGTTTTATTTAGCCTGTTTACTTTTTGCAAACCTTGTGAGCGCGCAAACCCAAACGCTGTGACTTCGCGCCAAATGTTTTTATTGGTTTATTAAGTACAAACAGGCGAGTTATGATAAATTGAGTGTGAGGGATTTGTGCACTTCACACAAAAAGATTTTGGAATGAGATGGCTAACTGTAGTAGAGTTTAGTCCACTGTCTATAAATAGCCTAATTTAGAGATCACTTTTTTTTTTTTAACCGACAACCTACAACTTTGATCGGTTAACGTTGATACGGTCAACCATCGGTCAAACGGTAATCGGTTAACATCCCTAATTATAACGGGACTTTTTTCATTTTTCATGGCTGATTCGGATTTCAATTTTTTTACAAGCAATTGGAAGCTCCACTATAGACACAACAAGATTTCTGATGCATTGATATGATTCATTATTAATATACATAGTGATGGAGGTTTGTTCTTGGGTCAAATCACATTTCTAGCTCACTGAGAAATACGAGACCATTGAAATGGACCATCTAATAGGATTTTTCTATCAAAAGATCAATGAAAACTGTCAAATTACTTGATGGACAGAACAACCAAAAAAAGAGAAAGGGAAAAGAGGTTCTCTCTCACACAACTGACAAGCGTTCAATCTAACACACAATATGTATATGACAAATTAATAGAAAAGCTGCTCTATCCGCTCACATCAGGAAATTCACCTTTCCTAAACACACATTTATCATCAGTACAACTTTTTTTTTTTTTACAAAAGCTTTTTCCATCACCTATAAATAAACAAAGATAAAATAGCTCAGCAAGGCCATTTTAAAAGGTTTCTTTCAACTAAACAAGGCCACATTCCCTGAAAATAAAAGATGTCAGCAGAGCAGAGGACATCATGTTTGTGGTATCGATTTGCATGAACTTTCAGCGGGAGCTGCTCTCATGGCCTCCACAATAGTGAGAAAATAAGCTGCAGTGTTTCCCATTAATTACATAGACTCCGGCAGCCCGTCACCATCTAATCTGTCCCGCCAGTTTCATAATGAAATGAAAACATTTTTACAAAATTTTGTATACTGTTTTATAACAAAAGTATAATCCACACCAAAATAATGAAACAGATTGTTTCCTCAACTGAGTGCACTTCACTGAACAATAATGGCCCAAAAACAGTGTTACAAATTAACACTGCTTTCCTCACAACCAGCCCCAAGGGCCTCGTACATGCCGTCAACTGTAAGCATGTCAACCAGACAAACCTTGGCTCCCACTACAAGACAAAAACTTCCACATTTCCACCGACAGTCCCTAGCAACACAGTCACAAGGATGGTAGGAGGAAAAGACGAAAATAGCTGAGAGAAAGAGAGAGAGTGAAAACAGCAGGAGAAAGAAAAAAAACTCTGGTGTAATTAACAGGAGAGGCTGTCAAACAGCCTCACACCATATAATTCCAGCCTTTCGGAGAATCGCATGAAGAAAAATAAACGAAGTGAAGGAGAAAATAGAAGGACAGAGATGTGATGTTTCATTGTGCAGCTATCAAATGATTTTTAGATATTAACGGCTAATGAAAATGGGGGCGGGCTTGTTGTCTGACAGGTTGACTGGATTGCTTATGTATTTTTATGAATTACAAACAAAGTTTGTTAGTCTAGAAGAGCATTTGGTTGAGGTGTAAAGATGATGGTATCACTTATATAAAACATGTGGGCGTAATGCTTCGACAACATTAAACTAAAAATGAAGTTTCTAAACAACCACACAACTTCAGTCTTGTGCTATTTGAGCTCCAAAAGGAGATTCAGAAGACACTCTAGTGATGCAAAAGTAGAGGTGCTCTGCCACTGCTATAAAAAATAAAATATCTGGCTGGATATAGCTATGAATTGGGGCGCTCCCTGCGCACCACAGGTTGGTGTAGGAGGAAGCATATCAGTGAGTCATTACATCCAAAAATGGCTTTGCAATGAGCAGCAGGGCTTCTGATATCTGGCTCCCATACTGCCCTGCATGCCACTGCCATCAAAACACACAACTGTGTCCTGCTTCCATTTCTGGGAGGCGGACCATCTTATCTCAGGCACGAGCTGACGATCACACAGCGCAAACTTCTGGCTGGTTGGTATTTGTGGCACTGCAGAGGAGAAGGATGGAAAAACAAGAGCAGAAAAATGTGCACTGCACCAGATTAATTTTTCTTCTGCCTACTCTGCCAGAGAGAAGAACAGAGATGAGATGTCACAGGTTATAAGTTCAACGCTGAGTAGACGGTGACTCATAAAGTCACTGTGATGTCATTCCAGCTGTTTCATCCGTGCGCCCTAGAGCTGGTACTTTACACCAAATTTATTCAAAGAAACTGTTATTAAAGATGTAATAATCTGCTGTGGATAAAAAGCAGGTGATAAATGCATAATGACTAGCAGTAGACACAGAAGTGGTCCTGCCTGTTGCCAGTCCAAAAATGTACCTACAGCCTTAATGTAGGGTGCAAATTTAGTTTTAATCTTTTGTTTGAGTATCTATAAATATAAAATAAGGGTTTATTTACTTTGTGTGTATATGCATTATAAAGAATGAAAAAAGAAATTATAATAAAACCATTTAACAGTGGTCCAAGAAAATGATAAAAATGTTCCTTGAGAAGCACAGCCATTGAAAAAGATCAGAACAGAACTCCACTCTGAGAGACCCTCAGAATAAGACCTTAAGTAGCTGAGAAAAGTTCATTAAGTTCACGTCTAGCTTCAGGAAACAATCTCTCCGAAAACCAAAATATAGACAGTTACTTACGACTTGGAAATTACTGAAAATGTCAGCATTGAAGTTAAGTTTTCACATTTCACAACCAATACCATGTAACGGATTATGCAACTCGGATTTGCATAAGCGTATATTTTAAATTAGAATGAACAGATGTAAGCACAATTCAAGATGAAGTCCAGAAAATGACAGGTCTAGAGAAGGCAAAAGAGACTGTGGAGCAGACAGGAATGGTGTGAAAACAGTTCTCATCCCTTTTCTAACTCTGTGAATGACTCTCTGTGCTGTTCCAGTCTAAGGCCTGGGCAGGTCATTAAGCTTCCTGGGCTTTAGCCAATAGTACCATTTTCCTCCATTTGGAGTGTATGGTGGCCAGAGCGGCGTTGTTCACACAGCAAAGGAAGTTCTCTTTTCCCCTTTCTAGAACAGGAAGAATGGCAAGCAAAAAAATGTGGAGGAAAAAAAAAATGTAATGCTGAAAACTGAATCAGCAACAGTGACTCATTATAACAAGCTGAAGGCAAAACCCCAACATGTCATTATTTTTATACATTTTTTAAAACTCCTTTAAGAAAAAATTAACTGCTGAGCCACTCAGCACATTCCAGTCCCATAACTGATGAGGAGAAAGTCGCTGGGACCTGCGATTATAACAGCATGGGAACTGCTGGGACATTTCTCTCCTCTGACTCTCAGTGACACCTGAAGCTGTAAGAGGCTATTCACACTGAATACGCTCCTGCATTCCCCTCTGCACCATTTACAGCTCTTTCAAGACACAATTTGACAAAATTTTTACATCCATTTCTGTCCTGAATTTTCTCTCTCGTACCTACTTAACCACCAGCCGCTGTTAAACTCTTTCGTAAGGTCTTCAGAATCATTTCAACATTAAAACAAAACATTTTGCGACCCCTAAACTCTGCTCCATTTTGTTGTACTCCATCTAGATGCAAACAACCCCTAATGCTTCTGGTGTAAAGATTCAGGTTTGGAGGTTCAGATAACAAAAGCCTCTTTGTGCTTGGGTCAGACAGCAACAACTTTTCTCTGCCTGAAGGCTTTTGACAAGAGCTGTCAGACTTCGTTCTCCCAGGCGGGGAAATGGAGGAAGTTTCTGAGAGTAAAACAGGATCAACCTGGAGGTAAACACACCAGAGTCAAACAAGAGAACAAGCCAAACCACCCTTTCAGAATAAATGTCTTATGAAACAAGATTACATTTCCACTCAGTTCTTATAACTTCACATATATTGCAAATAATTGTGAGTGCAAAAAGTTTATTAAGTTGCCATTTAGATTTCAGTACTGGCTAATGGCCACAAAGAAACAAAAGCATTGATTCTGATCTTTTTTAGCACGATCCAGAATGAATGCCAGTGATGTGCAAAAAGGATGGTTGTAATGTTAAGATGAGTACTGAAACTCAGAGCTACACACTCAATAAAAGTTATGGTCAACGAACCTATATAAGTATAATTATTTATTCATTATTATTTTTATTGTATAATCATGTCCATTTTCTTTAACCAATCAAATCACATTCCACTTGTAACTTTCATATCCTTTATAAGAAATAATAAGCCATCAATAGCCACAGTGCAGACATTCAGAATTGTGGAGGGACGTCATTTTACACAATATATCTGTGACAATCCGTCATATGAAATGCTCCAAAGCCATCATGTTAATAAAGACTGTACCAGCATATGATGAAATGCACCACAATGAATAGCCTCATCTTTTCCTTCTCAGTAAGTAATGCAGCACTCCAACATTGTCATTTATCTGCTTTCACTAGCCTGTCATGTAACAGTTGCTGTCAGTGATTTTACGATGCATGGTTTTATGCAATTATTGAAAACAGGTGGCATTGTCATGGTTTTACCTCCAATCTTCCTTGATTTGTACTACTCAACTCTATAAGCTCACACAGGGTGACCAAGTGCCCTTAAAAGGGATAGTTCACCCAAAAATGAAAATTAGCCCATGATTTACTCACCATCTTAGGTCGGTGTGTATGACATTCTTCTTTCAGACAAATAAAATCGGAGGATGTATAATCTGGCTCTTCCAAGCTTTATAAATGGCAGTGAATGGCTGTTTCTGAAGTTCGTAAAAGTGCATCCATCCATCATAAAAGTAATCCACACAGCTCCGTTAATAAAGGCCTTAAGAAGCAAAGCGATGCGTTTGTGTGAGAAAAATCCATATTTAAAACTTTACAAACTGTAATCTCTAAGTTCCAGCGTATGACGTAGGACGCTCCGGTGAGAATATGCCAGTTCTCACAAGAACCAAGTTTTGTTTTGCTCTATCCTCTGCGCTTCCGCGTTTGTCACCGGAACTTACGCTACGCCTGTGTCCTACATCATACGCTGGAATGTCAGTCTCTCATGAACGTGTGTACGACACTTAGCTGAAGTTAGAGATTACAGTTTGATAAGTTTTAAATATGGATATTTTTCCTATACAAACCCATCGCTTCGCTTCAGCATGCCTTTATTAACCCCCCAGAGCCATGTGGAGCAGTTTTATGAAGGATAGATGCACTTTTATGAACTTCAAAACAGAAAAAGCCATTCACTGCCATTATAAAGCTTGGAAGAGCCATGACATTTTTTTATATAACTCTGATTGTATTCGTCTGAAAGAAGAATGTCATCTAGACCTAGGATGACTTGAGGGTGAGTAAATCATGGGCTAATTTTCATTTTTGGGTGAACTATCCCTTTAAACCCAATACATGGAATCTAGTGTATTAAACTGACACAAAAACGTTGTCTTCTGGCCTCTTGAGGTCCGCACTGCACACCACCCCATCGGTTCAAACCTCCACAAGCTCTTAAAAATCACACCTTCTGGGCACACCTGCTTTTGCCCTCCTGTAATTTCCCTCTGCAGGGCTCGTGTGGAAGACTGAGAGTGAGTGGGTGGAGACCAAAGCTGCTGTGTGGCTGCGAGGTGATGAGGGGAAGGTAAACGCAGAGATTTCTCGCTCTGCATTTATTTTGATAAATGAGGTTCGCCTACTTCTTTTCTCTATTTAACACAAATGCTATTCAAGAAACAAAGATCTTTGATTCAACAAAAGTACTGGTCTGCCAATAATTAATCAAGCTAAATTGAGAGAAGAGCGAATAAGAGCTGTTGAGGTCTTGTGTTTTAAAGAGCAAAAAATTCCCTGAGGTATTCCCAGATTTTTAGAGAGAAAAAAAAAATCTAATTCAAATGAAAGAGAAACATTCAGTCCAGAAGAAGTTATGTCAAATAAGGGCAAGAAAATAACCTGCAGCTAAATCTTCAAAGTATCACAGAATCTGACGATGCAGTCCTTGAGACCAGGATCTAGGTCCATTCATCAAAAATGTTAATGAATAAGCAGAAACATAAATCTTGACAGTAAAATGATGCATATAGGAGTTTAAGGCAAATTTTATATCTGGAGGCTTAAACTTTAAAACAATGAGTGGAATTTATAATATGGACAGACGGGTCTTTTCATCACCAGAGTGCTAGCAAGTGGTCCCTGCATTCACCCTTTGTTGTAAACAGAAGTGGATATGAGTTCAGCTCAAACTGTGACCCACATTTTACTTCACTTAATATTTTAAGCACAAAAGAAGCTGCATATTTTATATATAGCTGTAGCCCTTTTTATTCATTTATAGTGCATTTTTCAATGGTGTATGTGTATTATAATGTATAATAAATAAATAAAATCACCTGCATCTCTGGGGTCCGTTCTTCATACCTCACTTAATACATCTGAGATGATTTGACAGATCCCAGATCATTTAATCATGATAACTGATCTCTGCCTAATTTGGTTCTTCAAACGAATTTGTGGATTGGATTAAAATATCTGGATTAAATTATCTAAGATTACTGCACGTTCTTGTGTTCCCTGAAGAGAGCAGATGTTTCGATACTCGAAATCACAAAGTCGCAGTGCAGCGATTGGCTGGCGGCAAGACAGCAACGTAATGGCATCATATAATTTAAAAAGCCACCTGGCAACAAAAAAAAATATATTTTTTATTTTGGACCTTTATAAGGAAACAGCCAAACCAACATAAAAGTTATAAATATGAATGAAATGTGCACTGTTTTTTTTTTTAAACATGATTCCCAATTATTTATAGTCACGATTTTATAGTATTTGTACACCCTTTACATTTTTATTTCAATGTTGTAATTAGCAATTTATTTTAATTTTTTATTCAATTTGAAGCACATTTGTTACATGACAGCATTAATCAAAATCAATCTGGTTGATCAAGTTATCTGCATCTCCTGTCATCACTGAAATGAATGCACAGCTCAAGAGTAACTGTACAGCATGTGTGTAAGACTATCACAAATAAATCTCTCAATCAAGTGGCTGTGTCTATAGTATTATACACAACATTATAATATTATTTTCAAATACTTTTTTATATTATTATTGTTATTTTTAAAATTAGTATTGCCCCTGGTTCAGTAAGGAATTCTTGTAATAAAATTAGCAGTGGTTGGGACAAATTTTAAGTATCAACGCAGCTTAAAAAGGTGCAATCTAATCCTGTTTACATGAAATAAGCCTGCTCGCGAGCAGGTTTAAATTTCCGGACCTGTTGCTATAACAACGAGTCCAGGATTAGCATCAAAGAACCAAACAATCCAAGATCATGCCAAACTTCAACAATAAAATCCAACTAACCGAGTTAGCGAGGTACGAAGAACGGACCCCAGGTGACCCCAATTGTGAATATATACGCATTACGCAGACATGTTAACAAGTCCCTGCAGTCCAAGTCCAAGTCAAGTTTCAAGTCTCTGAGGTCCAAGTCAAGTCAAGTCAAGTCTCAAGTCTTTAGGGTCCAATTCAAGTCTCAAGTCAAGTCTTTGTTCTATTTTTAGCAATATTTTTTGTTATAATTAACAGTGTATTGAACAATCAAAACAGATTACTTTTACTTTAAAATTGCTTATTTACATATAGCACACAAAATACTACTTAAATCTTTACTATTAATTTCCAACGTACAAAATAATACCATATAGAACCACTACCAGGGGGAAAAAGTGCTGTGTATTTTGAGCTATTTGAGTTGCTTCAAGATTTTTTTCTTTTTTGTTTTCTTTTTTGTTTTCTTTTTTAAAGAATACAGGACTTTTAAAAATAATTTAATTTTATAGCTAAGCTGCAACTCTTGTTCCACACTCCAGTGCAGCGGTGGCGGTAATACAACAAATAGTTGTCTACTGCAGGAAAAAAAAGAAAAAGAAGTAGAATGTAGTCTTCCACTGAGCGCCCGCGGTAACAAAACCTGTGTATAGACAAGGGACATGGAAATGTGTACATGTAAAATGGACCGCAAGCAAGCCTCTGCTGCTGTGAACACCGCAGCTTCCCTTCAGATTAATTGATTACTTTTCAATTTAAATGAAGTTTAAATCGCAAGGTAAGGCGTTACTATATTGTTACTATTTCTTGCTCATTTATTTAACAGCAGGTGTTCTAATAGGTGAAGAATTTGTGTCTCTTCAGATGTGTCACGCACTCGCAGGCTTGGTGTGTTTAGAAATGTTTTGTGATATTCGCTGCTGCAGCACATATTTGTGAATGAATGAATAGTAAATGGTGGTGTTTCGTGCTGTCATGTGGGGTAGTAAATAGAGAATGTAATCGGGAATGCCATGCCAAAAGACTTGCATTTTTCCACAAGTCTCAGTCTTCAAGTCCATGTCAAGTCTAAGTCAAGTCTCCGGTCAATTGTTTGCGAGTCCAAGTCAAGTCGCGACTTAAGTGCGACTCGAGTCCAAGTCGCAGACTCGACTTTCCATCTCTGGCATTACGCAACAGTGCTTCTAATAAAATGTCACATATTGTTCTCCTAATGATCTATGATGCTCACTACATGTGTAACGTTAGGAGTAGGGGAGAGCGGGGCACAACCTAACGTGGGGTTAGTTGTAACACGCATGGTTTAAAACTTTTAAAAGTATTTACTAGTTGCCATATCAACATTATTTAGAGAAAAAAATTGCGCAAAAATTAAAAAAAAATCTTTGGCAATATCACTGAACATTTATTTAACTATAGCAAAAGTACATTTCTCAAGTTTATTTTTCCATCTCCATTTTTGTGTTAATTTAAAATAAAGACAAATCTGATATTACTTTAATCTTATATCTGTTATTTAACAGTTATAGTTCTTTAATGCTGATCTAACCAGCAGAAGACACAAGCCAGGGTTAAATCCCAGTTGTGCATGTTGTCACACTGCAATACAATGTGCCCCTATTAGAACTAAGCTATTCTATTCTATACTTTTATGAATTCTATTGAGAAACCATGAGGAAAAAGTCAGTGTTCAGAAATTATTAATTATTATTATATTTTAAACGATGATGTATATAGATGCATAGCTATATAGATTTAGTTTTTGTTGTCAAACTAAAGAATGTGTATATTTTTAATTATTATAAAATGCCATTATTTTATTTAAAAAAAGTTTATAATTGTATTTTATTGTTTGTCTTGGATTTTTTTTTTTTTTTAATTATTATATCAGGTAACATTAAGCTGTCATTTGGTCATGTTACAATGTGCCCCTCACATGTTACAATGTACCCCACCTATGGGGCACGTTGTCACACTTCACTTCCATTCTTTAAGGGTGAATCAAGAAGAAAAAAAAGTACACATTGTATCAATGAAACAAAACCACATAATTGTACTAGATGTGTGAAATTAATGTGGGAAAAAATAAATACTCTGAACCCCAAGTGGATTTACACAAACTGAGAAAATCAAAAAGCGTTAGGTTGTGCCCCGCTCTCCCCTACACGAGCATTTAGATGGCCTCAAAGCTGATAGAAATGGACTTAAATACACAAAAGCACAACCACATTTAATTTAACTGCTAGGCGGCTCAAGATTTTGGTCTCGATATGTGCTGGAGACTTGCGTCTTATCAGCTTTGAAAGAAACAGCTCACTAAAAATAAATGCCAGTTTTAAAAAATCCATTTGCTGTCTTTAAACTCTAAAAGACATGCTTAAAAGGCAAAATACTCATGGCTCACATACTCAACCTCTCCACATTTCCTAGCTTAACCCTCAGAGACCTAAGGGTATTTTTACAATAAATTTTCCGCCTGGTGTTATTTACTAAAAAAGCTTGTAAAACATCAACCCTGTTGTGCACAGACAATTGACACACCTCTTTTTTTTCAAGACAAGTTGCACTGTCAGTATATTTGTGTTGCATTGATGTCACCTGAATGTAAAATAAGTTATGGGACCATAAAGACAAATGAAAACATAAAACGGAAATTGAATCCCTCAAATATTGATTGAAAACACACACAAATAAATAAAAGCTAAGCATATTTCCTCTGGAAAACTGTTTGTTCAAGTCTTTGGAGTCCTGGAACTCAGGAATAAACATGATAACTTATACAGAACCAAAACTATTTACATTTTTCCAAAAAAAGTCCAGGCGCTTTTGGCCTCTTTGGATTTTGGATATTTACTGGTGCCAAGCCTCAAAACAGTTCCTATCAGGAACTTCTCCTCAAACTTTCTCCTCAAACTTTTTCCTCAAACTTTGTCCACAAAACTACTCAAAACTGCAGCACGTCTCTCTCTCTATCTCCTCAATACTAGCGTGCATCTCTATCTCTCCACAATAACAGAGCTGTGGTTCATGCGTAATGACGCACACCAACGTGGATGACGGATCAGCCTGTCATTGGTCAAACCCTCATCCAAAATGGCAGCTAGCATCGCGCTAGCGGCAAAAATGACGGAAAATGTATAAATTATGGACATCAAGTGGATATATCTTGGATGTAAGCGTTTTGATTTATTGCTGAACAACTCCAAAAAGATGCACATGTTCCAGGCTGGATAGAAAACCTTCTGTAAAGGCTACAAAGACACCAAAGACACCCCCGTGATGGCTAGCTCGTTAGCTTTCTGCTGGAAAAAACGGTAAGAAAATCGATAAAAGTTTCATGAAATAATATAGATATTTATCGGAGGTGCCGTGTGACGTCGTGGGCGATGCCGTCGGGCTCTGAGGGTTAAAAATAGTCAAAAGGTTCTGTGTTCCAGTTCTGAAAGATACTGTACTTGGTGGTTAAATGCTCTAAGGTGGCCAGGTAAAAAATGCCTGAAATTAAGAGCTTCTTTACAACCAAGACAGAAGAAACCACATGTTCAGATTTGTGTGTCCTCTAATGATTTAAGATTCCTGTGAGATATTTAAACAGCTTGAGCTAACCAGACAAATCGGGTTCACAAAGGCATGGCAAATTCATGCTTGCACCGTGGTTTTGGAGATTTCAGTGTTGTCTCATCAATTGGTACACAGTTAGATAATAGCTATTGTCATTTAGCAGTTGCTTAGCAATCCAAAGCAATATCACACATCCACCGTGTGCCAGTTTCACCCTTTCTAAACACTAGCCCAGATCTTTTAATCTAGCACTAGACCAAATAAAATATATAAAATTGATTAAATTATTCTTCTCCAAATTCAATGCGACTATCAGAAAAATGGACCACCAATTTAACAAATTATGAAAAATGTGATATCTGTGAATGTTTGTTGTTGTAACATCACCATTTTTGTACAATTTAAATCCAGTTATTTTCATTTATAAAGAATAAATATCACCAAGTTAAAGGGATAGTTCACACATATTCTTCAAAATATCTTCTTTTGTATTCCACAGAAGAAAGAAATTCACTCAGTTTTGGAACAACTTGAGGGTGATTAAATGACAATTTTCATTTTTGGGTGAACTATCACTTAAGAATTATAAATATACATCAAAAGAAATAAAATAATGAATATCAGAAAATAATAATAATAACAAAAACAAGTAAAGTCAATTAATAAGAATTAAAAAGGCTATATATTAGGATAAAGGTCCAATGACCAGGCTGCTTCCCACATCACTACTACTACCACAACAGGTCACATGGTGCTGACAGACTGGTATCATGGGAAATATTTTGTATGAAACAATAAATCACTCTAGAAACCTGCCGTGCTGCTGCTGTTTCCATGAGAAATCCTGAAGCAACAGCATATAAAACCACTAACTGTACATGTGAGTATTTGTGCGCATGTATGTATTTGTCTTAACAGAACTGAAGATTACCACTAGTAATTCAATAACTCTACAATACAGCACACTTTATCTAAAATGAATCATGGCTTTAATAACTTCATAGATGGGTATCACACTCACAGTGGTACACTATAAATCAATGATGAAGTTCTATAACCTTCAACACAAGCAACAACAAAAAAAAGCTATGGATCATACTCAGGCCAGTAACCATGGTGATCAATTCAGAAATTATGGTGCTTACAATCACAAAGCAGTTAAAATCTGCTAATCTGCTAGTCAAATCTGCTAAGGCCTGAAGCAGATCTTGTGCTCTGAGATCTCATTGAGTGTGTGAGGACTGGTGCGCTAGCAGCTATTATCACATACCCGTTCATTTCCTCTCTATTGTGTGCCTTTCTTTCCTGTGGACACTTTCAGCAGCTCGGACCACCCCTGTGACGCAAACCCACGAAAGAGCGGCACTGTGGGATATACACATACTGCTGTTTTTAGCTTTGTAAAAACAATGTGCTTATGTTCACGAGTGGTTAGCGCATGTGCTCTGACCGCTTTAGAGGTGCCACTCAGGTGATATGTCCAAAATCTGAAAAATTGTAAAGCGAATATATATATATATATAGAGAGAGAGAGAGAGAGAGAGATAGAGATAGTAATGCCCTAATGCTTCCTGCAATGCGCTAAATACTAAATCTCTTCTCTCACACTTTTCCCAACAATAAAGAAAAAATTTAAAAACCTGCTTTATCGCGTAACCATGGATACTGCTGAACTAACCAGAGAAACCTGTTTGGGGTGTTGAAACGCTTCCCACCATAAACAAATGCTAGTGATGAAGGAAAGCCAACTTTTTATGTTTGCCTGGACCAGTCTTTTAGTTGCTTCCATCTTCATTTTTCCTCACTGTGAATCCACAGGGAGCCCCATCAAATTCCCCACACCACATCCAACACTTTACCACTTACTCGCCCACTAAATGCCAATCAGCCGCCCTGTCTAGCTTTCTGCGGCTGACCAGTCTGGATCTGTATACATATCAAGCTGTACTAGAGAGCTCCACCAACAGGGGGAGGGCCTCATTTGTCAGAGAGCCCATTACCTATAATGAGCCTCAAGCTGGGACAGATGAGGCTGGGGATCAGTTACATAAACACTGAGAAAGAGGAATCCCTTCAGGTTATGGGGGAATGTCTTGGAAAGCCACTCAGTACTGGGTCAAAGAAGCTTACTGTACATTTAAAAAACTGTATTTTTAAAATCCATTTTGATGTAAGGCAGAGATTGGCAACTCTAGTCCTGGATGGCCACTGTCCTGCAGAGTTTAACTTTAACCCTAATTAAACACACCTGAACAAGCTAAATCAATGTCTTTAGGATTACTAGAAATTTGCAGGCAGGTGAATTTTTATCTGGGTTGGAGCTAAACTCTGCAGGACAGTGGCCCTCCAAAACCAAAGTTGCCTATCTACCAGCACCCAGACATGACCAACGCATCCCTGAAGTGTCTGCTGAGACCGTGTCAATTAGTCTCCCCCCTCACCGACACGGCATCCTCAATAAACCCATCCCCGGCGTGATGACTCAGATCTTTCGAATATTCCTATTTAAAGGTCCCATGGCATGGCATTTTTCTATTATTTTATAATGTTTCCTGAGGTGTACTTATATTGTTAGTATGACTTTTACATCATAAAATGTCATAATTTAGAAATAAAAGGCATTTTTTCAATACTGCTGTTTGCCCTGTGGCTGAATGCCCTGCTTCAAGAGGCGTGTCTGCTGTGAGACTTCAGTAAAAACGCCCACTGTTGTGATTGGCTGACATCTTTGTATTTTAAATGAGCGGAGGGGGCGTGGTTTAACTTGGTCTACGAGGCACGAGCAGGCACGAGCTGCTGCCAGAGAGACGGATGGACCTGAGTTCACTTCACATCAGTTCTCAGCATGTCTGAACTGTTGTAGTTACAGCATATACTTCAGGTTATTAGTCTATTTCTAGTCGGAGGGGCTGTCACTCATGTCAGAAAGTTAGTAACTTTTGTAAATTATGGATCAGCGCTGACTGGAGACGCGAACCGTTTAGAACGATTCAGTCCGATTTGGTGAACTGATTCGGTTCACTAAAAAGAACAGGTTCAAAAGAAAGATCGTTCGCGAACCGGACATCACTAACGTACCAGAGACGGAGCTCAGCGATCGCTAACAAAGTTATTTATAGTACCTACTGAGTTATGAGAGCGCTGTCAGTCAGCGCGAGTTTATTGTGTTTGTATCTGAGAGTTCTGAATAAACACGAGTCCCAGTCACACCGAGTCCGTCTTCATCATTATTACCAACTGTGTAACACATGCAAAGTACCATTACAGCTGTCGAGATGAACGAGTTAAAAGTAAGTGTTGATAATAGCATTATTTTTAAAATAAAATAAAAGCGTCAGTGACGCGCGTTGAGTACACAGCGCAAACAAAGACACAACAGCAGTAATCGAATGTAATCCAGTTTATTGTGGGGCTAGGCTGGCTAGCCCGAATATGCTCACGCTTACCCCCCTTCTGCTTAATCTCACGCCGCGTTTGGTGCCTCCGCTGTGGGCCAGATGCAGTACTGGGGGTCGGGGATGTTGAAGGCCAACGGCCAGTGCAGCCCGAGCTTCGGCGTGTGTGAGGCCGATGTTGAGCAGAAACTCATGACTGTATGCACATTTTAGAACCGGTAGACGCGACGAGGACGTACAAAAACACTGACTCACAAGATAGAAAACACGAAAACACCGTTCTGTCTGGAGAGAGAGAAGCCGCATTGTGTGCACGAATAATAAATAATTAGCTACACATCAGAAATTACTGATCACAGATCAGAAGGAACTGAAAAAAGACTTCTGTTTTCATTTGTACATCCAAACACTGAGAAACTGCCAACATTCACTCGTTCACAAGGAATGATCTCTCGAGCATTTGCATGGGCGTGCCAGATTCTCTGGGCGGAGGAAAGGGAGGTAACCGTTCCTGCTTGGACGTCAAACCAGGAGACTTCAGGATTGGCTCGTCTGGCCTGTCATTTTCTCAAAGGCAGAGAGAGACAGCCAGAACTCGGGTTTACACCGATCAACATTTCTATCCACTTGGGGACAATATTCAGGCTAGGGGAACTCATATTAATGTTGAAAAACCTCATAAAATGAAAATTTCATGCCATGGGACCTTTAATAATTGTTTAATTGACATGTCATCCTTAATAAACTGTCTCCGGCGTGATGCCTCCGAGCTTTCACATACTCCGATCTATATGACTTCTGACCTGTAAGGTTGGCAGAATAATAATCATACTGTTTGTTAATTGGCCAGAGGAGAACTGGCATCCCGACGGAGCTTAGTTTCTCCCAAGGTTTATTTTTCTCCATTATGCCACCTGATGGAGTTTTGGTTCCTTGCCACTGTCGCCTTTGGCTTGGCTTGCTCAGTTGGGGACACTTAATTTTCAACTAAATATCCAAATAAATTTAACTACTAAACTAAATTAACTGCATCAACTAAATTACTGATCTGCCCACATTGTCACTACATGATAATTGAAATGAGTTAGATGACAAATGAGTACAGCCGAATCAAATTCTGTTGCATTATTTTCCTGTTTAACACTGTGAAGCGGCTTTGAAACAATCTGCATTGTAAAAAGCGCTATATAAATAAAGTTGACTTGACTTACCCCTATTCGAACGGGACTAGTTTTCAAGGAGGATGTTAGAGAAATTCATGTTTCACAGATGTACTATGCGATTTTAATCATGTCCGGATCAGTCATGTCTGTGTTTCTCACACAACCTCTATAAAAATTCCAGAGCAAATTACCTACTGTTTTTCAGCAAACTCAATGGTGCTCTGAGAAATCGAATCCCATCCGAATGTGAATGTCTGTGATAGCCAATAATGTATTATTCTAACGCTTCTTCTCATGTGTTTTTTTTTACCTCCGAGCTACCGTTTGTGAACCATCTTCAGCAAGCTTTCATTTTTATTCCAATATGGATGGTATCCAACAAATTTTTTTTTATAAATTTAATAAATAGAGCTAAATCGTGGAAACTGCAAAGACTACCCATTTTAATGTCAGACAAGAGATACTGGAAATGTGGGTTTCTTATAAACAGCCACTTCTATAAACTCGTGAAGTTTACTTAAAGCTACACTATGTAACTTTTCCGTCCACTAGAGGTCGCCTGTTCAAAACAAAGACGTAGTTTGATGACGCCACGTTTGAGAGCAGAATCTTGGGACATGTGGTCTTCACCTCACAGCAGGTGGAAAAGAGTCAGGATAGGACTCGGGCAGAAATCATGTTCATGGATGCGATTATTAACATTACTGTAGTATGAAGCAGAGCAGGACCGAGTGCTGTGGAGCTGAGCAAGGCCGCAGGAGCGATTGAAGAGCAGGACTGTTATTATGACACGGTCGCCGGCGCCACTTCCTCTTTTCCAGTCATGAGAATGAGGTAACGCAACTCTGTTTATCGTATTAGATGCATCTGAGTGTGTTGAAAAGGAAGTTATGACGTTCGCTCAGCGGCTGCTATGACACGTGTTCACACTGCCGTGAGAATATAGCGTTTCTGCTAAATAAAACCGGAAACCGAGGGTAACGCATATATGACGGAATCGACAGGCGACTCCCTCAAACGCATAGCTCACACGTCCCGGTTCCTTGGTTAAAACAGCAATTTCTCACGATTTACAAATAGTTGGAAACATTTGGGATATTCCAAGTACTCAACTGAACAAAATATATAACAATGGCCTAGTGGTTTTTGGATATTTTACTGCAAAAATCTTACATAATAAATAGGGTTTCTTATAATAAATCAATAAATAATAAATAAATAAATAGACATATACCTCATACATGATGCACGCAAGCACAGCAAATGACCTTCTGTAACACCCACCCACCTCTGTAAAAAACACGGAGATATTAGTCTCATCCAAATAGGTACATGAAAAATCACAGACGTCAAGCGATAAGAATTGTAACTCAAACGTTGTAAAACCTAGAAAACTAGCCCTGTCTGAATAGGGCTTTAGGGTCTATATAAAATATAATACAGTATTAATTATATAATGTTAATATACAATACTGATAAGATTTAAAGGGATAGTTAACCCAAAAAAATGAAAATTACGCCATGATTTACTTGCCCTCAAGCCATCCTAGGTGTCCTATCTTTTATGGAAGGATGCTTTTTGGTCGTCAAAAATCATGTCCTCACCTTGATAACGTAGCTTGAGTAACTGTGTAGCATTGACTGTCCCATTAATGTGGCATGACTTAAGTCCCGGGTGGGGTGGGTAGTATGATAATTATTTTGTCTTACTTGTTCTTTGTGTTTTTATTGCATTGTTATTTTATTGTTTGTTTCTTCCTTATGTTTATAATGAGGAATCATAAAAGCTATGTAACAATGATTTACAAATTGTTGGATTCCTTAATAAATAAATAAAAAGATCTTAAACACAAAAATCTTCTATTCACTGCCATTATAAAGCATGGAAGAGCCACAACATTATTTCATATATCTCTGATTGTATTCATCTGAAAGAAGAAAGTCATATACAACTAGGATGGCTTGAGGGTGATGGGGTAATTCTCAAGTATTAAAAGCTTGACCCAAAGGACAAAAACAGAATTTGTTAAAGCCTGACAAGTCCATGCCTAGAAAGGGGTCAGTGTGGGACCTGAGATATGGCTGCAGAGCTGCTCCTCACATTAGAGACAGATCACCCTGTAGGCCTGTCTGCATTCCTCCAGAGCAGGGCGAGCAGTGTCGGGCGGGAAGAGGAAGAACCCTGTTAAAACCATAACAGCGGTCGAGCCAAAACCACACTATCCTACAGCTGCTTTCACAGCATCTCCGCCAAACCCTTCTTCGAAAAGAAAAAAAAGAAGTTAAAATTCCTCCAGTCTGGGATTTATTTATTTCAGTATTTGGATGGCGTTCACGTACCAAGGGGCTTTGTGTTCTTTGGCCCCTGATTTTGCATTTGTTTTTTCTGAGTATTTTCATCAGGTTTGCAAGCTCCTCTCAATGGTGGGGATTGAACAAACCTGTCTTTTGAGCATGTCCGATTAAATCTGAAAACCATTACACAGAAAGAAGCTTGAAAAGTGTGCATGAGGATCCAATATTATTTGGCAGACCACCAGGAGGTTTCCGGTTTCCACTCTAAATTCCAAATGCCCTGCTGCACCTCTAAATCATACAGACACTGAAATAACCAGGAATGTCAAAAGCACCCGAACTTCACTATGAAGTCCATACTAAAATAATTATACATGCATACATGCATACATGCATGCATACATACATAAGTATTGGTAACATCAAGAACTAATTCAGCCTGGCACATGTTGTCAGACTGAAAGGGTACTGCTTTAGAATTCTCATGTAAATGTGCTCACAGTTGCACGTGAAATCGCATGGCAATGCATTAAATTTAAATTTTCTGTTAGGTCATACAATGAACAATAATACTGACTAGTAAAACAGAAATCCACTCACCTGACTATTTCGTCATTCTTTATTACAGAGCGTTTACTTGAATAATTACATGGGGAAAAAACAATCCTGTTTACTTAGGTTAGAAATAGATAAAGCCTATATGCCTTTGTTTTATTTAATTGGTAACACCTAACAATAAGGTAAAAAAAATATATTACACCAATCGTTACTAAATTAAGTGTCTTTAACAAGGAACAACAAGGCTGTTTTTACAGCCTCTCAATCTAATTAATGTTCATTCATTAACATACTATTGCGCAGTGTTAATTCATTTTCTAATCAATTCATGCACTAATGATAAATTATTCAACTTGAATTGTTAATTTTTACATGTACTAATGCATTGAACTAATTACCGAAATTAATAAATGCAGTCAAAGTATGGTACATTGTTGTTAGGCATATTTATTTTTGTGCCGTTTTGTGCCGGTAAAGAGACGGGACTTCACTTCTGCATATGCTTTGAAAATAGAACTGGGGTGTAGCTATCACACCAGCGCGCCTCGTTCATTTGGGGACGTGTTTATACTTGACGCGCTCGCCATTGTGCTATTCTTGACTTTGGCCGAATCCGAAATCGCCCCTAAACCTTCAATCACTATTCCCTACTTTAATCCACTAATACAGTTCACTTGAAGGAGTGAATGAAGACAAGTGAGCGAATTCGAACAGCCGCTGTGTGTACGTCGACTGTACACTCATTATTGAGTGCAGAGTGAAATAGAATGAGTGCGCTCAATAACGTCCAATATTTAAGGGTATAGGGGGCGATTTCGAATTCAGTCTTTGAAACTACATGGAGAGGTACTCTGCATCAGTGCCTTATGACAAAGCATCTAAACGGTAACAGTTACAAAGAAATAACGACGGCACTGCACCTTAATGTTAAGAGATAATTGTTAAGTGTTCATTGTGATTTTAGACTTGTGTTTATTAGAGGTCGACCGATAGTGTATTTTACCAATACCGATAACTAGGTCGGACCGCACTTGCCGATAACCGATTAATCGACCGATAGTTTTAAAAATGGATACTGGATAAAAAAACATAAGTAAAACAGTGCTGAACTTTAAAGTGCTGAAAATGTGCTAAATTGAAAACATATAAATATGAATATTAAAATGAGAAATTCTAACAGAACAAATTCTTCAGAAAATAATTTAAACATTAAAATATTACATGTCAAATTTGTTTCTTTACCTATAACCTAGCAACATGCATGTACATTTCATAGGTAACACTATGTAAGTCCCTGTGCAACAAGGATGTATTAGCTCACATGAACTATATGCATTATGCAATATACATTGAATATTGTATGTATTAATATGAACAATACAATTGTACCTTGATCATTCATGTTAGTTCATAGTGCATTAACCAAGGTTAACAGATAAAAATAAAAATTCAAAAAACTCAATTTATTTTGAAATAAACATACTTATGATGAACAATACTTCCACAGCATTAGGTAATGTTACCATTTCATATCATTTTTTAGACAGAGATTATCTAATAATAAAAAAACTAATGTGTTTCTGCTTTGTTTATGTTTCTGTTGGCAGCATGACGATACAGTTTGCTTTCCCACATCACTAATTTTATATATGCAACATTTAGGTCGGACTTGCGTGTTTTAATCACATTGTTTTAAATGCTTGAGGTACTGCTAATGTTAGCGTCCTCTCAGCCTCTCATACACACACACACTGCTGTTCTTTACCTGTTAATGCAGCATATACTCAAGAAATGAATTACTTTATAATGATTTGGCAACAAGAACTGTAGTGTTCTGTATTCATACCGTTTCGCTGTCGTGTTTTAAACGCGTATCTGATGTGCCAGCGCTCTCCGTGCAGTGAGCATGAAGCCTCACGTGTGAATGTAAACACAAGGCATCAGTAGCCGCGTTTCCATTACAGATTTGCGCAAAACTTTTGCGATATTTTCTAAAAGTCGAGAAAAAAATATTGCAAAATGAAGGCGTTTCCATTAACTGATATTATGCGACTAAAACCATTTTTTCCTCTTGTGATAAATCATTCCAAAAATCATGCTACGCATGTTGTTAGGTTTATGTATATCCCAGCCACCGCACGCCGTTATTTTTAATGAGACGTGTGTGTTATCAAGCATTGATGGCAAGGAAAGCACCTTATACTTGAGCGGCACACATGAGGTGTTATGATAAATTGTGGCATTTTTTATTCTATTGTTTTTTATAAGTTTAATAAAGAACTCGTCTTCTGTCCAAACATACCATCATCTATAAAGAATGATCGACTTTTACATAGGCTACGGCAGTTTATTGTGACGCATTGCCACAGAGACTAGCGAAAAGTTTGAATCTTCATGGTGTAACTCAAAGGTTTTTTTACCACTTCGTTATTTTGGCTTGGAATTTCGTTTGTTGGAAATATAAACTGAATTTAGAAATGCTTTTGAAATGAAAAACTTTTCGTTTAATAAACAAAATATATTTTTGAAATGAAGACAGCGTTTGGAGTGGAGTGCAAAATAATCAGTTCCCTGAGTCCACGGCCTTTGCTGTTATTGAGTGCACACAAATAAAAGTAGACAGTTTACTGTTTATAATTACGTCTTGCACTTAGCCTATCTGTATAGTTAGGCTATGTCTAAATTTTATAATCTTGTAATCTCATATGTTGATTATGAAAAGTGAGCAGCATGAGTAAGGCACATAATCAGATGCGCATATGTCTGGGGACATGGATTGAGCATTTCATTAAATTGTGTTTTCTAGAAAGCCTTAATTTAAAATTAATTTCGTTTTGTATAAATTGTATTTTAATTTTGATCAATGTTTAATCAACTATTTGGCTGTATATTTAATAAATAAGAAGCAAACCAAGATCGTCAGGAATGGATTGATGTGCTGCCCTGTTTCCTCGGTCTTTGAGCAAGGCTGAAACTTGTGTCTTTCTATTTTAATACATTTCTTGAATATGTCTTAATTACAGTCAGCCTGTACAGGGAGTGCAGAATTATTAGGCAAATGAGTATTTTGACCACATCATCCTCATTATGCATGTTGTCTTACTCCAAGCTGTATAGACTGGAAAGCCTACTACCAATTAAGCATATTAGGTGATGTGCATCTCTGTAATGAGAAGGGGTGTGGTCTAATGACATCAACACCCTATATCAGGTGTGCATAATTATTAGGCAACTTCCTTTCCTTTGGCAAAATGGGTCAAAAGAAGGACTTGACAGGCTCAGAAAAGTCAAAAATAGTGAGATATATTGCAGAGGGATGCAGCAGTCTTAAAATAGCCAAGCTTCTGAAGCGTGATCATCGAACAATCAAGCGTTTCATTCAAAATAGTCAACAGGGTCGCAAGAAGCGTGTGGAAAAACCAAGGCGCAAAATAACTGCCCGTGAACTGAGAAAAGTCAAGCGTGCAGCTGCCAAGATGCCACTTGCCACCAGTTTGGCCATATTTCAGAGCTGCAACATCACTGGAGTGCCCAAAAGCACAAGGTGTGCAATACTCAGAGACATGGCCAAGGTAAGAAAGGCAGAAAGTCGACCACCACTGAACAAGACACACAAGCTAAAACGTCAAGACTGGGCCAAGAAATATCTCAAGACTGATTTTTCTAAGGTTTTATGGACTGATGAAATGAGAGTGAGTCTTGATGGGCCAGATGGATGGGCCCGTGGCTGGATTGGTAAAGGGCAGAGAGCTCCAGTCCGACTCAGACGCCAGCAAGGTGGAGGTGGAGTACTGGTTTGGGCTGGTATCATCAAAGATGAGCTTGTGGGGCCTTTTCGGGTTGAGGATGGAGTCAAGCTCAACTCCCAGTCCTACTGCCAGTTTCTGGAAGACACCTTCTTCAAGCAGTGGTACAGGAAGAAGTCTGCATCCTTCAAGAAAAACATGATTTTCATGCAGGACAATGCTCCATCACACGCGTACTCCACAGCGTGGCTGGCAAGAAAGGGTATAAAAGAAGAAAATCTAATGATATGGCCTCCTTGTTCACCTGATCTGAACCCCATTGAGAACCTGTGGTCCATCATCAAATGTGCGATTTACAAGGAGGGAAAACAGTACACCTCTCTGAACAGTGTCTGGGAGGCTGTGGTTGCTGCTGCACGCAATGTTGATGGTGAACAGATCAAAACACTGACAGAATCCATGGATGGCAGGCTTTTGAGTGTCCTTGCAAAGAAAGGTGGCTATATTGGTCACTGATTTGTTTTTGTTTGGTTTTTGAATGTCAGAAATGTATATTTGTGAATGTTGAGATGTTATATTGGTTTCACTGGTAAAAATAAATAATTGAAATGGGTATAAATTTGTTTTTTGTTAAGTTGCCTAATAATTATGCACAGTAATAGTCACCTGCACACACAGATATCCCCCTAAAATAGCTAAAACTAAAAACCACTTCCAAAAATATTCAGCTTTGATATTAATGAGTTTGTGTTCATTGACAACATGGTTGTTGTTTAATTATTAATGTTGTAAAATTAATCCTCAAAAATACAACTTGCCTAATAATTCTGCACTCCCTGTAGATAGTTATGATATTTGTGGTTGCACCGGGGTCCGTCATTATAAAGTTACGCCACTTTCCTTATTAGGAGAAAATATATGTCGTTTTAACGACATAAGATCTCGTTATTAGACATACTTGAGTGGAAAAATAATATGTAGGCCCTGTGTGGGGGCAATGCATGACCGTACCAGGTGACCTGTAAATGCGAAAAAACTGTTTCCATTGCAGTTTTGCGAAAATTTCCTTTTTCGAATTGCCTGAAAAACCACCTCATGCGAGCGTAAAAACCTTTTTGCGATACATGGGAGTTTTTGCGAAATTGACGCGTTTCCATTGGGCGTATTTTCAATTCGCAATTTCAATTTGCGCAATTCTCAGTCGCTCCAGCAACAGACGCAATCTGTGTGGATTTTTGCCGATAACCGATTGCTCCACCAATCAACTATCTGTGCCGATTAATCGGCAAAACCGATGAATCGGTCGACCTCTAGTGTTTATATTTTAATTATTTGAGTGTTTTCCATGGTTGTGTTGACATTTCTGCCTTTATAACTGAGGGGATTATAATCAGAGGAAGGTTACGTTTGAAATAAAAATGTTTAAATGTAAAATATTTTTCTCCTGGTCCTTATTTTAAATAGGTCATAAAAATATCAATAATTACCGATATTAAACAAATATATCGTGATACAGTTTTCAGCCATATCGCCCAGCCCTAATCCACACGCGATGCTTCTTTGCCTTTGTTTTTACGTGAATCAGTTTCAACATTGATAAATACAAAGTATGTACATTAACACAAATGCATACAGGTCTCACACTTTTCAAAACAGTTTTGAATTATGTAACTTACTGGTAAATGTATTTCGTTATTTCGGCACAAAATAAACCCATAACACAAAACACTGGTTCTCCTCACACCACAGCTCAATGCGTCTCTTCTAATCGTTGATCTGTCTAATCCTGGCCTGTCTTTAATTGTGTTTGTCTTTAATTGTATGGCTGTGGTCCATGATACGAGTATGAATAAACATTTACAATTTCTTCAGCGTCCAAACGGTCATTGCGATCCATTGTTTTCCTATCGTCGAAATTGACCGCAATCCCTCCTGTTATGTCACTTCCGTTTTTGCCATTTTTAGATGCGGAAGTAACACTCACAAAAACGACTCCAGAAGCCTTAGTAGAGTATTTATAAGTATATTTTAAAGAAAATCTAGTTCCTAAATTATTTTTCTATACAATGACTCACTGGGGTCTCTAACCTGCAATATGCCCTTTAAAGGGGGTATAGTGTTGTAAGACTATAATTGAGCAACCAAAAGAATAAACATACACACACACACACACACACACACAGACAATTTGATACTGGCATGTCTGTGCAATGGATCAATTCAACAAAGAAGGCCATCAAAACTAACATGTGCATCCCCCAAAGCGCGTGATCTCTGTCAGGTTCTCTCTTTCCTACAGTCTACATGCATCAACAACAGACTACAATGAATGTAGATCACATTATGTCCCTAGCATTAGTCTGAAACCAGCAGGTGCTCTATTACCATGTGCACCACTGAAGTAATTGAGCCCAAGTTACCCACGATTAGCTCGCCCATCCTGAATTAAACCACACAGTAATGCTACATTTGAGCTTAATGCAGTGAAAGGACACAGCATGGTTTAACATTGCACCCTCTGAACATCCTCAAAGTCAACATGAAGTTGCGTGCATTTTGAAAAGATCCAGATCTGAAGAAAACATTTCCCATGTTAAAGAAAATGGGATAGAGCCAGCTTCTTTGGTGGCGGCACAATTCCAAACGTTACTGTTATGTTGAACCCCCCGACCACATTACAAGTCATAAAAAAGATAAACTCTACATGCTCTTCTGTGAGGTCTAAATGTCTGCCAAGCCACACTAACTGCCAGCGCTCAATAATGCGGGATATTCAGACTGTTCATCTGTTCCTGTTTTGTTCTTTCAAGTAATATCAGTGATAGGACAGAGATGTCTCACACATTCAACAGTTACTGAAGATTACCATTTAATGAGTCAGACTGAGTAATGAGAAGTAAGATGATTCAAAGCATTAAGACAACACAAGACAGAATTGGGCATTTTCACCCTCACACTTTCCTTCTGGATACACAAAAGCCCAAAACCCTGGAAGTAATTATCACCTTTTTATACCTCTTACATAAACACCCCTGAAATGCCCCAAAAACTGAAGTTTGAAGTTGTAATATGCCAGAAGGTGGAAAGGAATCAAGTTCCCAGCATGAAATCAACACCTCTTTATTGCACTTTTTTTTATTTTAAGAAAATAGTTAATTTGGTGTGCCAAAAATAAATTAATGTAATACCCACGCTCGACTCCAGCACAATCTCTTTGCTATGGAGAAGAAAACAAAGCATTTAACATAAAATCCAACTGAGGACCTGTGGTTGGAGCACAGATATGGGACCTCTGTACACTCAGCACCTTAGTGGGCCTGCCTGGGGAGGCTAAAATGCCAAGCTAATTAGTGCAGAGCTCATGATGAGCAGCTCTCTTCTCTTAGCTCTCGTCATGCTCTCCCTATTGAGATATTTGGTCGGTTTTCTTTTTTCCTATTGCTTGGTCCAAACAGTTTGATTTCACCTTCCTGCCCTTAATCATTTTACGCTATATTATTTGCTTCCAGCAACGTGACTTTGAAACAACTTTTACTCAGAAACTGGTCAATTTCACAAATAATTACAAAGGAACACATTGAATTAAACATGACATTTTTGCAGTATAATAGTATTTCAGTTTTTGTGATGTAAAACGTACTCCAATAATCGGTTTTATTTACAACTTCAGAAAATCGTTTTACAGTGTATATATCTAGGCACTTTGCTTTTACTATCAAAACCTAAGACAGAAAATGACATGTCAGTTTACAGAATGAATAAAAGAATTCAAGCTGCAAGAAAATAAATACAAAATACAATACAAGACAAATTATATAACCAATATGGGTTCACTTTCAAAAGTTAGTCTGTAAAAAAAAAAAAAAACGTTAGCTTTTTTTAATAACAATTACAAACTGGGAGTCTAAATTTTAGGCAAAATAGTCCTTACCTGAACGCATTTTCATTCAGAGTATAGGCACAAAGCTGCTTGAAACTAGGGCTGGGCGATATGGCCCAAAAAAATTATCACGATATAATTTTCCATATCAGTCGATATCAATAATTATCACGATAAACGTCAAATCTTTATTTCTTTAAAGTTTAAAGGCATAGTTTTGCTCCTGAGTGAAAGATGTAGAAAACAGACAGTTAATTGTGGTTTTAAACTATCCTAACATGACAAACACTTCCCAAACAGGTGAACAATTTATCAAAACTGAGTTAGATTTATTTATTTTTATTACTAATATTTATAGAGTAGAATATTAGAATATAAATAGAATATATAAAATAAATATCAATAGTAAAATCTAGAACTGTAATGATATAACATTTGGCTCTGCTGACTGCAAAAGCAAAGTTAAAAGTGCTTTAAAGATATTGCTTGTCAATAAACAAAAAAATCTTTCTGGTCTGCATGCCAAACCTTTAAATAAATTACATTGACAATATAAATAAAATATACGGAAACGGCAAAAAATGCTTTTTACGTTTAGCCAACTGCGGTGGCTGGGAGAGAGCACAAAGAGCAGGAGTTGATGAACTCCAGTAAGGGCTGTCAAGTCTATTTTATTCACTTTAAACATCGGATGATTTTATTTCTCTTTTAATACAGGCGATGCTGAATTATTAATAAATCACCAAAGACAAAAAATGATGATAGCATTGTATTTTTCCATAAGTCCGATGTTTTAGTGATAATAGTTTGGTAACGTTAGCTTGTTGTAAGTCACCCACTACAGCTAATGATGCGATTAGCCTATGCATGAACTGATATTAGGCTAATGTAGATTTACCGCTGCGTTGGGTTCAATGCTGTATGGAAGAACTGCGAAGAAGCAAGATAACTGAATAATTATATTACCGTGTGGTAAACCTATGATAAGCAGTGCACGTCGTTTTATGTCCGATTGCAAATAGCCAAAATAACTCAACCACTGAAGTTGAGTGACCTTTCTTATAAATTACAAGCTGGTCGTGAGCGCTGAATTTTCTTCACCATCGTTCATTTTTCATGCTCCACTCCTCCGAGCCCGTCAAGCTGTCGGCCGCTGTGACTGTCAACAACACCTCGTGCGGCACCCATAAGCCCGGTCTGCAAAACGCATGCGCAGCATTACGCATAGCTCGTAAGCATTATATCGAGCATTTATCGAACAGTTGTTTTATCGAGGAAAATTATTTTGCGATAATTATCGTTATCGTTTTATCGCCCAGCCCTACTTGAAACCTTGCGGAAATGTGTTGTTTAACTTTGTCTTAATCTTAAAATGATAATTCACTAAAAATATATATATATATAATTCTGTCATCATTCACTCTCCCTCATTTTTCTCAAACCCTATATGGCAGAATTCTTCATTTTTTGATCACTTTAACTCAAAGACATTTGGGAAATTTCTTTGAGGTGAACTGGTGAAGGAATCGATGTGTCTATCACATATGAAGGTGAGGATTAAAATACAAACAGGCAATCAGCTGTTTTACACTGCATGCCTGGGAACTGACTGTGCATGTTAAGGGGGAAGCTGTTATATCTGGAAGAGCAGAGAATGAGAGACTCCGCCAGTACAGAATAAATCAGCTCAGCCACAAAACAAAGTGGACTGCAGATGCTGGAGCAGCGTACTTCCAACTCCCACAGTGGCCTCCAGCTCATTCCATATACAAAAGATGCACACAAAGACAAGATTTTACTGTTGCTATTAGGAGGTACATTTTCATAAATGCAGCTACTGAAATATTATACCACTCCAACCAGAAAGGTTTAGCTGGGTTTTCTTTCAAGGATAAGCATCTTAAAAGGTGATTTGGTTTTAATAATGTTGGTCGACTTCGTTTTAAGCCACAAATCTAAACGCTTCAGAAAGAATTAACTCTCATTATTTCCCTACATCTGATATTATACATAACCCCAGCTGCTCTTCTTATGCATAGCAGTGGAGATGACAGGTGCTCCCCTATATTTTCCAACTGCACTTAAAGCACTCGCGTTCACCATTCAGACAGTATTCGGATGAGGTGTAATTGGACGCATCCGGAGTTTAAAGGTCCCATGGCATGAAATTTTCATTTTATGAGGTATTTCAACATTAATATGAGTTCCCCTAGCCTGAATATTGTTCCCAAGTGGATAGAAATGTTGATCGGTGTAAACCCGAGTTCTGGCTGTCTCTCTCTGCCTTTGAGAAAATGACAGGCCAGAGGAGCCAATCCTGAAGGCTCCTGTTTTGACGTCCAAGCAGGAACGGTTACCTCCCTTTCCTCCGCCCAGAGAATCTGGCACGCCCATGCAAACACTCGAGATCATTAACATTACTTGTGAACGCTGGCAGTTTCTCAGTGTTTGGATGTACAAATGAAAATAGAAGTCTTTCTTCAGTTCCTTCTGATCTGTGATCATTGATTTTTTTATGTGTAGCTAATTATTTATTATTCGTGCACACAGCGGCTTCTCTCTCTCCAGACAGAACGGTGTTTTCGTGTTTTCTATCTTGTGAGTCAGTGTTTTTGTACGTCCTCGTCGCGTCTATCGGTTCTAAAATGTGCATACAGTCTTTTCTGTTTAACATCAGCAGTCACATCTTTAGAGATAAACTTCACACACGCCGAAGCTCGGCCTCCAACATCCCCGACCCCCAGTACTGCATCTGGCCCACAGCGGAGGCACCAAACGCGGCGTGAGATTAAGCAGAAGGAGGGTAAGCGTGAGAATATCTGGGCTAGGCTAGCCAGCTTTCCCCACAATAAACTGGATTACATTTGATTACTGTTGTTGTGTCTTTGTTTGTGCTGTGTAACGTTACTCAATGCGCGTCACTGATGCTATTCATATGATTGGAACATATCTAGAAATAACGCTATACTCAACACTTACTAACTCGTTCATCTCGCTGTAATGGTACATTGCATGTGTTACAAAGTTGGTAATAATGATGAACTGGGACTCGTGTTTATTCAGAACTCTCAGATACAAACACAGTAAACTCGCGCTGACTAACAGCGCTCTCATAACTCAGTGGGTACTATAAATAACTTTGTTAGCAATCGCTTCGTCTCCATGATGTCCGGTTCGCGAATGAATCATTCTTTTGAATCGGTTCTTTTTAGTGAACCGAACCAGTTCACCAAATCGGACTGAATCGTTCTAAACGGTTCGCGTCTCGAGTCAGCGCTGATCCATAATTTACTAAAGTTACTAACTTTCTGACATGAGTGACAGTCCCTCCGACTAGAAATGGACTAATAACCTGAAGTATATGCTAGTAACTACATAACTACAGACATGCTGAGAACTGATGAGAAGTGAACACAGGTCCATCCGTCTCTCTGGCAGACTCGTGCCTCGTTAAACTACGCCCCCTCCGCTCATTTAAAATGCAAAGATGTCAGCCAATCACAACAGTGGGCGTTTTTACTGAAGTCTCCCAGCAGACACGCCTCTTGAAGCAGGGCATTCAGCCACAGGGCAAACATTAGTATTGAAAAAATGCCTTTTATTTCTAAATTATGACATTTTATGATGTAAAAATCATACTAACAATATAAGTACACCTCAGAAAACACTATAAAATAATAGAAAAATGCAATGCCATGGGACCTTTAAGAATTTTGGCTAGGTGCTGTGGTGGTCGATACCGGTGCGATGTGATGGAGACTCCCTGAGGAACCCGGAGGAGAAGGAGAGACATGCTAATGAAAGCTTTAGGTCATTTCACTTACCATGGACTGGGCCTAATTAAAGCTCAGCCTTTATCCAGGCCTGAAGTCCTGCTGCTGCCGCTGTTTTACTTATCTGCTATTGTTTTCATGATGTCCTCTGTGACAAACAGCGATGCCACAGCAGCCCGGGGACACTCATTTACTAGAGAGTTCACTACCTAGAGTACTTTTCCTGTCATTTGCATAATTGCGTAAGGCACACAAACCACAATTTTCATAAGCTTGTCATGCAGTCAGTAGAGCAAGCAAAAATCTGTTCAACACCAATAAAATGATCTATTTGCAATAGCTTATAAACTACAACAGGGGACGGCAACAATAGCTTGCGTCACCAACTACCTCATGATACAGAATACATTGTCATCCATGTCACGATTCAATACATTGTGATGCATCACATTTTTTTAATTGGATTGTGACTGAAACTGCCAATTGTGTGACAGACTCAGTGTGTCTGCAGGTTTGGTTTCAATTCCTTTCTTGCCTCTTCACGTGCACTGAAAAAGCAGAGTTTATGATTGTTAATGAACTGCTTCATTATCGTACAGGTGGATTCACTGGAATACAGTACAAAGATATTTACATCAATTCAAAGATCTAAAAATAAAATATATAGAGAATAATGTATGCATTATATTAATATATGAAGCAACTTTATAACTTTTTATAATTGCCACCATCAGAGTGCCAATTATGTCAGACTCAAAAATGGTTCACCATTATATACATCTCAAGGTATCATTGACATCATCAGCAGAGATCCTTATTTTAATATATCACTTGCATTAACTACTGCATTCGTACATTATTCTGAGAAGAAAAGGCAACAACAAAAAAAACTACACAAGGCTAATAAAATAAAAGATTCTGTCCGCATAATGCCAGCAATATTCATAACAAGCTAATATATATTTATTGGTGTAGGTAAGATGAAGTAAAACCTTCAATGACATGATCTGTATCCTCCTGTTTCTAAGGCAATTAAAATGAGACTGACAACTCCATGTTTAATGACTGTGAGAAAAGTTGTAGTTGGGCTCTTGGGTAATCCCACTTCTGAGTGCAGTGCAGGTCCACGGGGCACAAGCCATGTGATTCTTTGACAGATGTACGGCTTTGTGTCACAAAAAAACTCTGAAAGAAAGGCCTGCTGCTAAGCCCTTTCTCAAATGCCTTCATCCATGCAGCTAACATCCTAAGAAAGGGTCAAGCCATTCCTTGACTACAGACATCTGGGCTGCTCCATGCAAAACAAAACAATTAACTGCGGGGGCAGGGACTTTTCAATACATCTCTACAGTGAAGGAACACGCGGCAGCTCAGAAGCATGCTGCAAACACTGCCTCAAGGATCAAGAAGTTCATCTGAATAGATGGCTGTTTCTGTGAGCTGACTTGGCAGGAGAGATGTTGACGAAATGACTGCTGCTAAGGACATCCATTTTAGAGAAAGCAGGATTTAAAGGTAAAGTATGCAATTTGAATTGCACTATTAGGACAAAACTGCAACAATAATGATTGATGATAGCATGATTTTACACCCCAAACCAGCGCAAACACCGCCCACTCAGATCACAGAGTCACCTGTCAAGAAAGGTCCTTCATGGATTCAGAAAAAAAAAGCATGGATTGATACGATCACGGCAAATAGGTATGCAAGGGGTTCATTTTAGTTTCAGCGTTGTATAAGGCTGCAGTGCAATCATGGGATAATCAGGTTTTCACCCCGCCCCGTCAAGTAGTCCTGCCTCAAAGTGATGCCATTGGTTAAGCCAGATATCAAACATCAAGATATATCAGCCCACTCAAACAAACAGTAATGTTTTGAACTTGCATAAGAAAATATTGTAACCTGCAAGGTAAATGTGAATTGCCATTTGCCAACATTTTGTTTTTAAATTCGTGAAGGAGGAAGTCATGCCAAAACTTAGGCCAGGACTTGACTGTATCCATTGGAAATTGACTGGATTGTGAATATGTAACGGAGGCCAGCTAGTAGTTGCTGTGCGAGTAAAACTCACTCCTCTGATCTCAAGAGACGCTCTAGCGACTGACACTAAGGATTGCAGCTAGGGCTGAAATGATTCATCGAGTTACTTGATTAACTCGATTACAAAAATTCCTCGAGGCAAAAACTCTGCCTTGAAGCCTTGTTAAATTCCGGAAGCACACCATAGCGCGTGATACATTTTGAATTTATTTCAAAATAAATTCCCGGCTTTCCTGTAGCTCAAACAGTAGAGCGTGGCGCTAGCAACGCCAAGGTCATGGGTTCCCAGGGAAAGCAAGAACTGATAAAATGTAAAATATGTACCTTAAATGCAATGTAAGTCGCTTTGGATAAAAGCGTCTACCAAATGCATAAATGTAAATGTATTTGACGCGATGGCGGGGAGTAAAGATGTCCATAAACGGCAGAGAATGTCTAAAGTTTGGGATCATTACATTCTTAAAAAATAAGAGAACAAGGTGCAATGTGTCTACTGCAAAGTAGAACTGGCATTCCACAGCAGTACGACTTCAATGCTTCAGCATCTGAACCGAAAACATCCACTCCATGCCGTTTCACCAAGCGTCGCTGAAACGTAGCCTAAGCCTATACATTGATGTTTGCTGATTTTAATCCCATACTGAATTTGTAGCGATGTCGTGATGCGGTTTGACTAGATATGATGTTTAGCTTTGATGTTAAGTAGTAAACGTATTCACGTTCAATTGCAAGAGAGTCAGACCAATCTAAGTCGCGGCAATGCATCACATATGCTTAAACGTTTATGTAGCCACGCAACAATAATTTCAGAATGCATTCACTGTATACACCGGGACGTGATGTTGTGACGCAATTTTTCAAACGGATGCTTCACCTAAAATGCACCGCAATGCAAGCCAAATGCAGCGTTCTATTGAAAATGAATGTATGTATTTCTGCCGTAGCCTACCAAACTGCAATGAAGCAACTGTACGCACAGTCGCACACACTAATTACTCCTTGTTATAACATCCAACTCTCATGCCGGCGGACCCGTGTTCGAGTCCCGCTTGGAGTGGACGGTTCGAACAGGAGGGGTAACAAATGCTAAAACAACACTTAACAATGTTGCTATTGTGATAATTTTGCAAACTCTGTCACTCTCATGTCATTTGTAATGTATGGTGGATAGCACTCGTCTCACAGTTACTAGGTCACTATAGCAGCAGCAACTATGGAACAACGCTAAACGTGGGGAACTTTGGACCAGAATCAGAAAGTAAGGACTACTGGAATGCAGTTAATAAATGAAAAGGTAAGTGTATTGACCTGATTTTTTTTATTTTCTCTTTTGAATAAATTGTAATCTTTTGAAGTTGAAATGACAGGAAATTAAACAAAACCCAAACAAATAACACAATATTTCAAATCATTGGTAGATTGGTAGATTGGTAGTTCAAAATCAATTCAGAATTCCAAAATCAATTTCCAAACCAAACATCAATATCTTAAATTCAACATCAATTTATGAATTTCAATATCGGTTTCTCAATTTCAAGTTCAATGTCCTGTTAAAAAAATTCCCAATAATAAAAAATAAAAAATTTTATGAACAGTAATGTTCATAGAGGGTGAAAACAGTTCAGTTAATGAGGAAAACTTTTCCAAAACAAACATTTTGTATCCAGGGAAATCCAGAAAAACTCAATGTCTGCAGGTCTGTCCTACCCAATCAGAAAAATGAACTCTTTTTACTCTGTTTCCAGTTACGAAACGATGGGATGGCTCGCCAGTCCAAACCAGGGATAAGAATCCACAGCCAGAATAGGAATCAGGATCACAGCAGCAATAACTCAAACACATAGAAAAGAAGGGGGGGGGGGGGCAGGGGGCGGAGCTAACCTTTTACCTCACCAATCAGAAATCACATTAGAAACTTTTCCAGCGTATAAATTAGTTATAATAATATAAATAAACTGTACTTTGTTCGGTTAAGTCTATTAGTTTTACAGCGATATGAATAAAATAATATTAAAATATTAGTGACCTGGGTAAATGACCAGGGTTACAGATTCATAACCTATATGAATTCCTTTCAGTGCATCACAAAAGATATTTTGAAAAATGTCTTGGTTCTTGACCATACAATAAAAAAGGTCCAATGTGGTTTTGAACACCACTTTTATTGCATGAACAAAAACAGGCAAACATTCTTCTAAATATCTTCTTTTGGATTCTGAAAATAAATAAACAAAAGTCATACAGGTTTGGAACAAAAGGAATTTGAGTGAATGAGAACCACATTTCCAATCGTTGATAAAGTTGGTGTTACAATAGCTAGGTGAACTTCATATCTGTTTCTATATCATGTATTTTAGTAAGATTATATTGATCAACCACTATCCATCTGTTTTATAAAGACTGTTACATCACTCCAGCTCTCAGATGTCAATCTATCATTAGGGCTAAAGCAGCACATATGGTCTTTTAATATTGTGTTTTCAAGCCCCGGTCGATGTGCGTGAAGTTCACAGAGCAGCAGGATAGCTGCACTTAAAAGTGTGTGTGTCTGTGTGTGTGTGTGTGTCTAGGTGAGAAGTCTTGGGCGCTGTTTCTTTTTCCACTAATGCATTTCCTATACTCTTTCAGTAAGTGAATGAGCGAAAATGAGATCTGAATCACCGCACAGAGTTAAAAATAACCAAGTGTTGGTCAAGCATGCATTTCTTCTACCTGAAATCTCTATATATGTAATTCTGTTGCATGAAGCACAGTCATCAATAATTGCCATGATTGGAGAAATACTTATTGGCATCATTAGTGCTGCATCATGCGAGGAACAGAGCTCACGTTCCTCCAAGTTCTTTGATCATTTCAACAAATTCTACAGAAGGCTCAGCGAGACACATTTTCTCCTCTAGCACTGTCTGTTGAGATCAGAGGAATGTTGCAGGCACACAGGAGAAAATTACTGCTAATTACCATCATTACACAGCAAGGCCGTTACCACCGCTGCATCCTTGTTTCTAAGGCAACAAGACAAACAGAGGATGCTGCCTCACAGTTTTCACCCCACCTGAACAACAGTCAGGCAGGTGTTGTGAAATTGGGAATCAAGCCAGCGAATGTGAAACGTTTGTCACCAGATGTTATACCACAGACCTGTTCAGTTTTTTACAGTACTTTTCATCAGGAACTCTAACAAAAATCTATTTAATAGGACATATTATAAACTCAATCACTAAGAGATTTACATTGTCATGTGGTTGCTAGGTGAACCAGACAAAAATTGTAAGTTTGATCACATAAATAAATAATAGCACCCCTCTCCAATCCACATCTCAAGCTGCCATATATCTATCATTCATGTCTGTAAGCACAAAACGTGCAGGATGACATGCTAAGTTTAATATTTATGGTTGTTGGTTTTTTTTTTAAATCCTTAAGCCAAAAAAGTGTTTATTTTACAGGGGGAAAAACATTTAAAATGCTACATTATTATGTGTAATTTTACAGTAAAATATTTCTCAAATGTATAGTTTTAGCAAGTAAAAAACGATACTCGGTTACTTAACGTAACCTCGGTTCTCTCTAGAAGAGGGAACGAGTATTGCGTAAGTTCCTTACGCTACGGGAAAGTATTCTTTCTTCGAGATTTCTGAAAAACCCAAAATTATCCTTAATTTTGTAACATTGTCAACGCAGTGCGGCAGCCTGGCAGACCATAGCAGGCTATTCCAGCGTGCCATTGGCTGCTCTGCTGGCAACTGCAGCAGCCTATCGGTGAGCCCGCGTGACGTGGCGACCAATGAGGGCGCTTCGCGCCCACCTGGCTTCATTTGCCTACAGGTGGGGCGTGGCCACGTGTATATAAGCAGGGCTCACGGGCTGCATATTCGGTTTTCGTAGTTCTGAAGCGTAAAAGCCCGCGGGGCGCACGGCAAGGAACGCAATACTCGTTCCCTCTTCTAGAGAGAACCGAGGTTACGTTAAGTAACCGAGTATCGTTCTCTTACGAGAGGTTCTCTCGTATTGCGTAAGTTCCTTACGCTACGGGAACATATTGTCAACGCCGTGCGCGCCTCGCATACAGCATATGTATCCCAGGGAACCGGGGACCATAACACTGCTCGGGCAGGGTGGCCGGTAAAGGAAACAATCGTTGCACAGTTGCAATCGCGTCCACTATCCACCTGGACAGGGTCTGTTTCGAGGAGGCGAGACCTTTAGCGCGCCCTCCAAACGAAACAAATAGCTGCTCAGAACGCCTGAAGGCGGCGGAGCGTGTGACATAAACCCTCAATGCCCTGACAGGGCAGAGGATATTGCCACCGTCCCCCTCGTCGGATGCTGGCAGAGCCGAGAGGGAGATAATCTGCGCCCTGAAAGGAGTGCCGATCGCTTTGGGGACATAACCATGCCTCGGTCTGAGAATGACCTTAGAGTCATTAGGACCGAACTCCATACACGTCGGGCTCACTGAGAGCGCGTGTAGATCCCCCACGCGTTTCACTGAAGCCAGAGCTATCAGGAACGCGGTTTTTAGCGAAAGGAACCTTGGTTCCACAGTCCCGAGCGGTTCAAAGGGATGAGCCTTCATGGCCTCTAGGACCAAGGCCAGATCCCAAATAGGAACCGATGGGAGCCGCGGGGGATTCATCCGTCTAGCTCCTCTGAGGAAACGGATGATGAGCTCGTTCCTTCCTAGCGTGCTGCCTAGCGTCGTCTGGGCGAACGCTGCTATAGCCGCTACATACACTTTGAGCGTGGAAGGGGACCTGCCCAGTTCCAAGAGCTCCTGGAGGAAGGAGAGCACCCGCTGGACCCCACATTGCTGCGGTTCCAATCCCTTGGAAGCACACCACTCAGTGAACACCGACCACTTAGAACTATATAACCGCCTCGTCGAGGGGGCTCTAGAGTGTGAGATCGTGTTCATAACCCCTTCGGGCAGGTCAACGGGTATCCGTTGGTCACCCATACATGCAGAGACCATCGCTCTGGATGGGGATGCCAAACTGACCCTCCTGCTTGAGAGAGGAGGTCTGCTCTCAGCGGAACTGGCCAGGGGGGTGAGTGCGACAGCTTCACCAGCTCTGGGTACCAAATCTGGTTCTCCCAGCGCGGCGCTATAAGGAGCACCGGGCGGCGCGTTTCCCTGATTTTCGCTATAACCTGGGTCAATAGGGAAATCGGCGGGAAAGCATACAGCGGGAGGCTGGGCCAAAGTTGGGACAGCGCATCCTCGCTTTTGGACAAGAACGTCGAGCAGCGGGCGTTCTCTTTTGTTGCAAAGAGGTCGAGCTCCGCTCTGCCGAATAGGCGCCATACCAGCTGGACTGTCTGGGGGTGCAGGGACCATTCTCCTGGGAGAATGAGGCCCCTGGACAGCTTGTCCGGGCCCACGTTGAGGTGGCCCGGAACGTGCGCCGCTCTCAGCGAGCGCAGCGAGCTGTGTGCCCACACGAGCAGGCGTTCCGTCAGATTGCCCAGACACCTGGACCTGACACCGCCCTGCCGGTTCACGTAGGACACCACCGTGGTATTGTCCGACCGGACCAACACATGGTGTCCCCGTATAAACGGGAGAAACTGCTTGAGCGCGTTCTCTACCGCTATCATCTCCAAACAGTTTATGTGTAGGAGTTTTTCTCCGCTCGACCAGAGGCCCGAGGCCGGTCTGCCCTCGAAAACGGCGCCCCAACCCGAGGTGGAGGCGTCCGTCGAGATGACTTTGCGGTGTGAGATGGCTCCCATTGTCACTCCCCGCTGGTACCAGTCGGCTACTAACCAGGGCTCTAGGGCTGCAACACAGCCCTGAGTCACTCTGATCCTGAAACCTCCGGCAGCCCAGGCTCTGTGAGGCACTCGGGCGTTTAACCAGCGTTGCAGCGGGCGCATGCGCATTAAGCCCAGCTGGAGCACAGCTGCAGCTGAGGCCATACGTCCCAGCATCCTCTGAAAAAGCTTGAGAGGTGCGATTTTGCCCGGCCGGAAGTACGCAGCCATGCGCCGAACTTGGCGCGTGCGTTGTGGTGACAGGCGGGCAGACATAGCCACAGTGTCCAGATTCAAACCCAGAAATGAGGTTGATTGCGTGGGCACTAATGAGCTCTTGGTCCAGTTGACCGTGAGCCCCAGGCTGTCCAAATGGCTGAGCAGCATTGCCCTGTGGGCGAGGAGCTCGGCCTCTGACTGCGCCAGGATGAGCCAGTCGTCCAAGTAGTTCAATATTCGCATCCCCCGGTTTCTCAGGGGAGCGAGGGCCGCGTCCATGCACTTCGTAAATGTACGGGGTGCTAGTGACAGGCCGAACGGAAGGACGGTGTATTGATAAGCCTGGCCGTCGAAGGCGAATCGTAAGAATGGCCTGTGACGCGGCGTTATCTTGATTTGAAAATATGCGTCTTTCAAATCTAGGGAAATTAGCCAGTCTCTCGGGCGAATATGCGCGAGGATCTGCTTGGTCGTAAGCATCTTGAACGATCTCCTCAAAAGAGCTTTGTTCAGACGCCTCAGATCCAGAATCGGTCTGAGCGACCCGTCCCTTTTTGGCACGAGAAAATATCGGCTGTAAAAGCCTGACTCGCTCATAGAATGGGGAACCGGTTCTATAGCCCCTTTGCACAGCAGCGTGGCTATCTCCGCTCGAAGTAGATGTGCTACTTCTTCGCTCACTCTCGTCTCTATACGCGCACAGAAGCGCGGAGGGCGGCGAGCGAACTGCAGAGTGTAGCCGTGCTTCACTGTTTTCAGCACCCATTCTGATACACCTGGAATGGCTTCCCACGCTCTCGCGTGTGCCACACGGGATAGAACGGCCTCCGGGCTCGAAACGCCGCGCTTTGCGGGTTCGACGGCCTGTATAGGAGGGGCGGGCGCAGTGCGCGCGCTCTCTGTGCTGTGGGCCAGCCGATCGCTCGCGATGGCTGGCCGCCCTACACACTGTATCTCTGCCGCTTCGAGCAGGGAGTGGCTTGTGTGTGGCCTTACACTCGTCGTTCCGGCCACCTTGGGCGGAGAACAAATGGTGTGTGGCGCGGCGCATGGCACCGGGGGCAGAATGTTCGCGAAAATGTGTGAGCGCGTTTGAGCGGGCACAACTCTTACGCGTGGAACATGACCGGTTAAGAGTGGCTGTGTGACAGCGCGTGTGGTGATTAGGCGTGGGCGCAAATAAGCGGACACGTGACCTAACTCTAGCACTCGAGCGGCCGGTGGCCGCTTTATGTGAGTGAGAGACACGGGATTTGTGGTGCTTGGGTGCAGGGGTGAACACAAAAGTGGGCACGTTTACTGCATTTGAAAACACATACAGCGTGAGCCGTGCAACCAGAAAAAAGGCAACTTCGTGATTTCTCTGGTTCGTCATAAAAACGGCGGTTGTAGACAGGCGAGAGGGCAGTTTTGCCGGCTCGTTTGCTGCGTGAGAGCCATCTGCAGCAGCCACAGGAGTGGGGGCTGACAGGAAGAAGAGTTTTGACGGTGGTCCGACCACGGCGGGACTTAACCGTCGCTTCCCCCCTCTGCTAGGAGGACTTTGGAGGGGCTACAGTTGGAAACAGGCGAGAGGGCGAGTTCGCCGGCTCGTAGGCTGCGTGGAAAACATCTGCAGTAGCCACAGGAGTGGGGACTGACAGGAAAAACAGAGTTTTAACGGTGGTCCGGCCGCAGCGGGACTTAACCGTCTTTTCTCTCCTTATGTATAGACGTCCAAAAATACTCGAGCACCACGTGGTGCGAGTTAGCTTTCTGTATGTAAGAAAAGCTGGCCGCGAGCCCGGGGAAGCGGACAGTAAAACATTTTTATCTGCCGCGAGAGCTGGGCTCGAACTCGGGTCTCCGGCATTTCAGCCGCTGATTTTGCCACTGTGCTACCGGGAGGGACACAATAGTGTTCAGTTAGCGCGAGCATACAGCAGTACGTCCTCGTGCTTGTTGGCAGTCGTGCGTGCATAAAAGACAGGCTCGTTACTGCAATAGTAATATTTCCAGCCGCCTGAACTGGAGAGGGGGCTGAGAAATGCTAGAGAATGGCGGTTCGTCCGGCCACAGCGGGACGAAAACACCCTCTGTTAATTTCCCGGTGAGTGCGGCGCGCGCACGTGCGCGCGCGCTGAACGTGCTCGTGACCGAGCGCACTCACATTCCTTGTGAACGGCACAATCTGCGCGGTCCAAGAGGGGGGAGTGCGGGTTCGTTGGAGAGCATATGTCAGCGTCATGTCTTATGACGGCGTATGTTTGCTGGCGTGCGTGTCTTAACAGGCTCGTGTACAGCAATATGAACAATTCCAGTCGCCTGAACTCATGAGGGGACTGAAAAATGTGCGCGAGGGTGGAACAGCTCTCTTGTAACGTAAAGAGAGCTGCAGGACCGTGCATTTCTGCCATCCCTTGTATATAAGCGGCGCATCAGCGCGGCATGAACAGAGGGGGGGAGGAGGCTCGCTCCGAGACCGTTCATTTCTACCATCCCTTGCAAGCGGCGCGGTGGCGCGGCTTGAACAGAGGGGGAGGAGGCTCGCTCCGAGACCGTTCATTCCTACCATCCCTTGAAAGCGGCGCGGTGGCGCGGCTTGAATAGAGGGGGAGAAGGCTCGCTCCGAGACCGTTCATTCCTACCATCCCTTGTAAGCGGCGCGGCTTGAACAGAGGGGGAGGAGGCTCGCTCCGAGACCGTTCATTTCAACCATCTCTTGTAAGCGGCGCGGTGGCGCGGCTTGAACAGAGGGGGGGAACAGCGGAGTGATGTCGTCATAAAACTGCTCGAGTCGAGCCCGCAGGGTCGACATAGAGAGTTCCTCACACTCGGGGCATTCGCCCGCGAGGAGGCGGCGGCGGCGTGGTCACGGCCCAGACAGAGAGCGCAGACACATGGCGGTCTCTGGTGCTGAGCTGCACGTGGCACGAGCCGCAGGTGGAACGAGGCGTTTTGATAAAAACGCTCGTGCTCTTTTATGAAACGTGTGACGCAACGGCGAGAACACGTGCAATGAAAGGATATAATGCTGCCGGATAGCAGAGCAGGCACGGATGGCTGAAGGTGGCGCGATGCTGCCGGCTTCTTCAGGCGCTGTCCTCTGCTTGCTCGTCTGCACGTTCAACGGCGGCGGGTTCCAGATCCAGCGATGCGAAGGGCTTCGCTGAAGAAAAGAAAATCGAATATGCAGCCCGTGAGCCCTGCTTATATACACGTGGCCACGCCCCACCTGTAGGCAAATGAAGCCAGGTGGGCGCGAAGCGCCCTCATTGGTCGCCACGTCACGCGGGCTCACCGATAGGCTGCTGCAGTTGCCAGCAGAGCAGCCAATGGCACGCTGGAATAGCCTGCTATGGTCTGCCAGGCTGCCGCACTGCGTTGACAATGTTACAAAATTAAGGATAATTTTGGGTTTTTCAGAAATCTCGAAGAAAGAATACTTTCCCGTAGCGTAAGGAACTTACGCAATACGAGAGAACCTCTCGTAAGAGAACTATGAATTATGTTCCAGTAGTACTACTGGAAACAAAGGTCATAAAACTAAGATAGACACATCCAGCAATTCCTATTGTTGACTTGCTCTTAAGGAAAGCAAACACCAAAAAAAAAAGCAGTATTTTGCAAAGATAATGCCCGACGTATCCACAATACGTCGATGTCCACAAATATTATTCTTAATGAAAAACACAATAACAAACATGAACCGGGTGCTAGTTCAGAGCTAGTGCTAGTGCCAGTTCGGGAGTTGTTCTTAGAAGGCTCGTCAGTTGAACCGTTTGCCTTTCCACAGGCTAGAGAGCCACCACAGAGCCAGGTCTTACATCACTGTATACGTCTGATCTTTCTCAGCAACGCTAGCGAGGCAGCGGGAAACACAAACACACCAGGCTTGTTCGAGATGCATCGGCGCTGCGCAGATCGATCAGCGTATGACATCAAAGTACTGCAAGAGGGATTCAAAAGCATAAGGAGTCATATGCTCTCGCTGTACTTTGATGTCATGCGGTGATCGGTCTGCGCAGTGCCGATGCATATCGAACAAGCCTTCCATCAACAATGCTGAACTTTACGTTATAATTGATGCACATGGCTTTGCGAATCTACATCAGCATCACAGTGAATCCATCGCATTCGTGCAGCTCGCTGTAATATGTATGGACGGAGATTACAATCGAGCAGCCATTAGCTGACATTTAAAAAATGGCGGACACAAGTTTGTCCAAGTTTATCCAAAGCGACTTACAGTGCCCTTATTACAGGGACAATTCCCCTGAAGCAACATGGAGTAAAGTGCCTTGCTCAAGGACACACTGGTGGTGACCGCTGGGATCAAACCAGCAACCTTCTGCGTATCAGTTCCATGGTTTAACCCACTGGACCACCATCTCACGTTACCGTGTCTTGTTGGTCACGGTAACCCCACCCCAGGACGCAAGTGGTTCTTACTTCTAGACCAGTAATGTTTTGGTGCTACCACTTTTCCTGGTTCAGAGCTGGTGCTTTGGGTGTCGAAAGACAAAGAACCGATTTGAAACGAGGCTCTGGCTCTGAACCAGCACTCAAACTGCCTTGGTGGAAAAGGGGTACATGTGGATTTGTACTTTACCACCTGCATAATTATGGTGGTTACCAGTACATTTTGGGTAAAAAGCAGATTTTAGTAGTTAGGGTTGATAAGCATATTAACATTATATCACTTAATGGAATATATAGTCATAAGATGTCAAATATACAGAGGCAACAATAAGCACGTTGTTTTTATGGTGAATTTCTGGCTACCACAACTGCCTTTTTTAACAGTAAAATTAACAGGATACAGTTTTTGACAGTGAAAGTATGAGAAAAATTTATGCTAGGTTTAGCAAGTAATACTTCAATTTTCCCAGTTTTTAAGAACCAAATTAACTTGTGTATTTACAGCCCTACCAGGTGACATGGTGATTTCAACTTTGTGTGAACAGACCGGCATTGTGAGGGAATGATGCGATCGGAATGATGCCAGGAGTTCAAAGAGAGTAAGAATTTTAATCCAGAGAGGAATGTCTCATGTCAATTTCTCAGCATCTGAGATTTAATATGAAGGAAAACACAGATAGTGTTGCAGTACTGTAAGAACTAGCTTAAAGGTTCATTATCTATACCGAGTAGTACAAAAGAAATCGGAATTCAAGGAACTTTATGCTCAGCTGAGCTAAACCTGTACTTAACCTGCCTAGGAGCACCTGACACAAGCAACACAAGTTGCCATGGTAATCCGTTTCTCTCAAAACTGAGCCACTGCATTGAGCGAGTCAATTCTGTACTTTTAATTTGACGCAACAAAACTTTCCTGAAGGCATCACCCTTGCAGCAGACAATGAGTTGCCTGTGCGATCCTGTTTATGGCTGTCGGTGGTTTTTGAATTACAGTAACCACATAGTCAGACACACAAACACATCTGTTCACAACTCTGGGGCAAAAAAGAAACAAAGCCACAGAGTAAATGTATTCAACACACTTACAATCACCCAAGGGAGGTAAACAAATGAAATTTGATCAATCACTGCTCTGAGTTTTATCTGGCTGGCTATTATAGCAGTTTGCTCCTGTCTACAGCTTACTTTAGCATCAGGTGTTCATTTGTAAATCTCAACTGGACCAATTTAGCTATAATTGCTTTAGAATAGCTGGCCGGGTATAGACCCATTTGGAGCAGTAGTTACAGTTATGTCACTTGCAACTGTGTGCGCATAGTGGTAGCAGAAAAATAGCGTAACGAGTGGAGGAAAATGTCAGAATCAGAATGCAAAAAATACGGTCTCACATATTCACATATGCAGTTCATAGGGGACATGCATACATTACAGCATGAAATAATATTTAAACCTAAAACATTTTACATAGATAATTTTTTAAGACTATAAAATTCTCACAATTCCCAGCTCTTTTCTTGCATTTGCATGTTTATATCTCCCAGTTCTTTATAACTTGCAATTGTGAGTTTATATCAATTCTGAGGGGAAAAGAGTCATAATTGAGATATAAACTCAAAATTAACATTTTTTTATTCTTTTATTCCGTGGCTTCCACAGATTTCTACTACAGAACTAAAGAATTGTGATATTCTGTTACCAGGTAGGCTCCGTCCACAAAAACATCATCGCTGTTTGCAAACACAAAATGGGTCTATTATAAAAACCCAGCAACAATTATTCACTGTAATATTAAAATGACTGTTCTACTCTTTTTAAAGTTTCTGTTCTACTGTTCCACTGCATAACTATCTATTGTTCTCAAATCTTCGTTGCCTTTGGCAATGACAGACGCAAACAATGAGTTTAAAGTGCTCAATGATTTTTGATGTGCCTCAGCCATTTCCTAGCAATTACTCCAAAAGTGGCTCTTATAAAAGTGGCATTGTTTCATGTTTCAGGTACTGGGCAAAACTGCTTGAATGACAGATGTTCTTTGAAGTAACACTAGCAGTAGGGATCACGACCACAAGAGCTGATCACAAGATGTGAGTGAGTGCTCTTCCAAAATGGCAGCTTTCTAGACACCTTTCCAATGCTCTGATCAAAGCAGGTTTAAATTATTCACTGGACCCGAATTAAAATGGCCCACTTGTTTTGAATGAGTGTGCACCAAAAGCAGCTTGTCATCAGAGTGAATCACTCTTTTCAAAACATCTGAATGACAATGAAAAAACAGACGCTCCTAGAATAAAATACCAGAGGACATGTTTACGGAGGTAACATTATTCATGAATACAGCTGCATTATCCACCGTGTTAGTAAAATGCTCGAAATGGGAACATCTGTCTATAGCATGTCCCGGTTAGAACTAACAAGTGTTTGACAAAAAAAAAGATGCATAGCGTTTTATTTCCCTTTACCCAAATAATCATTAACCTTCACTTCCTGGTGACAATGTTTGCTTTGAATCACAGAGAACTTGTTGCAAGGGATGCAGAGAGCACTGGGGCATGCACATTTGATTGTTCCCGTGTTTGCCGGCCTTTGCTATAATGGATGACCTCACCTCTATTGAGTCCAGATCCCTCTCACTCATTCCACAATCGTCAGCCTCACCCATGGCCCTCTGCTCTGCTCATACCTTTTAAAAACAGAGCAGCATACTTCCTGCTGGAAAAGTTACAGAGTTTAAAATAGTTCCAAATGCAACCAAAATAAACTTAAGAAAATCAAATGTTTTAATCAATATGCAGTTTATCAGATTGCTTCTCAACAGTGCAATACAGTGTTTCCTTCACAGCTATACAGCATCTTTCTGTTGTTACAGAACAACAACCTTACCTTAAGCATGACTTATGTCTGAAACACTAACAAATGAGTCAGTTATTTTTAATGAAACAGCCTCAAACTCAAATTCAATCTGAATCAATGTAACAACTCACTGACAAGACTGATTGCGGTTAAAGTGTATTTAAATATATTATTCCTATTAAAAGCTTTCACCCTTCACAAAATTTGAATTGCACATAAACGATAGTGGTTCTAAAAACCTTGTAATGTCTAGAGAGTCTGTTATTTATCCTCTTTATCCTTTAAAAATGTACCTGGCATATTCTAATTCAAACAATGGCTCTCTAACCTGTGAGGCTTTTGCTAAAGAAAACCATGCTGCTACCAGACTGCCACGAAAGCAATGTTACATATGACATTGAATTGATTTCACATGGAGATATTCTGTTTCCTGGCAATATATTCACTTCAAGAGAGCCAGGAAGAGCTCACCGGGTCAGCCAGAAGTTCCGCTGATATCAGCATAACAAAGATAAAGACCAATGTCCACACACACACTTGACAAAGAACAAGAAAAAGCACTGAAAATAGACTGTTGCCAACACAAAGTTTATAAGTCTATTTAGCACAGCTACATCCTTAACCACAAAACCACTTAGCCCTGGTGCAAATCCATTACAGATTTATCATTCACATAAACACTACAGCTGAAAGTGGATTAAACAGTAACATTATCACAATAGGCTGGAGATCATTATAAGCAGATTACCACTAAATAAAATAAGCTTTTTATAATGGTGTGTGAAGGAGTTTGTAAGTAAACCTCAGTAACCTAAATCAAATTAAAACACAAGTGGACCTGCAACTATTTTGTGAAGAAAGAAAACTGCTGCAAGGTGAGGTCAACCAGCTAACATGCTACTCCACCTAACCATTAATGACCACTGATCTAAATAACCTGAGTCTGCCGTTGTTTCCCCTGATCAGGACTACTTTTCTCTCATTTTTTGCACATTTTTATAGGGTCCCAAACATCTGAATCTGGGATTAAAAATTGGATTTAAGCCAAACCCCAACAAAACCCCCTCCCTCCCCTCGAAGCCGGAAATGCTGTAGTCACTCCCACCAACCCCAGAGTGCATTTGGATTTAGCAGCTAAACAGGTACTGAATAACAAGAACTGGGTACCCTTCTGTATGTAATAAGGCTCTTAATTAAGATGCCTCACCCTGTATTTATTTTAAACTGCCAGAAATTTTACAAATTGCATGCATGTTACATAATAATAAACTAAACTAATGGTTTTACTAATTTCAACTACACATGCGATTTTGGAATGCTACACATCAAATCCGCATCAATAAATGTTGGGGCTTATGCATCCACTTGCAATAAAAATGTATACCAGAATAATAATCTCTTAGTAGCTAGTCTGAAGCCAGTGATGATGTCATTTGTGAAAATAATGACTTAATGTTTTGCGAAACTCTAACCACTATTACAGTGTGGCTGCAAGCTGCACAGAGACTAATGCAATATATAGGAAGACCTGGCTGAGCACATTCCACATCATTACAACAGATTCCAAAGAATAGTGGAACTAGCTGACCAATAAGCCAAACAGCCAAACTGCTGTTACTAGGATACCGCATTATGACTAAGGGAAGTGGATGCGATACAAATAGTGTGTTCCGAAAGACACAGTGTTCAAAATGCGATTAGGTTTTAAATAGATCAAAATGAATCATTGAAGGCTGGGAGAATATGACATTGACAAGCTCCCATTTATTAAATGGAGTGATTTAATCATGAAAGTGGAGAAGAAACATCCTAAAGATGTTTGTTCTAGATATTGTGTCCCTAAACATCTACCATTATATATGCTTTCATAGAAAGGTGAATCACCACCTGCTGATAACGCATCCATGCAATCCTGACTAAAGGTTCCAGTCTGCCAAATTTATACTGAAGGCATTAGGTTTTTGGTTTATTTTGAAAGGAAAAAAACACTTCAAAAAGCCTCAATACTGAGAGCCTCTAATAAACGGCATGAATCAAAAACGGTAAAAATCCCACAACGAAATTCCTCAGCTCTCATTTCTCACCTCCAATTTTCAACAGACTGTCTTCATGACTAATGGCTGCATAAATCTGAGGCTACAGCCTGCATTAAGATGGAGCCCAAAGTGGTAGAGGAGACAGGACAGTAATTATTGAGTCCAAAAGTAAGATGGTCGCCTTCAATACTAATTTCAGCATTTGGGTGCAATGTTAACAACCATCCTCTCAAGCGCAAGAGGCTGAAAATCTCTGCTCTCCTGCACGAAACAGAACAAGCGCCGTTAGGCAGATGGCGAGACAGTTGGTGGGAATATCAGCGATAATGCAGATACATTCTGAACCTTCAACTGTTTCTTTGCCATTCATCAGATCGGCATCAACAGCTGATGCTTCCAGGAAGATGGGAGATTAAATGAGGTGGCAGAACAATATGCTGGAAATTAGTACTGGTTGAATCCACCAGTGGCTGATTTACAAAAAACAAACAAAAAAACCCCAACCTTTTTAAAAGCAGGTCATCATTTCAAGGGTAATGCAAAAAAACAGAGGAACTTTATGGGTGGAAAAAGGTCCTTTTCTTCCCTTGTTTGTGACAATGCTTCTGTCATTGTAACCTGTGGTCACTTATTTGGATTTCATCTCCATTGACTCTTTACACCCAAAAATGAAAAATCTGTAATCATTTATTCACCTTCATTCTGTTCTAATCTAACCCCATAAGACTTTTGCTTATTTACAGAAGACCAATTAAGATATTTTTGATATTTTCGCAACCTTTTTGTCCATCCATTGAGAGTCAACGCAACCACACATAAAAAAGACACTGTAAAATAGATCCATATGAATTGAGCTGTTGTAAATGTCTATTAATCAATGTTTATGTGAAAAAAAGCATAAATTAAATCTGTTCATCATATTAAAGTGGTTGTGCAAATTTTGGTTGTGTGGACTTTCAAAGGATGAAAGAATATTAAAGGTCCCGTTCTTCGTGATCCCATTGTTCAAACTTTAGTTAGTGTGTAATGTTGCTGTTAGAGCATAAATAATACCTGTAAAATTATAAAGCTCAAAGTTCAATGCCAAGCGAGATATTTTATTTAACAGAAGTTCCCTTTCAAAGCCTACAGCGAACGGCTGGCTTGGACTACATCCTGGTACTTCCTTCATAAATGACGTCAGTAGAACAGACTAACCTCCGCCGACAAGAATACGCGAAAAAAGGGGGCGTGGTCTTGTTGCTGTCCCACGTGGAGAAGAGGACGTGTCGCGTGGAGAAAAGGAATTGTTGCGTTTGAGTGTGTTTGTCGCCATGTCGTCGAGACGCTGTTATTTTCAACTCGGAGTCAAATCACCTTTGTTTGGCTTTCCCAGGGACGCTGTAGAGATCATTAAGTGCATATATCTCCCGTTAAGAGGCGTGACCTTTCCACGTGCACTAAGCTGCTGTCGAATCACAACACAGGAACCGTGCCACGTTCGCTAAGCTGCGGTCAAATCACAACACGGCAACCGCTGGCACAATCAGAACTCGTTACGTATTTCTGAAGGAGGGACTTCATAGAATAAAGGAAGTCATCAGCCGTTTTTAGGAGAGTGAAAACAGCGGTATACAGATAAGTAAATTGTGTGAAAAATACTGTGTTTTTTTACACGCGAAACATGAACACATGTGGACACTGACACACTGAACACACTGACTCAAGATGGCACGAGGATGGCTGCTGCGTCGCGAGCTCCGTTACTACATTGCAGTTTTTTGTTTGTTCTGTTTATAGTTTTTGTGTTTTTTTTCTTGGATGTTGTCTGCCTTACTGCGTACGACAGACAGACACTTTTGGACATTGGTTCGGCAATCGCACACCAAAAACCGGACTTTAAATTCTTCAATGACGACCAGCTGTTTACAAACACGGCAGTGGAGCCCTTTGTCTGGGCGGTCCGACCGCGGAAACGCATCCTTCCGGCGGGTGAACATCCATAAAGCCGCGGGTCCAGACGGCATTCCGGGCCGCGTCATCAGAGCGTGCGCGAACCAACTGGCTGGAGTTTTCACGGACATTTTTAACCTGTCCCTCTCCCTGTCTGTGGTCCCCACATGCTTCAAAACGTCCACCATTGTGCCTGTACCGAAGCAGTCAAAAACCACCTGCTTAAACGACTGGCGTCCTGTTGCTCTGACCGCCATCATCAGCAAATGCTTTGAGAGACTAATCAGAAACCACATCTGTTCTGTTCTCCCTCCCTCACTGGACCTACTGCAGTTTGCATACCGCAAAACCGCTCCACTGATGATGCCATTTCATCCACTAAACACACTGCTCTCTCCCACCTGGAAAAGAGGAACACATATGTGAGAATGCTGTTTGTAGACTACAGCTCAGCATTCAACACCATTGTGCCCTCCATACTTGACATGAAACTCCGGGCTCTAGGCTTAAACAGCTTGTTATGCAGCTGGATCCTGGACTTCCTGTCAAACAGACGCCAGGTGGTCAGAATGGGCAGTAACATCTCATCACTGACTCTCAACACTGGAGCCCCTCAGGGCTGTGTTCTCAGCCCACTCCTGTACTCCTTGTACACACATGACTGTGTGGCAACCCACAGCTCCAATACCATCATCAAGTTTGCTGACGATACGACGGTGGTAGGTCTCATCACTGACAATGATGAAACGGCCTACAGAGAGGAGGTGCATACTCTGACACGATGGTGTCAGGAGCACAACCTCTCCCTCAACGTCAGCAAGACCAAGGAGCTGGTGGTCGACTTCAGGAGGAATGAGAGAGAACACCGCCCCATCACCATCAATGGAGCACCGGTGGAGAGAGTCAGCAGCTTCAAGTTCCTCGGTGTCCACATCACAGAGGAACTTTCATGGTCCGTCCACACCGAGGCCGTTGTGAAGAAGGCTCATCAGCGCCTTTTCTTCCTGCGACGGCTGAGGAGGTTTGGAATGAACCGCCACATCCTCACACGCTTCTACACCAGCACCATAGAGAGCCTGCTGACTGGCTGCATCACCACCTGGTACGGCAACAGTACCGCCCGCAGCCGCAAAGCCCTGCAAAGGGTAGTGCGCACGGCCAGCTGCATCATCGGAGGTGAGCTTCCCTCCCTTCAGGATATTTATGCCAGGCGGTGTGTGAAGAGAGCTCAGAGGATCATCAGAGACTCTAGCCACCCGAACCATGGGCTGCTCTCACTGCTGCCATCAGGCAGGTGGTACCGCAGCATCAGAACACGCACCAGCCGACTCCAGAACAGCTTCTTCCCACAAGCAATTAGACTCCTTAACTCTTGATCCATCAGTTCATAACACACACTGGACAGAATATCACTCAGCACAACCCACTGTAGATACACACACATTATATACACATTTATTTATCATATAGCATCTATTGTACATTGGATCTCTATTGTGATTAATATTGTATACTGTACATTGTATATTATTATTATTATTATTATAGCTTAATGTATATTGTTTAATGTATGTTTAGTGTACATTGTTTAAAGTATATGTATATTGTAAGTATGTGTATATTGTTTAAAGCTGTGAGAACTACACTCACATTGTGTAAATTATTTATTGTTTATTGTAGAGTTTACTGTGCTGTGAGTAATTGTGTGCGCATCAGATGTGTAATCTGATGTTGCTTTAAATGTTGTACATGTCATGTCATGACTGCTATGTTGCTCGGAACTGCACCTAAGAATTTCACCTACTGTTGCACTTGTGTATATGGTTGTGTGACAATAAAGTGATTTGATTTTATTTGATTTTGATTTTGTTATATTGCACACTGTAAACACAATCAAAGCTTAAAAAAAACACGAAGAACGGGACCTTTAACATATCTTCATTTGTATTACAAATATTAACAAAAGTCTTATGGGTTTGGAACAACATGAGGGTGAGGGAATGATTACAGAATGTAATTTTTTTACATGGCAAGTTAACTTTGACCTCAATACCAAAACTACGTCTAGGAAATAATAGGACAAAATATTTAGTTTTGAGTTGAAATATTTGAATATTTGATATAACTCGCTTGAAATTAATGTGAAGCTACGCAAAGAGGAAGTGGCTTTGAGCCAAAGATGAAGTTCAAACAAGACTATTAAGGGCATTTAAGGAATGTATACTCATTGTACACGTATTACACAGATATTTAATCACATAAATAATTACGGTGACATATTGATTTGAATTACCTGTTTATAAATATACAGCGTACAAAACAATCGTCCAAACAAGATGATCACAACAACATTATAGTAGTATTAATAGTAAAGTCTACTGATTCAGGGCTGGACGATATGACCTAAAATAAAAAGCTTGATTAATTGAACACTTTACCTCGATTACGATTAAGGAAAGATTATTTTGTTTTGTTTTTTTGCTGCTTCTTTTTTGGGGTTTATGCCCTCATAGTTCACTGACAAGGATAGTACTGTAAATATGCTTGACTATTAAAGGTGGGATATTTCTTTTTTAAATAAATTAGCACTGTGAGAGTAGGCCTACAGTTATTTGAATGCATTGATGAGAGAGAGACTGAGTGTGTGAATTAGTCATACCGTCTCTCTATTAATTGTGAAGCTGTGCATTGTAATGCAATTACTTCAAAAGTAGAAAAATATATGCAATAATTTGAGTTTCTAAGCTACTTTAGTGATAAATCACAGGACGTGTTTATGCTCTCCTCTCTGTGCGTGCAATCTTCACGTGACGTGCAAGGTACTGTCTGTATGAGTGTTCGTGTGTCACAACGCATCAGTGCAGTAGCTTAATATAATGATACACATCTGATGGTCTAAAATCGCTTTAATGTCCAAACTGGCAAGCCTTTAAACACATACAATTGACACATACAATTTGTGAGGAAGATGTCTGCGTGTGTTGACTCTGTGGATACTTCTCAATATCCCTCCTCGTTTCCTCGCTCCTCCGTCCTCCATCCTATGACCCGGAAACCGATCGAGCTCAGCCATCTTGTAGGACATCTCAATTCTGAGGATTGAGGAGTGAGGAGGCTTCCTGAGGAGCCTTGAGCGAGGATACATGGGTGTATCCTTTGCAGGAGTGTTTTATCGACTAAACGTGACGCACGTATAAATTCTCCTCCCCCTTCCCTTCTTGCCACAGTTTATTCATTATTATTATTATTATTATTATGCTTACATGTATAAGACACAAATGTATGTCAAATAACAACAACTGACAGTTGCAGAATTATATCAAAGCATAAGAAAATGAAAAACAAACTAAAACAACAAATAAAAAGCAGTTAATAACTGGGAATAATTAGTTGTTATTAATAACTGGTAATATTAAATGAAATACGGACAAATATGGTATTTTGTAGGGGTTGAAACTATTACAATATAAATAGTTATCTCTAATGTTCAAGAATCCCGATGTGCAAACTAAATCCAGCGGTGTAGTCATCATTATTTGACAACGCTTTGAAGTGACGCTAAAGGGAGCGAGGATATATAATTTCACTTGATTCAATTCCTCCGTCCTCGCGTCTTTTCCTTGCGTCCTTCCCTCGCTTCCTGAAGGGGTGGAGATAAGATGCGAGGAAAGGAAGCTAGGAAAGGAAACGAGGATGCACAAATAAGAATTGAAAAGCACCCTGTGTTTAAGTTCGCCTCCGTGTTGCGGACGGGGCAGAGTCACGTGACTACAACGCGTGGAATGTTTTTAAGGGGAAAGTATTAACAGGATTAAAAACCGAAATAACCGACATGGGAAAATTGTATCAGTTAGTGGTTCTGAATTTCGGTTTCGATAACTTTTCGATTATTCGCCCAGCCCTACTCTGATTTAATTTTGATGCAAGAAGCCAAGTTGCATTTGAATTAAACGAGAGAGAATCGTTGTGATGCATGGATGTGTGCGGTGTTATAATGCTATTGATGACTGTCATTATAAGGAAGGAAATGCCACAGAATAGAATCTTGCTTAAAAAAAAAGTGCATAGAATATATATATATTCATACCGTCCCATCCCTAGCGTCAGATAACGAAAAGCCCCGTTCACCCCAACAATGATAACTATAATCGATAACTATCAATGTCCACACCAGCGGAATATATCATTCTGTTTATTATACGCACACGCTGCAGATTTGTCGTCTGTCGCTTGAAATGGTTGAACTGGAAGCAGGATGGATTCTGATTGGCTGTCAAAATTATCATCATTCATCAGCTGAAAGAAAATGCTCAGAAAGTGATTCCAACAATATCGTTTCTCTGTGTCTCTAGTGTGAAAGCTGCCATTCTTTTATATTTAGAAATATTTTTAGAACTATATATTTATCGTTATTGTCCTTGGTGTGAACAGGCCTTAAGTCTGGAGAAACCCAGGGATGGATGAACCACTGTAACATACATATACAAGTTACATAGGTATGGATGTGATAAGCATTAAAAAGTAGGACTATTAGATCCTATCTGATGCAGACCTGTTACAGAATAAGATTCAGAGGTTGTCTCCTGCCAAGTTTTGAAAAATATACTTGCATAACCTAACAACAGACATGATTAGCCAAACTTCCATAGCAACAGCATATAGACGAGCAACAGAAGAAGCTGTTAAATACAAAAACTTGCACATAATTTGTTACGCCTGCGGCAATGATAAAAACCTTAATCCAATCGGTATCTATAGAATCTGGAGCGCTCTACATGTGAAAAACTCTTGATAATCCCTCAGCTGCCAATCATCCACCCAGGCGTCTTTTTTCCCCTTGCACATTTCCTTTTCTACATGTTTCACAACATGTGCGTGTCCACCTACACACTCCCTTTCAATAGGCTACTTAATATTGGAAATGCGACACTGCCTGCAGATAACTGCATCCTTGGCATTCTTAGATAGAGGCTGGGGGAAGAAAACATTACAGCCAACTAAGTTTCACACAGTAGTGCTTGTTACTGACTTTATCAAAATTAACGTATTAATGCAGCATTGTTTACATCTAAAGATACGCAATATATTATTATTTATTTACAACAAAAAGGAATTATAGGATCAGTGCTGTTCCACAGGTGGATCTAACAACAACAAAGTGCAAGTCTGAAGGTGGTCAACTGGGAAAAAGTCTAAAAGTGGTCAGATTGACTGACTCAAGACGGTGGCACTTCCGTCACATCAACTTCGATGATACCATGCAAAGCTCTAACTTGGTCATTTTTAAGATCTTGTGATGGTCTGCATCTTCCATACATTTAAAAGGGAATGCCAGAAAGCACTTCAATCAGGGACCAGCTCTTCAAATACACCCCCACACGAACTGCATTTAGAGCCTGGCCAATACACAGTGAGCACACACCACCCACACAATGAAGAAAAGACATGCAAATGACAAATCAGTGAAGCCCTCACAGGGAAAAAACTGAGCGAAGTGCCATTAGTCAACCTACAACACAGACCTCACAATTTCGACATGACAAAATGTTATGCATAATAAATGCAATGTGATCTACAGCCCAATGACTTCTCCGGTTGAACACCTGATCTGATTTGCAGCTAATGCAGCAGATTCTACAGATATTAGTGTCTGGAAAGAGCCTGTGATGGCCAAAATGCTGCTTTAGGTAGGCAGCTCACTAGTTTGAGACACAACCTTTGTTCTCAAGGATTTTTTTAATTAATTCTATTCAGAAAAAAGGAGATATTTACTTGAGGAAATGTAAATTGGCATGGCTAGAAAAAATATATATATTACTGAAACTTTAAAATTGTAGGCCTACTTATTTACAAGACTCTCTCCATGCCTGGAAATCACATTATTTAAATTATTAATTATTATAAATTATTAACTGAAACACACATGCTCATTTGTAAGTATTCAAGTTTTACAAAGTATCTCCTTTAACCTTCACGCAACTCCTGACTTAATAAAAAAAAAACATGAGTCAGAATCATGTCTTTTCATAAATTGCGATCCTGACCGATGCAGTAATGATTAAGGTAACACTTCACAATAAGGTCTCATTTGTTAACATTACATAATTTATTAACTAACATGAACTAAAAATGATCAATACATTTGTTACCGTATTTATTAATCTTTGTTAATGTTAGTTAATAAAAATACAGGTTCATTGTTTGTTCACGTTGGATTAACGTTTGATTTTCAATAATGTATTAGTACACATTAACTAAGATGAATAAATGCTGCGCAGTATTGTTCATGATAATTAAATTAATTAACTAATGCTAACCAATGAAACCTTATTATAAAGTGTCACCATGATGATATGTTAATGTCATTTATATGAAGTTGCTCGTCTGTCACTGGTGAACGGCTCCTGTTCTTCCCACATCTGGAGTAGTTAAGACCAAAACTCTTCTCTAAAACCTCACCATCTTTACCTTACATCATCTTGTTTATCTAATTGAGACCAAAAAAATCACGACACACCGGACGACATTTATATATTTCCAATCTGCCTGCTATCATCTATCAAAATATGATCGCCTTGGCTGCAACTTTCTAAACGATTCTTGTTTTCCTCTGATAATCAGGTGAGTAGAGCTCGTCCGTTAACCGTAGCAACTCGCTCGAGGGATAAAAACGCGGGCATTTTATAGATTACAAAGGCGCATTTCTCCGAGAAAACACGTCCGTGGGCCCCCTTACAAACATATAAGCACGGTTGGGAGTTGGCATGAACAGTTAAATCACAGACATGTTATGAACTCACCTTCTTCCCTCTCCACCTCTCGCTGCTCTCGTGCGGTCTCTTCTCCCACAAAACCTTCCGATAAAAGTCCGACACAAGCTTCTCTCCGCCTCGTAATAATCGCCAGCTAAATGCAGTCTGTGTGTAGCCGTTATTCCTGCTGTTTTCCCGTTTGTCGCGGGAGATTTTGCAGCGTATTGTTGTATCTACTCCAGCAGCAGTACCGTTGGTCCCAGTGTCTCGTTCACAATTATTCAACTTCGAAGTTCATACAAAAGTTGCTGCTCCGCCTCGCGCTGCAGCTGCTGATGAGGTCACTGCAAGCCGCTGCTACGCTTCGCTTATGGGAATCTCGCGATAGCCGAGAGCAGAGAGGAGCGTGATTTGTATCTGTGGGAATGGGCCCCCTAAGGACTGCGTTGCCCTAGCAACAGCACAATTTATGTGTTGCACTGTTATCACGCGACTGGTATTCTGTAGGGGTGTTCGATTCCAGGTTTTTTGGAGTCGACTCCAATTACTTTACATCAAAACGGGGTCAGAAATAAGACAAAATTGCAGTTGTTACACTTAAATTATTTCTCCCCCGACACAAAGCCTTAAAATCCCCCTATTAAAATCGTCCAATTTAGCGATGACTTGATGAGTGGCTATCAGCGTTTCTACCTAGCTGTTGCCGATACCTAATTTTACAGAGGAAAAAAAAGTCATGAAAAAAGCTGTTGTCGAGTGATGGGGCTAAACATGCATGATCATTGTCTTAAAGGGTGAGTTAAAGATACTAAATACTAAAATAAATATAATAATGTACACTTATTCATGTGTTTCTTCTTGATGTGAGTTTTTTTTATGATTTAGTTTAATGATTATGAACACAAGGTTAACCATGGAAAACCAAATTTATATTTATTGCATTAATATACTATCAATTAAACTAAAGCTAGCATGGAGGAAGCCTATGTATAATTACAAACAAGTCGCTGTGACTATTCTAATTCTAAAGTAAGCACTCAAATAAATGTGTGTGAAGTTTCTGCGACGCAACAGCTCTCTGACGCAATGTTTTACGTCAGTTATCTGAATTCCTCGCTTCATTTCATTCACTTCTTGCTTATGGTGCACTCAACTGCCATGCACTTTATAGGGATTAGAGAATTATTAAACAAGTGAGCGATTTCGGACACAGCATCAGAGTCGACACCGAGAGTCGATTCCTGTGCTGGAGTCGACCCCGACTCTGGGGCTATTCAGAGTCGAGGAATCGACTCTTTTGGAGTCGACTCCCCATCACTAGTATTCTGTTGTCTTTGACAAGAGTAGGGTTGACCTGTCCAATAGGTGCATTATTAAATCTGTGTCGTGTTGGGTAGCACTTGTGGCATGCTTTATTCTAAGCATAATGATTAACACTTTGATCAATAGTACGAACAGTAATGGTTTAACTGATTTGCAAAGACCGTCTCATGTTTAACCTCCTGTAGTTGTGGTTGTCAACCAATTATCAATTATCTTTGTTATTTGTAACCATTCGCGCAAACATAAACACTTGCAGGACGTAGTTTGTAAAAAACATAAAGTGAAATTAGTTTATTTTGGGTTTATTTTTCTAAAATCAATACCATCAAGTTATTTTCACGATCATTTTGTCTGAATATTATGCGTTTTACACAAACTATAAAGCAGTTTGTGTCTATATTTTGTGTCTATAGTTTTCTACTGAAACCTTGAAAAGGCTGACGATTATTTGTATTATTTGTAACTGAACATATAGCCTTTTAAATAAGCTGCATGCTTACATGTAACTGTAAAATAGGAATAAATAGGTTTGTCCACACTTTTTACTGGTTCTGTAAAAGTGACAATGTTGTGTGGGACATGATGATATAAATGACAATAGTTGCTGCAAGTTTACTCATGCCTCATAACTATTCCAAAAGAAAATTGAGTTATCACCTCAAACTGAACTGCAGAGGATTGTAAGTTAACGGATTTCATCATTTCAATAATATGTAGCTTGTTACCCGGACAACTTGTTTGCAGTTCCTTGTGAAAATGAAATACATTTGGTCAAAATGATCAATTCAGTCAAGCTACCACTGCAGCACTCACTGTCCATTTTTGACAGCAGATATTTTAATCTAAGAAAAATAAAGGGCACGTATAATCCTAAAAGTAATGTCCTCATTGAGCACACGTTTCTATTTAAAGTGAGTGTGCTAGATTCCATTAATACTTTTTTCATTTTGAAGAAGAAAAAAAAAACTATTAAAAAACAACATGCTCTTTTTGATAACATAGTTGCTACATTTTCACTGTGCATGAACAGAATTCATCATGTCAACTAGATTGTTACCATCCGACCATTCCTTCTAAATTATTTAGGAATGCCTTTGTCCTGTTTGAGTGATCAATACTTGACGCCCTCTACATGCTGACCACACAATTGCATGTGTGACCTCACACAGGAATGTCTTGTCAGGGATGCCAGGGAAACAGGAAGAATGGTCCCATTCATTTAGGTCCACTCAAGCGATGCAGATACACTAATACAGAATGACATGCAGAAAGGTGACAAAGTTGTTGCAGAGCACACAGGGCCTTTGTGTGATCCAATGAGAAGAGCTGTGCAAAGAGCGTTTGAGGCCTTCAAAATGGCTGATGCACTAGTTAGTCTGAGTGATTAACATAATTTAGCATACAATTACGCTAGCCCATGTTGTTTATTGTTCATATTTATGTTATTACATTGATGGAATCAGAAAAGTAAACCAAATGCCCACAGAGAGAGATTAATGGCAGTCAGTTATTCACTATGTGTGTTCCAAGACTTTATTAGCATTTCCCTCATAGAAGCATTAACAAGTCCTAATGCAAGTTGATAAATGCAATCTCATTAAGAAATCATAATTATCTTTTCATAGGTACACAGTGCACACAATACAGTGTGGGGTATGAAAGTGGAGATACGCAAACTGAATGTTTCTCCTGGTGCCTGAATTAATATCCAAAGGCACTTTATTTAGAAATAAATACATTTTTATAAGAAGTAATATGAAAATGAGATATATAGATCGATAGAGAGGAGTATTTTTGATAAATATATGCACCACATTACATAGGCCTATTCATTATAATTTTTAATGTTCTTCAATATTTAATGCATTTTTGAATAAATCAGTAAAGTTTTTCTGACAGCCACCATTTAAATGTTTCAAAAAAACAAATTGGAGTAGAAATATGATTATGTAATTGTAAAGTTATTATGAGTGTAATTTAAGTGTTTATATACAAATAAGTTAATTTTAACCTTCACTATTATAGATTTCATTGATAGTAATCAGCCTAAAACAGTAAATTAAACTAAGACGACACAAATGTACATTTAGTTCTGCTCGCATATATGAAAACAAAGAGCAAGCAGCTTTCTCTGAGCTTTTCTCCAAGTAGGTATAAAGGAGAGATGAGAAGCCAGAGTAGAAAGAGTCTGAATTCTGTGAAGTTCTCTCAGGGTGCTTAGCATTCCACATTGCGCACCTCCAGAGCTCAGAGAGCCAGCATGACTCACTTTGGTGTGAAAGCACAGTGTGGCGAGGTGGGAGGATGACAACACAGTGCTTAGCAGAAGTGTCCTGAAGCCGGACCCCCCCTCTCCTCCTCACCAAACGCCCCCGCTGCATGCGTACGCACCCCAAAAATAATACTAAAGCACATCTCGTTTCTCTCTCTCCTCTCGTCAGTCCAAAGGACACATTGGTTTATTCCACTCAATGCCTGGCAAGTTTTTGTAAAGCGCAAATCAATGATTAAATGAGGATATAGGTAAGAGCCAACTGCATGGAAGTATTTGGTTATGGCATGACAGGATTATCTATAAAGGAAAACTGACGGGAGCTAAGGGCTGTTTTTCTCCTCTTTCATGATCAGCTTGATCCCGGAAAACTCTGGATGCTGACAATAGGGATGAAGAAAAAAAAGATTAAATCTTGTTTAACTCAAAAGTGAGACTAATGACAATAGCAGGATTAAAGCAAAAAAAGTGAGCCAAATGTGTCCTCATGTAATCTTCAGATTTGGCAGTTCTTACATGATAACCATCATTGTTATCCAAGTTAGTCCTTCGTTTTTTAAAATCTTTATACTTTTTAATGCGTTTGTGTCCCTCATGCAACTAGTGATGACAGAGATGAGACCTCGTGAAATGTAAAAAAAAAATTCAGCTCAGACTTTTCATTAGAGGCACTGGAGCTCTTCCCCTTAAAGGTCCCGTTCTTCGTGTTTTTTTGAAGCTTTGATTGTGTTTACAGTGTGCAATATAACATGTGTTCATGTTTCGCGTGTAAAAAAACAGTATTTTTCACACAATTTACTTCTTCGTCTGTGTACCGCTGTTTTCACTGTCCTAAAAACGGCTGATGACTTCCTTGTTCTATGAAGTCCCTCCTTCAGAAATACGTAACGAGTTCTGATTGTGCCAGCGGTTCCCGTGTTGTGATTCGACAGCAGCTTAGCGCAAGTTGTACGGAAAGGTCACGCCTCTTAACGGGAGATATATGCGCTCAATGATCTCTACAGTGACCCTGGGAAAGCCAAACAAAGGTGATTTGACTCCGGGATGAAAATAACAGCGTCTCGACGACATGGCGACAAACACACTCAAGCTACAGTTCCTTTTCTCCACGCGACACGTCCTCTTCTCCACGTGGGACAGCAACAAGACCACGCCCCCTTTTTTGCGTATTCTTGTGGGCGGAGGTTAGTCTGTTCTACTGTTCTACTGACGTCATTTATGAAGGAAGTACCAGGATGTAGTCCAAGCCAGCCGTTCGCTGTAGGCTTTGAAAGGGAACTTCTGTTAAATAAAATATCTCGCTTGGCATTGAACTTTGAGCTTTATAATTTTACAGGTATTATTTATGCTCTAACAGCAACATTACACACTAACTAAAGTTTGAACAATGGGATCACGAAGAACGGGACCTTTAAGACACAGTACCTCATGGACGACACATGGCATAATCAGCAAGAGAACACACCGTGGCACCTGAATAGATTTACTAACTAGCCTTACAAATGCATCCTTTGTATAATATATACATTGTATAAAAGGACAGTAGAGTTAGCCAAATCAAAGTCTTTTTGTAGAATATGAAAACATTCACGTATTCATGTGTGCAAAACAGACTCACTACAACGTTATTAATGAAAATGGATGTGTATGTGATGTATTTCATTCATTACTATTTTACATCAGTCATTTGGATGTCGAGAGAGTGGGGTAACATAAAAATGTTGCCTTTTGCACACAGTTAAAGAGATAGTTCACCCAAAAATGAACATTCTGCATGTCCTTATTTACAGATATTAGTGTTTTTTGGCCCATGTAATTTTGCACAGACAACATAAATAACTAATTGTTGCCTTATTTATTAATGTTTTTTTTTATGTTAGTTAATACAAATACAACTGTTCATTGTGAGTTCATGTCAGATCATGTAGGTCCATTAAATAATATTTTAATCTATTAGTAAAGGTTGAAATTAACATGACCTAGATTTAAAGTACTTTTCATTGTTAGGTTGTTAACTAATGTAGTTAACTAAAGTTAACCTTCTTTTAAAGTGTACCAATACATCATATTTTGTTTTCACAAAGAGGAAAGTGTTTATAGGGAATGTAGTTGAGATCAATTTATTTTGTAATATATTTGCAATTTTATCCTTGCATCTATCTACGAGTTGCTTGCAAGGACATGTCATATGAAAAGCAGTGCTCTCTCCGTCCAGACTTCATCCAGCTGCACACAACAGAGAGATCTGCTTTGCTACAAAAATGTACAAGCAGAATATTTTGTTTCAAAATATTTTTGAAGGAAGCTCAACAAGGCATAGAAAAAACATCATGAGAGAAAACATCATGACCTTGATAAAATTAAGCAAAAGAACTGACTTCATGATCAAAATACTTTACAAATGCTAAAGGAAAATCTCCTTGTTTTGAGTATTACATAAAAACACAAACACATTCTTTTCCCCCTGTTGTTTCCCCCCAGTGTGTTTTACCATGCATAACTACATTTCCGTGCCTGGATTTTAGCTTTGCACAACTGCCTCCTAGTGTTAACTTGCGGTGTTGAACTTAAAGAGATTTGTTAAGATTTCCACTATCATAAAATCACATTATTATGTTTATATACCCAATGCAATTTAGTACAATAATTAAAAAACAACAACAACATTTTCATAATTAAATTTTTATTTGTAAATATTAGATCCCCTAAACAGAATCACAATATTACAGTTTAATAAATAACCACATACGCATTTCAATTTCTCTAATTGTTTTGTGGACATAATTCATGATAGCACAGGTAAACATATCAGCATTATTCATGAGTTAATTGAAATCAACATAGTACAATACCACTTGCACATATAAAGGCTGCAATAGTTTAATATACATTGAATCATTAGCAATACAACCCATGTCACTGCAGCGATGCACACCAGCATTAATGCTGGGAATCACAACAGTTCTTTCTGCATACATATCATACAAGTTGGGATGGGCGAGACGTTGATTAAAGTAGGATGACAATATTGTTTGGTGTGCTGTGATGAAAGTTAAACCTCAACATTTCCAGAATCATTTATAGAGTAAAAGTTGAAACATTCCGACTATTCTAATCAGCTAAATAGTGATAACAAAAAGAGATGTAATATTGGTATAAATACCACATTAAATGAGAATATTTGAGTAAAATAACCTCAGATTAATGAGATAAAAACCCTTGCATTCATTTGCAATCACAGTGGACCAGAACAGGTAAGCAGCAAGATTAGTGACAATATATTTTTTTTTTTTTTTTTTACAGAAAAGAAGCTTTTATTGTTACACTGACATGAGAAACTCTAGCTTCATCAATTCATCACTCAAGAATAAATGTATTACCTTGAAAGACCATTCAATGTCAAGTAAGTGCATTCAAGGTTTTAGAGAATTTTATAGAAAGCTAAATCAGATCTGGAAATATTCACATGAAGTCCCATAGTATAACACAAGAACGGAGATTACATGTTAACGTGGGCGTTCCAGCCACACAACCCTGTTAAATAAAGCATCCTGTCAATGCTGCCTCACACTTAAATCAACCTGTTCTTATATATATATATATTATATATATATATATATATATATATAGGATAACTTAAGTGACTCTGAAAGTGTGGCTTGAATGAGCCTAACTAAATAATGTACAGTTGCACTGCAGTGCCCTTTTGATAGCCTTTTTTTTCAACTGAAAAATATTCAAATGTAAATGCAACATAAATATGGAAAATGTCACTTCCTGTCCTCAGCACCAGCAGGACTTATGGGTGTCGTCGCTAACATTACACAATCCTTCCTGCTCTTCCAAAACAGCCAGATTGAACTCGTCATTCATGGATCCTCCCAACAAATCAAGATCCTTCTTATTGGCCTGTAAGACTAATTCAGCCAATCGGGTGAAAGACTGTAATGGAAGGAAAAATATGAATCCTAAATAGATGTAGATAATAAAAAAATGTGCAAACAAAATGATCAGACGGTTGCATGAACAACTTGTTTATCCATTCTTCAAATATCTCAAAAGAACAAAACCGTTAAATACAGAAATACTGCAAAGAAAAATGCAAGTGGGAAACATTGTACCTCTGTAATGTTGTGGTTGGTAAAGGCACTTGTCTCAAAAAAGTCCATTCCATAAGCCTTGGCAAGCTGGAGCAAAAAAAGATGATTAAAGGGTTAGTTCACCCAAAAATGAAAATTCTGTAATTAATTACTCACCCTGTTGTCGCTCTAAACCCGTAAGACTTTCGTTCATCTTCGAAAAACAAATGAAGATATTTTCAATTAAATTTAAGAGATTCCTGTCCCTCCGTTGACAGTTTACACAACTACCACTTTATTGCTTTAAAAAGTTCATGAAGAGATCATAAAAATAAACCAAATTTTCTGAAAAGAACAGATCGCTTTCAATGATGAATAGATTTAATTTAGGCTTTTATTCACATATAAACATTGATCAGCGAACATAAACAGAAGCTCAACTAAACCAGCTTGACGTGCTGCGTAACACGAGAATGAACCTCATTGGTTCTTGCGGAAGCTCAAATATGATGCATAACACATGAGAATGACCCTCATTGGTTCTTGCGGAAGCTCAAAAAAATATGATGCATAACACATGAGAATGACCCTCATTGGTTCTTGCAGAAGCTCAAATGAGCTGCGTAACACGAGAATTAACCTCATTGGTTCTTGCAGAAGCTCAAACGAGCTGTGTAACACGAGAATTAATCTCATTGGTTCTTGCGATAGCTCAAATGAGCTGCGTAACACAAGAATGACCCTCATTGTTTCTTGCGGAAGCTCAAATATGATGCGTAACACATGAGAATGACCCTCATTGGTTCTTGCAGAAGCTCAAATGTGCTGCGTAACACGAGAATGAACCTCATTGGTTCTTGCAGAAGCTCAAATATGCTGCATAACACACGAGAACATCCCACACATCAAGCGAACATGCTTAAGCTTCCATTTACCACAACAGATGTGTGCGTTGATGAATTTTTATATGTGAATAAAAGCCTAAATTCAATCTGTTCATCATATAAAGTGATCGTGTCTCTTCAGAAAATTTGGACTAAACCGCTCAATTCATTTGTATTAGTTTAACGATTTACGATAAACTTTTTGAAGTGTCAAAGTGGTAGTTGCATAGCTGCCAATGGAGGGACAGAAATCACTCAGATTTCATTAAAAAATATCTTCATTTGTGTTCCGAAGATGAACAAAAGTCTTGGTTTTGGAACAAGGGTGAGCAATTAATGACCGATTTTTCCTTTTAGGGTGAACTATCCCTTTAAGATGTTTGAAAGAGGTCTTGAAATTTAGATATTAAAAGATATTAGATATTAGGTTCATCATACGAAAGGGTAAATAGCATTATGAATGAAAGATGCAGTGCACAGGAAGAATTATTCTCTTTTTCTTTACCTTATCTCCCTGTTCTGTAGCTACTTGTCTCTTCTGTTCTTCATCAGACTTGTTCCCAACAAGTATCTTCTGCACCTTCTCAGGGGCGTACTGGACAGAACCAGAAGAGATTCAATAGAGGCGGATGAATGGAGCAGAGCAGAAACAGACAAATATGATATTAGTCATAGAATTCATATAACAGCAGTGCGCCGGTTTGAGTAAGATAAATAACCAGTATTGGTTTAGTACAGTTTCTGTGTTCGTTCGGTCATTTATTCATTCATCCTGTTTTATTTTACATTCTTTTGGGAAAACATGGGGGCAATGTTTTTTAAATATAATATACGAATCATACAGTGGGATCCAAAAGTCACAATAAAAATCTCATATTTTTAGTGTTTTATAAAAACAGAAAACTAAAGTCAATGTAAGATTTAAAATGAGTAAAACTTATTAACAAGTAACTAATTTGCTTAGCGACTCGGAAGTACAAAATCTGAAATATTTTTGATTATGTTTCACATCGTAAATGTTTCTTTGTTTGACATTTTTCAAAATCCTAAAATATGAAATTGCTGTTTATTAAATAAATTGGGAGATTATCCTTAAATTAAATCTTTCCCAGATTTACAATGTAGTCTCAGACTGTTGGAACCCCAATGTGGACTGAGAGTAACAGAGAGAAAGAGGGGCAGAGGAATTTAAATGAAGAGATAGGAATATGAAGCAGGTTATATTTAGTTACAGTAATAAAGATAGATATGCTTTAAACTCCACATCCTCACCTCATCTACATCACTGGCCCACTTCATGATGTGCTGGAACGAGCGTTCGCTCGTGATGTCATACACCAGAAAAATGCCCTGTTGATACAGAATCAATCCGTGTTTATCAGTGAATTATCACACAATGGACACCAATAGGCATCTCTATTGGATCTTGTCTTTGTGGATGTGTGAAGGTCACCTGTGCTCTTCTGTAGTACTGCTTAGTGATGGTCTGATATCTCTCCTGACCTGCTGTGTCCCTGTAGACATAAAGACATCGGATTAGCAAAACCAATAATCCAACGCGTTTATATTATATCATCAAAGAAAAATAAAACATACCATATTTGTATTCGTACTTTAATGCCATCTATTTCTAAGGTCTTCATTTTGAAATCAACACCTGGAGTAGAAAAGGAAAACATTTCATAATGATTTCAAATATTTTTTTAATAAAATGAGCACTCAATTAATGCTCTCTCATGGAACCATTCATTTTACTGATCTGTTTAAATCAGACTCATAATAGGCAGTGAACTGTGCTGATGAAGTGGCATGAGAGTACAGAGCTGAGTGACTGAAGACTAAGTAGATAAGCAGAAATGGTGAGAACCACAAGAGAGACGGTTCCTTCTGTTGGTGGGGTTGTTTTATTAAAAATAATATATGCCTTCGTTGCAATTGAATAAAGCACTTATTTTTTGAAATATACTTCAGTCAAGTTTAAGCACTTGAGAGATGTATTTATTACATCAACGGCAAGAAAATGTACAGGACAGAACTTAGAGTGGAAACAAGGTATCAGCATACATGGGGGTGTTGATGTTAATGCTTTTATTGATATTGACATTTTATTGACATTTAGATTTTTTTTTTTCATACAGATTTCTGTCATTTTATCAAAGGAGGCAAGACAAATACTGCAAAACAGCAAAAAATGAATCCACTCCACTGTTAATACTTAGTGCCTGTGCTGTTGTTTTCTCACCAAAATGATATTCCTGGAGTAAGGTGTCATTCAAAAACTGTCTTTTGTCAGTGTAATATTATGAGGGATATTAAAAAGGCTAGATAAAGTGATTTTAGAGATACAGGGAACATCTGCTCAAATGAAAGTAGTGAAATCTATCCCTCTGTTAATTGATATTTTTTGAAGAAAAAAATAAATTAATATGATTCCCTTCATTCAAATGATGGGCCCCATTTTAACGATCTAAGCGCATGGCGCTGGTGTATTTAGGGCGAATCCACTTTAGTTGAACTAGTTTAACGATGGAAGAAATGGTCGGCGCGCCAGGCGCACAGTCCAAAAAGGTTGTACCTAGTCTCTTAATGATTCATTGGTGTGTTTTGGGTGTAACATGCAATAAACCAATCGAGTGTCATCTCCCATTCCCTTTAAAAGCCAGGTGCGCTTGCACATGGTGGAATATAGACACCCTCAACCTGACGAGTCAGTTTAAATACATGTGTATCGCCACGATTGGTCAAATAATGAGCCAATTTCATTCATCATCACTACAAATAGGTAATACATGCAATGACTATCAATTATGACATGTAGACATTTTAATCTTTATGTACACAAAATAATAATATTTTACATTGTAATCCTTTTAGGTTTAATATTTGGCAAGTTTGTGTGCTGCCCGTCCCTGTGTGAGTAACAAGCAGAGTGTATGCGCATTGTGTACCTATCTATGGGCACATATTGCGCCCTTTAAATTAAAAAAAAATACCGCAACCAGGTTTTTGTTGGTCAATGGCGCAGTCGTTTTCAGTTGCCTCAAAATAGCAACACGCCAAAAATGCGCCTGAACACACTTCATTTTCAGACCACATGCCCATGGGTGAACAGATGGGTGCGAGTACATTTGCTATATAAACAATGTTGGCACCGGACGTGAAAAACTGACGGGCTGAAACTAGCAAAAAACAAAACACACGGTGGGTGGGTGTATGATAGGGCCCTTTGAGTTTAATAGTTTATCCAATTTATTTAGACACATATGAAGTGAAGATGAAAATGACGTGTTCTTGTAAGGTGTGAAATCATAACAAGATCTTGTGCCCTAAAAGAAAATGCTTCTCTTGTAAAGCTGAGACAGGCAAGAAAATTCCAATTAACTGCAATAATAGAGTATCTGTCAATAAGGTCCACTGCGAGATCTTCCAGCTCCTTTAATAGTTGTTTTTCCTAGTACATTCCACTCTCAAGAACAATTATTACTCAAAAAAAAAGAAAGAAAAACAATAGTCGGGTGTCTCTTCTATTTTTAACATGCTCTGACTGCAATGTAAATAAAAAAGGACCATTTAATTCCTTTCTTTGTTGGATAGACAACTTAGGCAGCTTGTATAGAGGTCTTCGTATCTAACATGATTTTAACTTACTAGTTTGTTTCAATTTCAAAGGATTCAATTCAATGCCTGGAACCAGATGGCATGCCATACACAAGAAAAAGCAAGTACAAGAAATACTAAAATAAGACATATGAGTATAAAGCCATTTTGAATGCTGTTTAATGCCATCTGGAGAGCTCCATAGTTTCCTCTTTATAAATAAAAGTCGTGTTAGTGCTCTGAGCTGTCAAACACGGACACAGAAAGGTCAACACTACAGCCACTGAATTGGTTGACCTGGGGCAAAGGAAAATGAGGAAAGAGCTGCCTCTCCCTTTCTCTTTCAGAATCATGGGCAGTGAAAGGACAAGTACAATTCTGTAAAATACTACAAGAATAAAAGAGAAACCAAACCAACAATTCTGCCTTACCTGCCTTACGTAATTCTTCTTACATATTAGCATAAAACAAAGAAATGAATAGTATTTTATCTGGAAAATGTTTAAAATTATGCACTCACATGAGATGAAGATGGCAGTTTTATCAGTAGCCTATTAAAAGATGTTTTGTTTTGAGCGGGTCCACTCATGGGAGCAGCCATGTTGGATCACATGACTAGCCAGCCAGGGGCCCGTTCTTCGTACCTCGCTAACTCAGTTAGCTGGATTTGATTGTTGACGATTTGGCATCATCTTGGATTGTTTGGTTCTTCGACGCTCATCCTGGACTTGCTGTCATAGCAACAGGTCCGTAAGCTTAAACCTGCTCGCGAGCAGACTTATTTCATGTAAACAGGATTAGATTGCATCTTGAGGTGATACTTAAAATCTGTCCCAGCCACTGCTACTTTATTACAAGAGTTCATTACTGAACCAGGGGCAATAATAATCATTTTAAATAATAATAATATACACATTTTAAATTGTATATGTATATGAGAATGTATATAATATTATGTTGTGTATAATAGACACAGCCACTTGATTGAGCGATTTATTTGTGATGGAATAACTACTTTATAATTTTATTGGAAGTTTGCACACATGTTGTACAGTTAATCTGAGCCGTGCATTAATTTAAGTGATGACGGATATTATGGGATGGCTTGATGCAGCGCAGGAGATGCAGAGAATTTGATCTTGACCCTTAAGAAACTTTAATACTGTCACGTTACAAATCTGCTTCAAATTGAATTAAAAATTTAATTACAACATTGAAATAAAAAATGTAAAGGGTGTACAAATACTGTATAAAATCGTGAATATAAATAATTGGTAATCATGTTTAAAAAAAAAAATAAACATTTATCATTGATCTATTATAACTTTTATGTTGGTTTGGTCGTTTAGCTGTTTCCTTATAAAGGTCCAGATATTCGTGTTTTTATTTGGTGTAATTTGCCATGTTTTTTGCCAGGTGGCTTTTTTAATTAAATGATGTCATTACGTTGCTGTCTTGACGCCAGCCAATCTCTGCATTGCTGATCATGGTTTCGAGTATCGATGCATCTGCCCTCTTCAGGGAAAACAAGAACGCGCAGTGATCTTAGATCATTTCATCCAGATATTTAAATCCAATCCGCAAATTCGTTTGAAGAACCAAATTAGCCAGACATCAGTTATCATGATTAAAAGATCTGGGATCTGTCAAATCATCTCAGATGTATTAAGCGAGGTACGAAGAATGGACCCCTGGTCTCAATAATATGTAAATATCAATACATAATTTCAGGTGCAAAACATACATTTTGCACATTTGCATAGATACGTACAATATGGATTTATTGACAAAATTTAAACATACATATTTACAGCTAAAGAAAAGTAAAATAGTTACAACTCTTATCATAAATAAATCTTTATCTATATCATAAAGATATTTGTATAATTGCCCTTTTTCCATTTTATAGATAAATTAAATTATAATTAACCTTAACCCACAAACCCAAACATTAACATTTTATATAGACTATAAAAGCAATATATAAAACGTAATGAACAGGAATGTGTAGGAAAAAATACCCTTCAAGTAACAATATAGCATTAAAAACTTCCCATAATCCAAAATGTCAAAAGCAGTGCCAAAAGTAGTTCAAATGATGATGTGTTGCAGTCGCGGCCCTCTCTGGTGGTACATAATACTATTGTATGAGGTACAGAGCAGAATTTAAGTAATCAATTGCTGAGAATCTTAACCTGATCCATTCTGTAAAGGTGTACATTTCTCATTCAAATGCACATCACCCAAAACACGTCATGTTGCAATCTGTGATGAAGCAGGAAATTGCTAATAAGCATTTGAAATACTGCAATAAAACATGTTGTAAAGCTTCCTTCCCTTAATTTTTGAGTTTGTAATGAGTGTGGGATTTGACGTTTACGGTCTCTTCTGAGTATGGAGATGAAGATTTGGAATTAGAATTTTGGTCTCTTTGTTGTAAACGTATGGATTACAGCACACAAATAAAATAGCATGTTGTGTTTTTGGCCTATTTTATGGTTCTATTGTCAGTCACAGCATTGGACTGTACTGAGAAAACGCATTTTGTGTCCCACAGAAAACAAAAACAAAAATTACATGACAAACAATGGTTGAACGATTACAGAAATGCTATTCATTTCAAGAGTTTAAAGTGTAGTGTTGTTTAACATTATGTAAACTTTCCAAAGAGTTTGCATCAGAAGTCACATAACAGAGGGAAATGTAATCATGTCATATTAAGTAGAGTAAACTATAAATGCGACTGAAAACAATGTCATTGATATGACATTTGAATACAACAGAATCTAAATATTGATGACAATTTTAATATGTACATCTAAAAGTTGTTCATGCGTTAAAAATTTACATTTTATTGCTGTCAATACATTATTATTGTACGTTTTAGTGTGTATGAAAACATAAGTAAATGTATGTGTGGTAGTACCACACTTTACGTAAAAATACACACAAATACTCATGAGATCATGTTGGAATGCTACTCACTTTCATCCCATATCAACCAGTGTGACAAACCAAAAATGAATAAGTGCACTTTTAAGAAAATTAAACTTTTAGTTAGTAAGTAGTAACAGACTTTTAGTTCTAATGGCTTCTAGAATTGATAAACCAGCTTTCATCTAAAACCAGAAAAGAAAAGAACTGAGAAGTTCTAAAGTACTGATACCATGTCAAAAGTTGTAAGTACCTACTCAGAAAAATACTTGACTGAAATTTAAAAAAATATCCACGTTTTATTGTACTTAAAGGAATTGTTCACCCAAAAATGCAAATTCTGTCATCATTTACTCTCCTCAAGTTGTTCCAAACCTGTAAGAATTTCTTTCTTCTGCTGAACACAAAGAAAGATATTTGGAAGAATGTTTGTAACCAAGCAGATCTCGGCAGACATTGACACACACAAACACTCATACAGACATTAGCTTGCACATCAAGTAAAGATTGCGAGCACAGAGAAACATTCAGGAGCGCAGCAACTCATTGTCAACAATGTCCTATGATTTATCACTTAAGTAGCTTAGAAACTCAAAAGTTATTGCATATATTTTTCTACTTTTGAAGTAACTACTTTACAACACACAGCTTCACAAATAATATAGACAGTATGACTAATTCACACATGCAGTCTCTCTCTCATTAATGCATTCAAATAACTGTAGGCCTACTCTGACCGTGCTATTTTTTTTATTTTATTTTTTTTATCCCACCTTTAATAGTCAAGCATATTTACAGTACAAACCTTGTCAGTGACAACAAAGTGGCAAAATAAATCTTGCAATTGTGTGTCATAAAGTCAGAATTGTGAGATATAAACTCTGAAATACTTTATATTATAAGGTTTCTGAACAACAGAAATATCAAGACAATTAAAGCAGACCTTCAATCTAAAGGCCTTTCAACAGATGGTATTAAACTTTTCATAATGTGCCAGAGCTGTAACAATTAAATCATCTCTTTGACACTTCCCTTCTGAGACAGTGGCTAATTGGAAATGGAAATAAGTCCAATTTCTCTAGTGCTGACAGCATCTCAAACAATTGACTAGAAACCAATGAAATAGAAATGGAGCTCATTCCTTGTTTTATTTATCATCAAACTAATAAATCAACAGCTGCTTTCTATAGCAAGAACAATTCAACATAACAGCATGTTGCCTCGAGGCCAATACATACCTTCTAAGAACCATTAGCTAATGCTTCAAATTAACTTTCAGACCACACAGACATCTCTTCCATGGTGAATAATATTTTAGCACAGCGCTAAGGTCCTTGACAGCCTAGTATCATAATATATATGGGTCATAATAGCCCTGCGGACCTGAACTTATTGAACCATGTTTTAGGGTGAGACGCCAGTCATCTCTCAGGACCAGTCAGACTAAAGCTTTTATCCAGCAGTTAAATATTGTTCTGCATCACATCACTACTTAACAAAAAGAGATCCATCCCACCATATTAAATAAACTCTGGCGGGACAGACAGCCGGCTGCAGGAATGAGTCAGAGCTTCTGATTCCTTATTGATTGGGGCGATATCATCATCATCAGGAATAGGAGGGCGTTATGAATCTTATGTCTAATTTCAAGAGTAAACCACTTGATATCATTTGCTCCCTTGGAAACACTGAGAGAGCTACACAGAGCATACCCTGAACTTTTGCAAAATAACAGCCTGACATTCACTCCACATCTAATGAAGCATGGGATTTAATTGAGGGATAAAAATGTTGGTATGGATTCAGCGCTACAAATGCTTCATTAAAACGAATAGTTCATATAAAAATGTGTATTTTGTCATAATTTACACATCCTCACATATTTCATAGAATTGATAGTATGATGATAATCTGGGCAAACTATCCCTTTAAATGTGGTAATGATGATCCAATGCTCTTAAAGTTGGAATGAAAAAAAAAAGCATAGAATGCACAGAATTAAGTATAGCCCTATACACTTTTTTAAATATTTTTTTTAAATGTGTTACACTCGGATGTCCATCATCTGTCGTTACTTCTGTTTCATCTGAACTTTAAAGGGGATGTCTAATGCTATTTCATGCATTCTGACTTATTTACACTGTTAAAGAGTTGGATTCTCATGCTAAACAAGGCCAAAGTTTCAAAACTTGGACTTATGACAGAGTATTTCTGTTCCAAATTCCTTTCTGTGCTCAAACTCCTTCAGGATTTGTATACGTTTCCGAAAGTTTTTTTCCAACATGGGCCTGTATTACGTCATAAAGGGCAGAATTCCCTGTACAGTGCATCCGGCAAGTATTCTACAAACAATACCCCATAATGATAACGTGAAATAAGTTTATTTGAAATCTTTGCCCATTTATAAAAAAAAAAAAAATCACATGTACAGAAGTATTCACAGCCTTTGCTCGATACATTTTTGAAGCACCTTCGGCACCAGTCTCAGCCTCTATGTTTGGGCAGTTTCTCCCATTCTTCTTTGCAGGACCTCTCATGCTCCATCAGGTTGGATGGGGAGCATTCAATCAGATTCGAAGTCTGGGCTCTGGCTGGGCCACTCAAGGACATTCACAAAAATTGTCATGTAGCCACTCCTTTGTTATCTTGGCTGTGTGCTTCGGGTCAATGTCCTGTTGGAAGAGGAACTGTCGCCACAGTCTGAGGTTCAGAGCGGTTTTCATCAAAAATGTCTCTGTACATTGCTGCATTCATCTTTCCCTCGATCCTGACTAGTCTCCCAGTTCCTGCTGCTGAAAAACATCCCCACAGCATGATGCTGCCACCACCATGATTCACTGTAGGGATGGTATTGGCCAGGTAATGAGCGGTGCCTGGTTTCCTCCAAACATGACGCTTGCCATTCAGGCCATTTAATGTGCCATTTCTATTTTATTTAACCATTGATGTAATTTAGTGATATATTAAATAAAAAACAGTTCATTCAGAAGTCACTAAATTAAGCACATTTTACAGTGCTGTTAACTGTAGTCTTCTTTACCAAGAAATACTATTAAAATCTCCCCCAGGACAGTTCAATTCTTTATAATATAATATAATATAATATAATATAATATAATATAATATAATATAATATAATATAATATAATATAATATAATATAATATAATATAATATAATATAATATAATATAATATAATATAATATAAGGGTTTTTGAACTGCTCTTAGTCTGACCCGTCACCTAGGACCTGTTTGCCTTGGGAGACCCTACCAGGGGCATATAGCCCCGGACAACGTAGCTCCTAGGGTCATTCAACCCTTATGATGACAAATAAAAGGAGGACCGTGACGTCGCCCGGTACGGCGCAGCTCGTATGAGAGCGCCTGGTGGCCGGGCCTTCCCCCACGGGGTCCGGCCGGGCTCAGCCCAAAGGAGCGACGTGGGGACACCTTCCCGTGGACCCACCACTCACGGGAGGGACCGTAAGGGGCCGGTGCAAAGCGAATCGGGCAGCAGTCGAAGGCAGGGGCCTAGATGACCTGATCCCTGGACACGGAAACTGGCTCTTGGGACATGGAATGTCACCTCGCTGGCGTGGAAAGAGCCTGAGATTGTGCGTGAGGTTGAGAGGTTCCGACTAGAGATAGTCGGAATCACCTCCACGCACGGCTTGGGCTCTGGAACCACACTCCTCGAGAGGGGATGGACTCTTCACCACTCTGGAGTTGCCCATGGTGAGAGGCGGCGGGCTGGTGTGGGTTTGCTTATAGCCCCCCAGCTCTGCCGCCATGTGTTGGAGTTTACCCCGGTGAATGAGAGGGTCGTTTCCCTGCGCCTTCGGCTCGGGGATAGGTCTCTCACTGTTGTGTGTGCCTACGGGCCGAACAGCAGTGCAGAGTACCCGACCTTCTTGGTGTCCCTGGGAGGGGTGCTGGAGAGTGCTCCGACTGGGGACTTCAACGCCCACGTGGGCAATGACAGTGAAACCTGGAGGGGCGTGATTGGGAGGAACGGCCCCCCTGATCTGAACCCGAGTGGTGTTCAGTTATTGGACTTCTGTGCTAGTTACAGTTTGTCCATAACGAACACCATGTTCAAGCATAAGGGTGTCCATCAGTGCACATGGCACCAGGACACCCTAGGTCGTAGGTCAATGATCGACTTTGTGGTCGTTTCATCTGACCTGCGGCCGTATGTCTTGGACACTCGGGTGAAGAGAGGGGCGGAGCTGTCAACTGATCACCACCTGGTGGTGAGTTGGATCCGATGGCGGGGGAGGAAGCTGGATAGACTCGGTAGACCCAAACGTACTGTGAGGGTCTGCTGGGAACGTTTGGCCGAGTCTCCTGTCAGAGAGATCTTCAACTCCTGCCTCCGGCAGAGCTTCGACCGGATCCCGAGGGAGGCTGGAGATATTGAGTCCGAGTGGACCATGTTCTCCGCCTCCATTGTCAAAGCGGCTGCTTGGAGCTGTGGACGCAAGGTCTCCGGTGCCTGTCGAGGCAGCAATCCTCGAACCCGGTGGTGGACACCGGAAGTAAGGGATGCCGTCAAGCTGAAGAAGGAGTCCTATTGGGCCTGGCTGGCTTGTGGGACTCCTGAGGCAGCTGACAGGTACCGGCAGGCTAAACGGACTGCAGCCCGGGTGGTTGTGGAGGCAAAAACTCGGGCCTGGGAGGAGTTCGGTGAGGCCATGGAAAAGGACTATCGGCTGGCCTCGAAGAGATTCTGGCAAACCATCCGGCGCCTCAGGAGGGGGAAGCAGTGCCCTACCAACGCTGTTTACAGTGGCGATGGGTGGCTGTTGACCTCAACTGGGGATGTTGTCGGACGGTGGAAGGAATACTTCGAGGACTTCCTCAATCCCGCCGTCACGTCTTCCATTGGGGATGCAGAGGCTGGGGGCTCAGAGGAGGACTCGTCCATCACCCAAGCTGAAGTCACCGAGGTGGTCAAGAAACTCCTCGGTGGCAAGGCAACGGGGGTGGATGCAATCCGCCCTGAGTACCTCAAGTCTCTGGATGTTGTGGGGCTGTCTTGGCTGACACGCCTCTGCAGCATCGCGTGCCGGTCGGGGACAGTGCCTCTGGGATGACAGACCGGGGTGGTGGTCCCTCTTTTTAAGAAGGGGGACCGGAGGGTGTGTTCCAACTATAGGGGGATCACACTTCTCAGCCTCCCCGGGAAAGTCTATGCCAGGGTACTGGAGAGGAGAATACGGCCGATAGTGGAACCTCGGATTCAGGAGGAACAGTGTGGTTTTCGTCCTGGTCGTGGAACACTGGACCAGCTCTATACCCTCTACAGGGTGCTGGAGGGTTCATGGGAGTTTGCCCAACCAGTCCACATTTGTTTTGTGGATTTGGAGAAGGCATTCGACTGTATCCCTCGCGGCGTCCTGTGGAGGGTGCTCGGGGAATATGGGGTCCTTTGCTGCGGGCTGTCCGGTCCCTATATGACAGGAGCAGGAGTTTGGTCCGCATTGCCGGCAGTAAGTCAGACTTGTTCCCAGTGCATGTTGGACTCCGGCAGGGCTGCCCTTTGTCGCCGGTTCTGTTCATAATTTTTATGGACATAATTTCTAGGCGCAGCCAAGGGCCGGAGGGTGTCAGGTTTGGGGACCACACGGTTTCGTCTCTGCTCTTTGCGGATGACGTTGTCGTGTTGGCCCCTTCTAACCAGGACCTTCAGCATGCACTGGGACGGTTTGCAGCTGAGTGTGAAGCGGCTGGGATGGGGATCAGCACCTCCAAATCCGAGGCCATGGTCCTCAGTCGGAAAAGGGTGGCTTGCCCACTTCAGGTTGGTGGAGAGTTCCTGCCCCAAGTGGAGGAGTTCAAGTATCTAGGGGTCTTGTTCACGAGTGAGGGGAGGATGGAACGGGAGATTGACAGACGGATCGGTGCAGCTTCTGCAGTAATGCGGTCGATGTACCGGTCTGTCGTGGTGAAGAAAGAGCTAAGCCGTAAAGCGAACTACTCTCACCTATCCGAAAGGACAAGATCCCGGATACAGGCGGCCGAAATGAGCTTTCTCCGCAGGGTGGCTGGGCGCTCCCTTAGAGATAGGGTGAGAAGCTCAGTCACTCGGGAGGAACTCGGAGTAGAGCCGCTGCTCCTCCACATCGAGAGGGGACAGCTGAGGTGGCTCGGCCATCTGTTCCGGATGCCTCCTGAACGCCTTCCTGGGAAGGTGTTTCGGGCATGTCCAACCGGGAGGAGGCCCCGGGGAAGACCAAGGACACGCTGGAGGGACTATGTCTCCCGGTTGGCCTTGGAACGCCTCGGTGTCCCCCCGGAAGAGCTAGAGGAAGTGTCTAGGGAGAGGGAAGTCTGGGCATCTCTGCTTAGACTGCTGCCCCCGCGACCCGGCCCCGGATAAAGCGGAAGAAGATGGATGGATGGATGGATAATATAATATAATTAATATAATATAATATAATATAATATAATATAATATAATATAATATAATATAATATAATATAATATAATATAATATATGAAAATAATTAAGAGATGGTTCTCAATTTGTTTTTGTACAGTCATTTATTGGCGACAGGCAGCATTAAACCATCTATATTAAGTGTTTGTTTATTGCTTATGAATTTCCGAGATTTTCTATATCAGAGGTTTTCAAACGTTTTAATGGCAATGATCCCTAAACAATCCCCTTGTGAGATCAATTCTTTATTAAGCTTACACTATAATACAATAGCCTATGATATAATATCAAAACTAATGGAAGTATTTAAACTGATAGTATATAATATCAGTTTAAATGCTTCAATTTGTTAAAAAAAAACTAACTGAAGTAATTAAATAGATCTAATAGCTAAATATGTTTAAGGGAATGTGAACTCTTTTATATTTATCTAAACATCACTGAAACCCAAACCACACACACATCTATTTAAACTGATGGGTGTTACTTTGGTGTTTAGAGTTTGCACGCTACACTTGTGGTGGGTGTAACTGTAAATGTCCATCATCTGTTATTTCCACCACATAATTAAGCCACTCTTCTTTAAAACATTATGACATTTCACATCTTTGCATTTATCGTTGCCCCTCATTTTGAGCTATTTGGACCGCAAACACGACTCACTGCTACGTGCACACACGTGACATCAATGTCTTTCTATGAAACCTGTAAACCGCATTCACCGGTTCTAACACGATAGCGATACTAACTCTATAGCGGTAGAACAGAGCACTGCAATTATTTCTCATTTAAACAACTATCAAATGGATTTCTCCCCACATTTTGCATCTGTGTCTATCGTCTGCGCGGCATTTTATTCTTTCTGCGCGGCAGCGGCATCACAAGTGCACGGCCGCGCTCGCACGCAGCTTAGAGGGAACATTGCTGAGGAGTGGCTTCTGTCTGGCCACTCTACCATACAGGCCTGATTGGTGGAGTGCTGCAGAGATGGTTGTTGTTCTCCACAGAGAAACACTGGAGTTCTTGGTCACCTCCCTGACTAAAGCCCTTCTCCACTGATTGCTCAGTTTGGCCGGGCGTCCAGCTCTAGGAAGAGTCTTGGTGGTTACAAACTTCTTCCATTTACGGATGATGGAGGCCACTGTGCTCATTGGGACCTTCAATGCTGCAGAAATGTTTCTGTACCCTTCCTCAGATCTGTGCCTCGATACAATCCTGTCTCGGAGGTTTACAGACAATTCCTTGGACTTCATGGCTTGTGCTCTGACATGCACTGTTAACTGTGGGACCTTATATAGACAGGTGTGTGCCTTTCCAAATCATGTCCAATCAACTGAATTTACCACAGGTGGAGTCCGATCAAGTTGTGGTCAGTGGAATCAGGATGCACCTGACTTGAGCTCAATGTTGAGTGTCATGGCAAAGGCTGTGAATACTTATGTACATGTGATTTTTTTATTTTTAATAAATTTGCAAAGATTTCAAACTAACTTTTTTTGTCATTATAGGGTATTGTTTGTAGAACATTGGTGTACTTCTCCCGAATGAGCTCATGCGCACATCAACCAGAGCAAGAGCACGGCCATCAACGAGCTTCGCTCGGTTTACGGAAGCTGTCAGCAGCACTGTCATTTTGTTTTTAGACCACGAAATCAACAATTTCACCAAAGAAGTGTGTTTTTGGTTGTGAGGGAAAGATAACCTTGTTCAGTTTCCCAAATAACCGAGCGTTGAGGAAACAGTGGATGCAGTTCGTTTTTCCAGAGCAGCAACAGAGTTGTGGAAGTGTGTTTGTTTGCTCCCGGCATTTCAGTGAAAAATGTTTTATAAACAAGGCCCAGTTTGACACTGGATTTGCATATCGTTTGAAACTGAAAGATGGAGCGGATCGCTCCATCTTTCAGTTTCAAACGATCTGCAAATCCAGTGTCGAACTCCGAAGAGTTAAAATAGCACTAAAATATCCCGGTCATATCCCTGCATCAACTGTTTGTGTTTTATTGGCAATCGGCACGTAAGTGCATATAATGTAAACAACACGAACGTATAGTGAATCAAAAGTTATCCGATGATAATACGATGATGTAGTGTCTGTGTGTGTGTGCTTGTAACTCTTTAGCTCTGCCCACTGCACGCTTCCACGAGCTCGGCTGTTTTCGGAAATAATCTGTATAGCGTATCTGTCTTTTATAAATCTGAAAAAACTAAAGACACTTCGGAGATATGAAGGATGCAATACTACTCTATAGGTACTCAAGATTAACATGAGATTGGCAGAAACTGTGTGTGTTGTGACCCCTTTAAAAAGAAGATTCTTAAAGGGACAGTTCATACAAAAGTAACAATTCAGTCATTCATCATTTACTCACCCTCATGTCATTCCAAACCCATATGACTTTCTTCCCTCTGTGGAACACAAAATTAAATATTTAGCAAACTGTCCAAGCTACTCTTTTCCACACAATGTAATTGTATATGGATAATTGTGGTCATCATTTACATTCAATGTATGGAAAAGAGCAATTTTTTAGATAACTACTTCCACGGTTTCCATGGTAGCAAAAAGAAAGTCATAAAGGTTTGGAATGATATACATTATAAGCATCACTTATTAGTTTGCATGAATGAGAAACATATGTCAAATTATGTCGTATTAAGAATGGGTTTGTCGAGACAGTAAGTAATGGGCATTATAATGACACTCAGTAAAAATAATTGTGTCCTTATGCATATTAGAAAAATATAAAATGATGTACTTATGGAAACTATAGTAAATTAATTTCTCTTCAAATAAGATGTTGTTCAGCACTTTCTGGGGAAGATATCCCATTAGACCAAGCACACACTGTTTGAACGCTGAAATGAGAGGTTTATGAAATACCTTTTTAAAAACAAATTTTGTTCTTCATAACATCCAATCAACTAAAATGATCCCTACTGCTGGGGTGCTTAAAAGCTTGCAGTGATAAAATAGTCATTTTAGAGAAAATGTCGTTAGAGATTCCATTAAAAAACCCTTTCCATATTTCTCACAGATGAGACCAAAACTTACAATTGAGTTAAACCTGATTTCCATTTCATATCAATACAAAGTGCTTGCATAAAACAGCATGTGTGAGTTGGAATGGCTGACAGGACACTTTTATGCATCAATCTATTAGAGAGAATGCATGCAATAACATACACCTGCACTTTCTGTGTCTTCACTGCCATTCATATGCAACCTATTTTATATTCGTTCAGTTTAGTGCATTTCTATTATCCCAGGACAATCTAAAGCAAACACTACTAGGTTTGTGACAGCAACATAGCTACAGTCAGGCATTTCAGAAAAAAACTAGAACAGGTTGTGTGAATGCATCTCAATATGTAGTGCAATTCTCAAGCCATTCTTTTCACGGCTCATAGACTATATTGGCCCGGCGCTGCAATGGGTTTTCTTATCGGTATGTGCTGTTTGTTCTGCAACTCTTTGAAAGGATACATGAAAGTAACACTCTTACCGATGGTGGAAATGTGAGAGGGATGAAATTCATTGTCCGTGAATCTGCATAACAAACAGGTTTTGCCGACACCGGAGTCTCCGAGAAGCAGGAGTCTAAACAGCACATCGTACTGTTTGGCCATGGTGTCTTATGGTCACAATTAAAGGAACTCAGCGTCGGGTTTCCATGTCCACCCTCTTCAAAGTATCATCTTCTCGCTTTTTCCATCGACCGCTCCGTGTTTACGTGCCGTTTCTCCGTTTCTCCGTTTCCCCGAATGACTGTGTAGATAAAGCAGTAGTCGATGTAAGCAGAAATCGGTCAGTGGGTGCGGTGGGCTACAGTATGCTCTCTGTATGTTTCACCGACATCCTTCACACCTCAGGAAATGGGCGGAGATAACGGGCATACGGCATCATGCTTTTGATACTGATAGGCATATTTACCTAGAATAATTTTATATAACAAGCTGCGTTCATAAAATACACGTATAGCAGTATACAAACTAATATAAATATGTAATATATATATATATATATATATATATATATATATATATATATATATATATATATATATATATATATATATATATATATATATATATATATATATATATATATATATATATATAATGGGGCATAGAAAATCTGAAATATAAGCATTTTAGACTGTGATAAATTCATGGGTGCTTTGTTATATGTCAAAAACATATATGTCAAAGGCGTAAATCTACATGGGGATGATGGCTTGTTATAATTAGCGATGCCCGATTTGTGACCAAATTTTTTTTTTTTTTTTTGGTAGAATCTTTTGGACAAATCAGCTGAATCGGTTCGTAAAACCGGACTGAACGATTCGTTGACGAATCGGATTGAATCAACCTGGATCACCTGAATCGATAACCGAGCGCACATCAGATATAGATTTGGCTTTTATTATGTAGAATTTTATTAAAACGTGCAAACGTGTTTGCAGCCAATCAGAAGATGTGAATTAAGTTGAGTAGTTTAAAGTAAATATAAAATTATATGAGCTGAACCATGGACACTAAACTGGGACACAACAAGGGATTAAAAATAAATGTAATTATTAATAAAACATTATCAGAAAGGGGTTATAATCAGCAATGTGTACATGTATTTCTTATGCCAAGGAATTCTTATATATATATTTATATATATATATATATATATATATATATATATATATATATATATATATATATATATATATATATAAGAATATTCTATATGACAATGATCTATATAGCGATGATTCGTTTTCTGTCGATGAATGTCTCCAAACAGTTGCTCACCTATCCAATAATACATATAATATATTAAAGTGTCTTTGGTGTTTCCATGGTTCCTACAAAATAAAAACAGAAATCGTAACGCGGTATGATGTCAGTGATAGGTGACGCACGGACACCCCGTGTCCAGGTGAAAATTGCTTATTTCTCTAGATTTAAATATTCTTGGAAACATTTTGGATAATGTAATTACACAAGTCAACAAAATACATAACATTGTTCTAGTGGTTTTTGAATGTTTTAATCCAAAAATCGTTCATATTGTGATTTAATAATAAATCAAAATAGGAATACATTGATTTAACGCAAGGATGTTAGGCACGACTTGATACGTATGACGTCATGACGTAAAAGAATCACTGGATCTTTTTGGAACCGAACTGTTTGAGAGAACCGTTTCGCCGAAATTCGCATCCATACCAGTATGTCAAATGTGCCTTCAGGCTTCCCGTACTTGAGTTCGAAGTCACTTGCCTCCATTGAGGAAACCCCGCCCACGCGGTCTTGACACTTGCTCTGCTGGAAAACTGTTCCCTTTCTATTACAGTGCATGTGTTTTCAAACCTCATCATGGAAGAGGCGTCTCTACCTCTGCGATGCTTTCATGAATCACACTCCTCTGAGCTTTTCAACGATGACGGCGTGCAAACGGTGACCTCGAAAGAGCAGGTGAGCTTAACTCTTAGTATTAGTTAGCTAATTGGTAGTAGCGTAGAGCTAACTGTCTTTTTACTCTGCTTCTGTGTTTTGCTGTGATAAAGTATACAGTAGTCAGTGCATACCGAGAATCATGCTGTGTGTTCTGCACGTGCAGAATATAATTATACTAATACCACTGCGGCACCCATTATGTATTCATTCATCTAGTTCTGTTACACTCCAGATTGATTCAAAAGGATAGGTCAACCAAAACTGACATTCTAACATAATTTTTGTGTAAATACAAGATCAAGATCACACAATATAAGTGTGTAAATAATGACTTTTCATTTTTGAGTGAACTCTCCGTTTATAAACTTTTTTTAAACTTTACCCGGCCAGGAACAATATGGGATATTGTACTACAATGTTAATCTGCTTGTACTTGTTGTGTTATGTTGCACTGTATTATGACCTGCGTTTTTATATGGGTGGTTGACAGTTAACCATGAGAAGTTATAAAGTGAAAGGTGGAAATCTTAGCACCAATATATGGACAATGTATATTTAATTTGCTTAAGAGACTTTTGAAATTATGCATGAATTTAAATTCTTTTAAAATGTACATTATACATACTATTGCTGTCAAATCGATTAATCGTGATTAATCACATCCAGAATAATAAATGCTGTGTTTACATGATATATGTGTGTAGCCTGATGTCGTCATACTCAATTCTAGTCAGAATATGAGTCTGATACTGCTCCGTTGGGCTCTGATTATGGGGCGTGTTTCAACCGAACCAGGAAAGACCTCATTTGGATAGACCTACAACCAATCAGAGCGACGCATAACGTTAGTTGTCAAATGTTAGCAGAACTCAACTGCACTGTGTTGCCAAGTCCGCGGGTTGAAGCAACCACAATTATATGATATGCAGACCCAGGAATGCGAATTTTAGCAGGCAGCCCTGCCAAAATAACACATATTTTACCCCCCAAATGCCATTTTTCCCGGAGAACTCGCCCTGACCCCCAACCCCACCCCCCCACCTCTCGGAAAGCTATTGGGTGGGTTTTGTTGTAAAAACTTGGCAACCTGTACGCACGCTAGAAAAAGTAACGTTAGAAGAAAAGGATGAGTGTAAACGATCTTTGCCGGTGTTGTAAAAAAATAATTTTAAGGATACACAGAGTACTTACCAACACAATCATCATTTCTGAGAGAAATAGTAAAGGTGAATGCATATACGAACAAGTTCTCCGTTTAAGATTAGAACAAATTCAACCCAAGTGCTCTTTGATGACGTGGATGAATATGTTACTGTTTATCATCTGTCCATCATCGTCTAAAGCCCGCCCTGACAATTTCATTGGTCTGAACAGTTTCTGTTCGGGCATAATTACTCCTCTACGGATCAAGTCCAGACCGAACTGCCCGAGTTAAATTATTTGTGGGCGGGGCTAAATTCGGCTGGCATCCAGGCTAATATGTGTGTGTACTGTGTTTAAATATTATGTATATATAAATACACACACATGCATGAATATATATATATATATATATATATATATATATATATATTAGGGGTGTAACGGTACACAAAACTGACGGTTCGGTATGTACCTCGGTTTTGAAGTCCCGGTTCGGTATGGATTCAGTAGTTTCTCTAGTGAGCTAACAGCTGTGGACACTGAATGACTTCTGAGTAAACGTGATTCTGCATGACATTGTTTACAAGCAGTTTTATTGTCTTTCCGCGGTTGAAACACAGATGGAGCGATTACACGACATATGACACATTTCAGTAAGTTGTAATGTATCCTCAACATACCTTAAGATATATTAATTAATGTTTATTCTTTAGGAAGAGATGATCGCATTGACTCGCGCGCCGCGCGCTGCCTGCAAGTTGAACTAATACGCGTCTATGATCGCATTGACTCGCGCACCGCGCGCTGCCGCTTTAAGTTGAACTGATACGCGTCTATCAGTCACATCACATTAAAGAGCGTTAAAACGGCATTTATCGTTTGAATTTCGGGATAAAATGGACTGAATACTTAATATGTTTGTGTGGGAACTCGGATTGAAGTGTGTTCCGCGCTTACAACAAGCCGACTGTTAACTCTTAAAGATTACATTCATAACCGTTCGGGACACGCGTGCACCGTACCGGAAGCCCTGTACCGAAAAGGTTCACGAATACGTGTACCGTTACACCCCTAAAATATATATATATATTAGTGTGTATGTGTAAATATTTCTTAAATATATACATGAATGAGTGTATTTATATATGCTTAATTATACACAGTACACACACACATATCATGTAAACACAAACTTAATTTGGATGCAATTAATCGATTTGACAGCACTAATATATACTAAAATTATATTATTAAATAGTATATTATTTTTAAGTTGTTTTAATTATTATTTTACCTCAGAATTCTAGAACGAAATGTTTAAGCACTGATAAATGTATAAGCCAGTAGACTATTTTTGTGTCTTTGTGTGACACGCTGAACACGTTGTGATGTCAGCCACGCATATGCGCACAGTGAGCATCAACCACAGTGGATACTTCTGTCTGCATGTCATTTGGCTTGTCATTGTCACATTTTCAGTTTGGTTATCTCACCTTCACTTTTTGTTTCCTGTTTTATCATTGAATCCAGAGAAAAGTTGAATGCAGTATTCAAGAGGTATACAGTGTTTACCAGCAAATTCACACCTCACCACAGTAAGTAAAGTTCAGCCTTCTCTGGCCATTAACACAAAGCAGGATCGTCACAGTATTGAGTTCAATGTGCTGCTTTTGGACAGCAATCGCTGTTATTCAAGTACATATTTTGTGCGTGACGATGTCCTTGGCAGCAAAACCAACATCAGATTGTCCTCTGCTTGTGTCTGCTATGTATGTTTTGTAGCATAGTTTTGTTTTGTTTTGTTTTCATTTTTATTACTTTGCAGCATCACATCATATGCAGGAAAACCTAAAGTCTATATACTAGTGAAATTTGCCTCCGGTCACCACAGCATAATGTCTGTGTATTTCAGAACTTGTTTTCTCTATACAGAGAGCACTCATAGATGAAATAAGAAACCCAGATGTGATTAAAACTGATGTAATCAGACTGCCAGACAAAGGTTGTGTGACCTAAACATTTGGAAGAAATGCTGTAGTAGCATATCAGCTGTTCTGCCACATATCCAGATTGTACTTTTGCCTATGTTGTCAAATTTACAACTTTTTTAATTTTACACTCCAGTGAGAGAACTGGGAAAACATACTCATAAGCACTACAAACAGTCATTCTGGGAATAGATACATGTTCAGATGATGCCATGCTTACCATTTATTGTGCTTAATATCAATATATAATGATATGAGGATCTTGTGGTGCAGTAAATGTTTTTTTTTTTCTACATGAACAGTTAAGTAATAATTATATACACTACTCTTCAAAACGTCTAGGTCAGTAGGATTGTTTTTAAATAAACGAATACCTACACATATCAGGCATAACATTATGACCTCGGATAGGTGAAGTGAATAACACTGATTATCTCTTCATCACGGCACCTGTTAGTGGGTGGGATATATTAGGCAGCAAGTGAACATTTTGCCCTCAAATTTGATGTATCAGAAGCCGGAAAAATGGGCAAGCGTAAGGATTTAAGTGAGTTTGACAAGGGCCAAATGTGATGGCTAGACGACTGGGTCAGAGCATCTCCAAAACTGCAGCTCTTGTGGGGTGTTCTGGGTCTGCAGTGGTCAGTATCTATCAAAAGTGGTGCAAGGAAGGAACAGTGGTTGAATCGGCGGCAGGGTCATGGGCGGTCAAGGCTCGTGGGGGGCGAAGGCATGTGGGGAGCGAAGGCTGGCCCATGTGGTCCAATCAAACAGACAAACTACTGTATCTCAAGTTACTCAAGAAGTTAATGCTGATTCTGATAGAAAAGTGTCAGAATACACAGTGCATCGCAGTTTTTTGCTTATGGGGCTGCAAAGCCGCATGTTGACCCCTGTCCACCGCAGAAAGCACCAACAGTGGGCATGTGAGCTTCAGAACGGGACCACGGAGCAATGGAAGAAGGTGGCCTGCTCTGATAAATCACGTTTTCTTTTACATCACGTGGATGGCCGGGTGCGTGTTCGTCGCTTACCTGGGGAGCACATGGCACCAGGATGCACTATGGGAAGAAGGCAAACCGGCGGAGGCAGTGTGATGCTTTACATTTATGCATTTTTACTTTAGACATTTATGCTTTAGACAATGCTCAGCTGGGAAACTTGTGCTCTGCCATCCATGTGGATGTTACTTTGACACATACCACCTACCTAAGCATTGTTGTAGACCATGTACACCCTTGGTACGGTATATCATGGAAACGGTATTCCCTGGTGGCTGTGGCCTCTTTCAGCAGGATAATGTGCCCTGCCACAATGCAAAAATGGTTCAGGAATGGTTTGAGGAGCGCAACGAGTTTGAGGTGTTGACTTGGCCTCCAAATTCTTCAGATCTCAATCCAATCAAGCATCTGTGGGATGTGCTGAACAAACAAGTCCGATCCATGGAGGCCCCACCTTGTAAATTACAGGACTTAAAGGATCTTCTGCTAACATCTTGGTACCAGATACTACTGCACACATTCAGGGGTCTAGTGGAGTTCTTGCCTCGACAGGTCAGGGCTGTTTTGGCAGCAAAAGAGGGACCAACACAATATTAGGAAGGTGGTAATAATGTTATGGCTGATCGGTGTATATTATATAAGGATGCATTAAATTGATCACAAGTCACAGTATAACCGTCCACAATGACACAAAGATTTATATTTCAAATATGTAAAAAAAAAGAAATGCTGTTTTTTTTAACTTTCTATCAAGGAATCCTAAAAAAAAACTGGTTTCTACAAATATTAAGCAGCATTGATAATAAGAAATGTTTCTTGAGCACAAAATCAGCTTATTAGAATGATATCTGAAGGATCATGTGACTGAAGACTGGATCACAGGAAAAACATTTGAAAATATATTAAAATAGAGAAGAGTTGTTTTAAATTGTCTACATCCACAGAGTGTCAGTTCAATTATAGTTCATTTCAGGCATGAAAGGACATTAATTATCCTGAGAGGAAAACGCAACAAATTTCTGAACTACTGCATTACTTCACATTAAGCGTGTACATTGCTCTGATCAGCTTGTCACAAATGTAGGGTATGCAATGCTTTCTTTGGCTCAATAGAGAGAAGCAGAGTAGAGAGAGAACAAGGGTTAAAGATCTGTTCTCTCAGCTGAGGTACCCTCAAATTAAACATGCCCCGGCACCTCTGCGGCCAGCAATGAAGTCAAGCGTACTGTGTGTAGGCTGTTCTGACTCACTGACTCTATCATTTTAACACTGCCACTGTCTTTGATTGGGATAATTGGAGGATGTCAGCTTAATGGTTGAACTTGCTTTGTACAAATAAGTTGTTACCATTTTGTGAGCTATTATGAATCTTGATAAAAGTTGAAATTGATATTTTGCCACTTTGTGAATAAGGAGATATGTTTAATGTAAAAAATAGTTACAACATAATTTGCAATAGCTAGATTCTAATAAGATGATTCAATTGTTGTTTTTCCAGGCCCGCTCTACTGAGGGAACAACACTATCATTATCTGAAGAAAGGTTTACGCCATCTATCTGATGCATATGAGGTAAACAATGTCTTAAAAACAACTAAAAGGATAGTTCACTTTAATGAAAATTGTCATTATTTACTCACCCTCATGTTGTTTTATCTAGCATAATGTTTTCAAACCAGGGGAGATCAAGAGGCTATGAGGTGTTCTGCGGAAAAGTTCATGTTAAAATCCATAATTTAACATTTACAGATCTTGACATTATTACGGTTTCATTCTGCTTTATAAACACTGATTGAAAATCTTGAGAATAACCACAAATATCTAAATAATATATATATATATATATTATATATATATATATATATATATATATATATATATATATATATATATATATATATATATATATATATATTGACAGATAAAGTACCAAAAACTTAAAAGAAAATAATCCAAATAATATTTTCATGACAACACCATATTTTCATTGAGCATCTTAGATATTCTGCTAAATGGCTCATTTGGGGTTTGACATGAAAAATGAAGTCATACAGGTTTGAAAAAATACAAGGGTGAGTAAATGACAGAATTGTATTTTTGGTTGAAATACCTTTTTAACTGTTTATTTTAAAACAGTTGTTTATTTTGTTATTGAAGCAAAATAAAATGTACAAATACGTAAATTTTCGCCACTAGAGGTCACTTAGGCCCAATTCCATTTCTACCCCTTAGCCCTTCCCTTTCCCCTACCCCTTCGTTTTGCGCGTTCACGTAAAGGGGTAGGGGTGTCTCGATTCTCTTTTGGCTGGAGTGGTAGGGGTAAGAAGAAGGGCCAAATAGTCCTTCAAACGAATATTTTTCAGGACCACACTTAGAACGAAGTGGTATGAGGAGTTTCCCTGCATACACGACTACCGTGCTGTTAGAATGCGTGTAGTGATGTTGCCACTTGGGATACGTGCTATTGGAATGATGCGAACACAAATTAAGAACAGTTCAAAGAAATATCTGGTCATCCTTCATAACGCAGTCACTATTTACATCACTTATCGTCTGTAAACTCTCTATGTTACCAAGGCAACAACTGACTCATTTGTATTACATTGCAAAGTGCTTTGTCATCGCAGCACCACAGTAGAAAACTAAGCCATATCCGTACTGGCCGGCTCGGAACGGAACGGTTAATAAACAAAGAGAACAGTTTGGCTCGATGGAAAAGTGGTTCCACCAGTCTTGTATGTTCTGTATCATTCTGTATCGTCTTAGGAAACTTGAAGGCTCGTACGTTTTTGAACTGAAAACGAGCACCGTTTTCTTAAGTCCAAGTAAAGCGCAAAACAACGTTGGGAGTGAGTAATCTGTTAAACGTGCTCGCGCCTAAATTCTGTTAGATATGTGCACTGCACTTCATTGCTGTTGGTTAAATGTTACAGGACACTAATAAAAGAAATGGTGTATGATGAAGTATGATTACGTGTAATGGTGTAGTAGAGTGGTGTCCCATTTCTTATGGGAATATTTTCACCCCTACGCCTTGCCACTCTGTTTCAAGCAGGTAGGGGTAGGCGAAGGGGTATAAAATAGAATTGGGAATGGGCCTTATTCAAAACAAAGGCTTGCTTGATGAAGCCTTGATTTCGCAGAGCTTTTATTATGCCTTTAGAAGTACTTACAGTGAGGAAAATAAATATTTGAACACCCTGCTATTTTGCAAGTTCTCCCACTTAGAAATCATGGAGGGGTCTGAAATTGTCTTCGTAGGTGTCCACAGTGAGAGACATAATCTAAAAAAGAAAATCCATGAATCACAATGTATGATTTTTTAACTATTTATTTGTATGATACAGCTGCAAATAAGTATTTGAACACCTGAGAAAATCAATGTTAATATTTGGTACAGTAGCCTTTGTTTGCAATTACAGAGGTCAAACGTTTCCTGTAGTTTTTCACCAGGTTTGCACACACTGCAGGAGGGATTTTGGCCCACTCCTCCACACAGATCTTCTCTAGATCAGTCAGGTTTCTGGCCTGTCGCTGAGAAACGCAGAGTTTGAGCTCCCTCCAAAGATTCTCTATTGGGTTTAGGTCTGGAGACTGGCTAGGCCACGCCAGAACCTTGATATGCTTCTTACAGAGCCACTCCTTGGTTATCCTGGCTGTGTGCTTCGGGTCATTGTCATGTTGGAAGACCCAGCCTCGACCCATCTTCAATGCTCTAACTGAGGGAAGGAGGTTGTTCCCCAAAATCTCGCAAATTGCCCCTGTCATCCTCTCCTTAATACAGTGCAGTCGCCCTGTCCCATGTGCAGAAAAACACCCCCATGATTTCCAAGTGGGAGAACTTGCAAAATAGCAGGGTGTTCAAATACTTATTTTGCTCACTGTACTTCTACTTATTCCAGTCATGTATGTGGGTGTAACAGAGGGAAGAAGGAGGCGGGAACCGGCGAACGTTACAAGACTTTTAATAAAATAACAAACACAAAATGAAAGTAAAAGTCGCAGCCCCTCATGGACGACTGCCGCGCACATACATAAACTAAACACAACATAAAATCCAGGCCTGTTCCTCTCTCGTCCTTCACCGGTGTCGCTCGTCCTTATATGCTCCGTGCTCCCTCATGAGAGGACTCGAGACCAGTGTGCCTCGCAGGTGATGCTCATTCTCAATCACGCACACCGTTCTCGCTCGCTCCTCCCATGTCTCTCGCTCGTCCACCTTGCCACAGTGGGGTAACGCAGTGCTGTTTTATCATATTAGATACATTATTTGAGTGTGTTGAAAGTTATGTTATAATGCTACTCTGTGCGTTCGCTCTGCGGCTACTACTAGTTGCACACTGCAGTAAGCTAGATCGATAATGGGCATGGTCAAACATGGTACTCGCGGTAAATTAAGAAAACAAGATTCAAACAGTAAGACTAACTGTATTGAGCTATATAACAATGATTAGTTTTCTGTCAATGAATGTATCCAAACAGTTTCTCACCTGTCTAATAAAACACATAATATATTAAAGTGTCTTTGGTGTTTCCATGATTTGTACAAAATAAAAATCTAGGGCAACGCGAGTATGATGTCATTGATAGGTGATGCACTGATACGGTCTGTGTCCTGGTTAAAATTGCTTATTTTTTCTGGATTTAAATATTCTTGGAAACATTTGGGATAATGTAAGGACACAAGTCAACAAAATGTATAACATTGTTCTAGTGGATTTTGGATATTTAAATATTGTGCCTTTAACACAAACACACTAAACTGGTTTACACAAAGCCATTAAGGATCTACAGCCTTGCACTTTTAAGACCATGTGATGCATCACTTGTGTATGTGAGTGGGTGGGAGAGAGAGAACACCATGCTTCTCATTTTTGTGTATTTGTACGTGAACAAAATGTTCCAGAGCAGCTCTGTGTGTAAGAGTGCTGGTAATGGCTGCTGAATCTGCATGTTGTCTGGCTTCAGTGTTTGGATGCCAGCCGGCCTTGGCTGTGCTATTGGATCCTGCATAGTCTGGAGCTGCTAGAGGAGCCCGTACCAGCAGCTGTTGCCTCCGAGTGAGTACCAGCCCTTCTCTACACATCATCATCAGTGTACACGTGGCATGGAGGCAGGTGTTTAAGTCCCCTTACTCAGTTACTATCCAGGGGCCCGTTCTTCGCTCGTGTATTACTCTGTTATCTGGATTTCATTTTTCAGGTCTGGTGTGGGATGTTCTTTTTTAATATGATGTCATTTACGTTGCCCCAATTACGCCAATCGCTGCATTGCTGATCATGGTTTCGAGTGTCAATATATCTGCCCTTTCCAATTAACACAAGAACGTGCAGTAATCTTAGACAACTTAATCCAGATATTTTAATCAAATCCACAAATTCATTTGAAGAACCAAATTAGCCGGTTATCAATAAGAACCGGTTATCACGATTAGAAAATCTGGCATCTATCAAATCATCTAAGATGTATTAAGCGAGGTATGAAGAACGGACCCCTGATCTTAATGTGACCACTACAGATAATGTCAAAGTTACATCAAGCTGTGACACAGATACATTCTTTCTCAATGTTATGACTTTGAAGTAGACCAGAATAAATATCTCATATCTTTATAGTGTTAAAGAGGTGAATTCATAAGCAGTGTATTTAGTCATATTTTTGCTGTGATTGTGACCTGTATTCTTTAATGTTTATTAATCCATGCTTTTTCTTAAAGCGATAGTGCAACCAAACATAATTGATCTGTTTGACTTTAATAGCAATTGTATTTTCAACCATAATAATAAGAATTCACAATAAATTGCTTCCATACCATATTGTTTATTTAATTTATTGGCAGCAGTCTGTAATGCAAATTTATTTATGCATGCTCATTTCCCTATTTTTACAAATAGATTACTTTTACCATCATCTATCACTTTTTTAAATTAATGTAATCTTAAGCAAATCTCAAAATTAATTTCAATTTCTCATACTGTACATTTATTATGTTGCGATGGCTAAATTTACTTGTAGCTTTTAAAGTGATTGATTAGTATTTAGACGTTCATTTTCAATTTAGACAACATCGATTTTTAATATCTGTCATTTATCAGTGTTTGTTCATAACATGAAATGAAAGTAATTCATCTAGTACATTTCTGGCTTTTTGCTTAAATGCTTAGTTCTTCTCACACATTTACATGCCTGTTGATGTAAATATATCACAACCATGAATGTTGTCTGCTAGCGTGTGCCAGTTTCTGGCCAGATGTCAGAGCCCGACAGGTGGCTTCGGCGGAGGTCCGGGTCAGCACGCTCACCTGGCACCCACCTATGCAGCTGTCAACACCCTTTGCATTCTGGGTACAGAGGAGGCTTACAAAGTCATCAACAGGTTTCATGTTTGCTTTGTATTATGGCCTGTTTACCTTCAGATGTTGCATGGATCATATTGCCATAGTAGCACATTCTGTTTGCTCCCTCCCCCATCAGAGAGAAGCTCCTGGACTTCCTGTACTCTGTGAAGCAGCCAGATGGCTCCTTTGTGATGCATGTGGGCGGTGAGGTGGATGTCAGGTGAGTTCTGTCACCGTGGTTTCAACATACCCTGAAGCATCTTTACAACAGCCATACATCTCTTTATTCTTCATGTTCATGTCACTATACTGAGGCATTATTCGGGAGTGACCTAGTGCTAGAAAATTCTTTGTTCACCATAAGTCAGCGCTGACCATACAGACTTTCAGTCTTATTCTAATAATTTAACTCATGGTTATTAACTTGCATAGATGTGATCATTGTATGCCTGTTGACTCTGGGTTGCTCTTGTGTGTCTGGTCTGATAGGAGCGCATATTGTGCAGCTTCTGTGGCTTCACTCACTAATATCATCACTCCCACCCTGTTTGATGGGACGCACAATTGGATTCTCAGGTAACTCCTTCCACATTCTCTTTCAAAACGTGTGCCAATTCAGATTATGTTGGGGTCAGTGTTATTTTTGTATTTATACTATTAAAGTTAATATTAGTATTAATGTTTTGAATTCGCTTTTATTTTTATATTTTCCATTTTCATTTTATTTTAGTTTTAGTTATTTTGATTTGTGGTTTTGTCACGTATTTGTCAAGTTTTTATTTTATTTTTTAGTTAAAGTTGTTTAAATTTTTCATCTCATATTTATATTTAATATCAGCTTTGTTTCAATTAATGAAAATGATATAACAATATTTAATACTTTTTGTTTATCATCTATAACAACACTGGTTGGAGTTGAATGTTGCAAGGTTGAAGGTTTATGCAATATCAGTACTATAAAAATGTATTTATTTATAATTTTTTTTTTTTTGAGTTGTACTATCAAGCGTGACAAAGCCAATATAGGTATAAATATAATCAAATACTGCAAAAAAATTGTGATTTTAAATAAACATACATGTTTTCTCTTAAATTTGATGTGATGATGAACAATCCTCATAACAGGGTTGAATAGAAAAACAAATTCAGCATAAAAAAAAAGCAGAATTTACAAAAAAACAAAACAATATACACTATATTGCCAAAAGTATTGGGACACCCTTCCAAATCATTGAATTCAAGTTTTCCAATCACTTCCATGGCCACAGGTGTATAAAATCAAGCAACTAGGCATGCAGACTGCTTCTACAAACATTTGTGAAAGAATGGGTCACTCTCAGGTGCTCGGTGAATTCAAGTGTGGTACCGTGATAGGTTGCCACCTGTGCAATAAGTCAATTCAGGAAATTTCCTCACTACTAAATATTTTACGGTCAACTGTTAGTGGTGTTATAACAAAGTGGAAGCAATTGGGAACAACAGCAACTCAGCCACGAAGTGGTAGGCCACGTCAAATCAAAGAGCGGGGTCAGCTCATGCTGAGGCGCACAGTGCGCAGAAGTCGTCAACTTTCTGCAGAGTCAATAGCTAAAGACCTCCAAACTTCATGTGGCCTTCAGATTAGCTCAAAAACAGTGCGTAGAGAGCTTCATGGAATGGGTTTCCATGGCCGAGCAGCTGCATCCAAGCCTTATTCACCAAGTTTAAAGGATCATGAAACCCCAAAACACTTTTTTGGAGATGTAAACAGATATGTATAGGCTGCACATCATTGAAAACACTAAAGGTACTCATTAATGTAATTCATATGTGAAAAATAGTTATTTTTGCAATTTTCAGAGCAATTTCTGTCTTCCAGTTTGAAAAGCTGAGTCGGAGCAACGTCACAGAAGCTGACGTCAGCGTGTACCGTAGGCCCAAGTATGGGGCTGCTCGAACATGCTGACGTCGACCGTTTTGAGCGATTCTCGACATATGTTCATGACATAAAGCTCATTCAATCCAATCACTATGCTGTTGTATTCATAAAATATAATTTAGTTATTATGCATGAGACAGTCACTTCTGTCAGGTTCGTCTTCCATCATTATTGCTGAGACATGGTGGGGAAGTTTTGGAAGCAGCGTGTGGAAAAGTCAAGGAGGAAAGTGAGGTGTTGTTTTCAGTGTGTCGTGAAGGTGCTCCCTGGATTTCTTTTGTGTGGGTAAAGACCGATAATCTACGGTGGAACAGCCGAGGCGGATGGTCGCGCAGATACGAAGTAAGGGCGCTGAGCGAGCTGTAACCGGGACGCCGTCTGTGGAAGCCATTGCTAAAGGTTCGGTAAAATGAACTTGAGGAATCGCACGGCAAACCTGCAAGCGTTGACATTAATTTCTTAATTTATGTCAGGAGTGCAAAATAACCGATCTGTGGGTAATGAACAATATTTTGAATGAAATATCAACAAGAATCAAAAGCCATGTCTTCTCCGTTTTATTTGTGGTCACAGACATGCACTAATCCGCATGTGTTCGGGGTCTTAGTGAAACAGTGTGCATATTTGGACAAATATAGATTTATTCTAGCTGCCGGACAGCACGGGTTGTCACGGGCAACCCAGCCTGCGTCGCTCGGCGCTTCAGATGCTGTCGAGACTATGAAACCTCAAACGGGGTTGAGTCCCTTCGCTTATACCCCGATCTAGTTTCATTTCTGGTGCACCAGAAAAGGGGATACTTTGGCTGATAAGCCTGGTTGACCTGAGGATTACAGTGAGGCTTCCCTGCCGAGTACATCCGTGGGCCCCCACTCTTCTATCGCATCGTTCGTGGGTGGTTCATGTTCTCTCATGAGAGTATAACCACGTCGGCACGTTGTTCATCTTGCCAAACAGTGTGCATATTTGGACGAATATAGATTTTATCATCACATGTTTGCAAAATATTTCGTCATACAGAATAACATTTCTTTTCATTTCTCACTGAATTAGCTATGCTGATCTGAAGAGCTGAATTACATTCAGAGCGATCGCTGTCTGTTCTTCCTGTTGCACGCCACTTATGATCTCAGAGCTCTCTCATTCGCTGTACTCATCCCTCATCTCATCTCTCTGTTGTAAACATTGCAAACGTGTGAGCCAAGAACATGTCTCAGAACCGCTGTAACTGCTGCTGTCGGTATCACCTGTGTCTGTGCATTGCCGGTTTGCAAATTAGCTAATTTTAATGCGCCTAATGGCACTCCCCTATTCTTTCCACACAATACCCATCCCACCTTTTCGCAGTCGACCACGCCCCTTTTTGGAAGCCTTTTCAAATCGAAGGTGTGAAAAAACCACCACTGGACTCTAGAGCAGTAGAAACGTGTTCTCACAGAGTCCTGACCTCAACCCGATAGAACACCTTTGGGATAAATTAGAGTGGATACTGCGTGCCAGACCTTCTCGCCCAATATCAGTGCCTGACCACAAATGTGCTTCTAGAAGAATGGTCAAAAATTCTCACACTCCTAAACCTTGTGGAAAGCCTTCCCAGAAGAGTTGGAGCTGTTATAGCTGCAAAGGGTGGGCCAACTCCATATTAAGCCCCACGGATTAAGAATGGGATATCATTAAAGTTCATGTGCATGTAAAGGCAGGCGTCCCAAAACTTTTGCCCCGTTTCCACTGAAATTACCCGGAACAATTTGTACCAGGAACTTTTTTTCCCCCCAGACCTGCTGCTGTCTGCGTTTCCACTACGGTCTAAAGTACCGAGAAGATTAGGCAAATTAGTCCGGTGATGTAGGACTGCGCGCGGCACGACTGCTCCTCCCAGTCAGCGACAGACAGTAATCATTTTTGTGCGACACTGTCTGCAACAATAACAAGTGGAGGAGATGCAAGCAGCGCTGCTTTTGCTGGTTATATATTGGTTTACTAAAGAGGTCATTAACAAAACGGCGGAAAAGAGACGAGCACTGATACTAAAGCGTATACTGAAAGCTTGTAAAGCTAGATTTAAAATATGACAAAGTATGTTATCATCAGCTATTACGGACATTGACCGTGCAATGGCTGAGACGAACGCGCGCCATCGGACAGAGCCAGACTGATATTTATTGAACGCTCCTCGCAAAAGACTTTTAAAAATGCCGGTTTAAATAAAATGCTGCGTGAGCTCAACCAATCAGCTTGTTCAGCGCCCAAGTCCCACCCCCGAAAGTTCCCGAACTTTGAAAAGGTACCACCTGGGGAGCAGGGCAGCTCGGAGGGGGAATTATTTACCCGGAACTTCATTTAGACCCTGGTTCCTGCGGTCGAAACACACAGAGTACCACCCCAAAGTTCCTAGTTCCTGGGGAAAGTTCCTGCGGTGGAAACGCGGCTATAGTGTATATATATCACACAAAACTAGCCTGGCTCTGCCCTCCTACGTACTTCCGCTCAATTTTAATTTTCCTTCAGTACTCCGTCTGGGATTGCGGTATATTCTCTGGTTTTCTCCGGTCAAATTTTAACCGGTCCAATCAGCGAACAGAGGGAGTGGCTGAGAACGATGACGTTGATGTCGTGCGCTAGTTTGAGATGACATACGTCACGACCAAACATTAGCGATTGGTTATGGCAGATCCAGAGGGTCTCTGGGCAGATCCAATAGTTTTAAACTCAAAATCAAATCAAATCAAATCACTTTATTTGTCACTCTACATATGCACAAGTGCAACAGTAGGTGAAATTCTTAGGTGCAGTTCCGAGCAACATAGTAGTCATGACATGACATGTACAACATTTAAAGCAGCATCAGATTACACATCTGATGCGCACACAATTACTCACAGCACAGTATACACTACAATAAACAATAAATAATTTACACAATGTGAGTGTAGTTCTCACAGCTTTAACCAATATACACATACTTACAATATACATATACTTTAAACAATATACACTAAACATACACTAAACAATATACATTACGCTATAATAGTAATAATAATATACAATGTACAGTATAAAATATTATTCACAGATTGAAAAATTGAAATCCAAAGTGCAATAGATGCTGTATGATAAATAAATGTGTATATAATGTGTGTGTATCTACAGTGGGTTGTGCTGAGTGATATTCTGTCAGTGTGTGTTATGATCCTGATGGATCAAGAGTTAAGTAGTCTGATTGCTTGTGGGAAGAAGCTGTTCTGAAGTCGGCTGGTGCGTGTTCTGATGCTGCGGTACCGTCTGCCTGATGGCAGCAGTGAGAGCAGCCCATGGTTCGGGTGGCTAGAGTCTCTGATGATCCTCTGAGCTCTCTTCACACACCGCCTGGCGTAAATGTCCTGGAGGGAGGGAAGCTCACCTCCGATGATGCAGCTGGCCGTGCGCACTACCCTTTGCAGGGCCTTGCGGCTGCGGGCGGTACTGTTGCCGTACCAGGTGGTGATGCAGCCAGTCAGCAGACTCTCTATGGTGCAGGTGTAGAAGCGTGTGAGGATGTGGCGGTTCATTCCAAACCTCCTCAGCCGTCGCAGGAAGAAAAGGCGCTGATGAGCCTTCTTCACAACGGCCTCGGAGTGGACGGACCATGAGAGTTCCTCTGTGATGTGGACACCGAGGAACTTGAAGCTGCTGACTCTCTCCACCGGTGCTCCATCGATGGTGATGGGGCGGTGTTCTCTCTCATTCCTCCTGAAGTCGACCACCAGCTCCTTGGTCTTGCTGACGTTGAGGGAGAGGTTGTGCTCCTGACACCACCGTGTCAGAGTGTGCACCTCCTCTCTGTAGGCCGTTTCATCATTGTCGGTGATAAGACCTACCACCGTCGTATCGTCAGCAAACTTGATGATGGTGTTGGAGCTGTGGGTTGCCACACAGTCATGTGTGTACAGGGAGTACAGGAGTGGGCTGAGAACGCAGCCCTGAGGGGCTCCAGTGTTGAGAGTCAGTGATGATGAGATGTTACTGCCCATTCTGACCACCTGGCGTCTGTTTGACAGGAAGTCCAGGATCCAGCTGCATAACAGGCTGTTTAAGCCTAGAGCCCGGAGTTTCCCGTCAAGTATGGAGGGCACAATGGTATTGAATGCTGAGCTGTAGTCCACAAACAGCATTCTCACATACGTGTTCCTCTTTTCCAGGTGGGAGAGAGCAGTGTGTATAGTGGATGAAATGGCATCATCAGTGGAGCGGTTTGTGCGGTATGCAAACTGCAGTGGGTCCAGTGAGGGGGGGAGAACAGAGCAGATGTGGTTTCTGACTAGTCTCTCAAAGCATTTACTGATGATGGGGGTCAGAGCAACAGGACGCCAGTCGTTTAAGCAGGTGGTTTTTGACTGCTTAGGTACAGGCACAATGGTGGACGTTTTAAAACATGTGGGGACCACAGACAGGGAGAGGGACAGGTTAAAAATGTCCGTGAAGACTCCAGCCAGTTGGTGCGCGCACGCTCTGATCACACGGCCGGGAATGCCGTCTGGACCCGCAGCTTTACGGACGTTCACCCGCCGGAAGGATCGGGTTACATCCGCGACAGATACAGAGAGTGCACTAACCTCTGTATCTTCAGCCGCGAGCGCTCTCTCCGCGAGGGCGGTGTTAGTTCCCTCAAAGCGAGCATAGAAGGTGTTGAGCTCGTCCGGGAGAGAGGCAGCGGTGTTCACGGTGGAGTTTGTGTTCCCTTTATAGTCCGTGATGGTGTTAATTCCCCTCCACATGCTTCTGGAGTCGGTGGTGTTGAACTGTCCTTCAATCTTGTCCCTGTACTGTGGTTTTGCTGCTCTGATGGTTTTCCGGAGGGCATAACTTGCTTGTTTATGCTCCTCCGCGTTACCGGAGTTAAAAGTGAAGGTCCGCGCATTGAGTGCCGCGCGAACATCCCCATTTAGCCACGGCTTCTGGTTAGGGTACAGCCGAATTGTTTTGGTCGGAACAACGTCATCTACGCACTTCCTGATGAAACACGTTACGCTATCAGCGTAAACCTCGATGTCGTCATCAGAGGCCGACCGGAACATCTCCCAGTCCGTGTGATCAAAACAGTCCTGTAGCATAGAATCTGATTGGTCCGACCAGCACTGGATGGTTCTGAGGGCGGGTGCTTCCTGTTTGAGTCTTTGCCTATATGCGGGCAAAAGTAGGATGGAAGCGTGATCCGATTTGCCAAATGGTGGGCGCGGGAGGGACTTGTAACAATCCTTGAAGGGAGAGTAGCAGTGATCTAAGACGCGGTTCCCTCGCGTGTTGAAGTTAACATGTTGGTGGTATTTAGGTGCGATGCGCTTGAAGTTGGCTTTGTTAAAGTCTCCGGTCACAATAAACGCAGCCTCAGGATGCGCGGTTTCCTGCTCACTCACTGTCCTATACAGTTCCTTTAGTGCCCGGTCTGTGTCGGCTTGTGGAGGAATATACACAGCTGTGATGATGACCGCGGTGAATTCCCTCGGTAGCCAGAATGGTCGGCACAGAAGCATGAGAAATTCCAGATCAGGAGAACAGAAAGACTTGATAGAATGTACGTTCCTCTGATCACACCAGGATCGGTTAATCATAAAACATACACCCCCGCCTTTGCTTTTCCCGGAGAGATCTTTTTCTCTGTCCATTCGATGCACGGAGAACCCCGTGGTTTCGATGGCCGAATCTGGAATCTCAGCGGACATCCAAGTTTCTGTGAGGCAGATAATGCAGCAGTCCCTCGTGTCTCGCTGGAAAGAGATCCGCGCTCTCAGCTCGCAGAGTTTATTGTCCAGAGACTGAACATTTGCCAGTAAAATACTGGGAAGTGGGGGTCGGTTTGCGCGGCGTCTTACTCTGGTGAGTACGCCAGCTCTCTTCCCTCTTCTCCGGCCGCGTTTGCGCGGTCGGGCCGTCCAGACAAAGAGCTCCGCTGCTGTGTTTGTAAACGGCGGTTCGTCACTGAAGAATTTAAAGTCCGGTTTTCGGAGTGCGATTGCCGAACCAATGTCCAAAAGTGTCTGTCTGTCGTACGTAGTAAGGCAGACAACATCCAAGACAAAAAACACAAAAACTATAAACAGAACAAACAAAAAACTACAATGTTTCAGCAGAGCTTGCGACGTTGCGGCCATCCTCGGCGCCATCTTGACTCACTCTACAACTTCAACAGAGTACCCGCCTTCAAGGAAGTAAACGCTTGTCAATGGAGAGTGGCCAGACTCTCTGTACCAATGAAATGTACAAGAGTCTGGTAGGACCAGGCTAACACAAAACATGTTTTTACATTCTACTAATTTGCTTTTCTATGTAAACATGCTCTAGAGTCTAGACGGACCATTGATTTTGTGTTTTTCACATCTTTTGCATGTAGAACAACATTCTATTCGCTAGTATAAACTTCAGACCATTTTTCCCCATTCCTCTGCCATGGCTCTCAGATTTTAGGCAAAAATAAACATTTAGAACATTAACCTTGCTGTGTAAATGGTCTAAAAGAGTTTAATCTCAGACATTGCACAATATATTTTTGAGAATGACCCATAAATACTAAGATGTTGTGCTTTCCTTTGAACTGCAGCTGTCAGAATTGGGAGGGCGGTTTAGGTGGAGTACCAGGACTTGAGGCACATGGTGGCTACACCTTCTGTGGTACTGCTGCCCTAGTCATACTGGGCAAAGAACACATGCTGGATCTCAAAGCCTTGTTAGTAAGTCCTTTGTCTTGCCTTGTTTTGCTTTGGCTACACTTCCACCTTTCATTTAACCTGGCTCTTCCTGTCCATTAGAGTGAATAAACTGAGGTTTATGAGATGTGTTAAAGGTCAGTTGTGTGTATCCTGAGTTGGAGGAGAAGCATCTCATTACTGGTTCCTCAGGGACACTAAATATGCTTGGAAATATTAACATCAGTGTGCCGCAATTTTTTAGATGCTTAGATCAGCAGATCTCCACTAGGGTCTTTGGCAGACATTGACATTAGAGTGTTTTACAGTCCCAGTGCACAGGCAGCTTTGCCTTAACGATAAGGCAGCAGCACTAATGATATTCCCATGCTGATTCTTGTAAACCTGTAAATTGGAGGCTTTTCTCTCTTTTTCCTTCATTAGCGCTGGGTAACCAGCAAACAAATGCGTTTTGAAGGTGGATTTCAAGGCCGCTGTAACAAGCTGGTTGATGGCTGTTACTCTTTCTGGCAAGCAGGACTATTGCCGTTACTCCACAGGGCTCTTTTTAAAGAAGGTAAAAATGAATATAGAGATAATCAAGCATGTACTTTGTGTCAATATTTAAACCCAACATGGATATATTGGGGTCTAGTGTCATATGTAGTTATTTAACCTATGAACAAAATCTTACTGTGTGTATAGGAGACTCAACGCTGAGTGTGAGTAGCTGGATGTTTGAAAGAAAGGCCCTGCAGGAATACATCCTCCTCTGCTGCCAGAATCCTGGGGGAGGCCTTCTGGACAAACCGGGCAAGTGGGTACAGCGCTCACACACACACACACAAATATATACACTTATATAAAAGGGTCTGTCAGCTTGCAATAATATCACCAGTAATGTGTCAAAAAAAGCAGTGATTCTCAACCTTTTTGACTCCAAGGCCCACATTGTCCCCCAAAATATTTGAATGCCTCATAACTTTTACAGTTGTTTGTGATTTACTGGATAAAGATTTTTACAAATATTTTTTAAATAATTTCTACTGATAAAATATTCTAGAGCTTGGCACAACTTGAATTTTTTTTACATTTTCAGGTCTGAATATCACAATTTTACAGTTAGGCTTCCGCATATACAGTGCATTCAGAAAGTATTCACAGTGCTTAACTTTTTCCACATTTTATTATTTTATTTTTCTCAATTCCACAAACAATACCCAATAATGACAACATGAAAGAAGTTTGTTTGAAATCTTTGCAAATGTATTAAAAATATTCACAGCCTATGCCATGACTGAGCTCAGGTGCATCCTGTTTCCACACATCCTTGAGATGTTTCTACAACTTGATTGGAATCCACCTGTGTTAAATTCAATTGATTGGACATTATTTGGAAAGGCACACACCTGTCTATATAAATCCCACAGTTAACAGTGCATGTCAGAGCATAAACCAAGCCATGAAGTCCAAGGAATTGTCTGTTTGTATTGAGGCACAGATCAAATTTCTCCAGCATTAAAGGTCCCAATGTAAATGAAAGAAGTTTGGAACCACCAGGACTCTTCCTAGAGCTGGCCGGCCAGCCAAACTGAGTGATCAGGGGAGAAGGGCCTTTTTCCGAGTTCATACTGCCCGATTTTAGCCCTGATTTTGCAAAACAGCCGACAAATGCCGAAATCATAGGAAAATCGGTGCTCGTTCATGCGAGTGACAATCACTCCGTGTGAATTATCAAAGGCGCGTTCTGAGAGAATCGCCGATGAGTCGCAGACGCCCGTGAGATATTTGGCATGCTAAATATCTGGACCTGTCGGCGATTCAAACTGCTGCTGTGTGAAATGAGTTTTGACTGAAAATGACATCGACCTAAAGCCAATGAGAGCGCAAGATACAGGGCAGCGGGAGGAGTTTTAGACCAGAATATCAGTATTTTAATAGATGTATTTACAATTATATCAAACAGAAACTAAGCACAAACATTTGCTTGACCAGCCGCAACAGCAGCACATTGCAAAATTATTGATTTACTCCCCAACCATTTCCTCCATAATCTTTTTGCTTTTTCTCCTTTTAGCTGCAAATCAGCGCACAGACAATTTGGATTGCAAGCTTTCTGCAGTCTATATTTTTAATAACAATTCCAGTCTTGCATAAGAACTCCGGTTTGACGCACACGTGATCTCGTGAAACAAAGTTTGCAGACAGGACAGAGTTGACAGAGTTGCAGGAAGTGTGATTCTTCCTGATGTAAAGTCATGCAGTGTGAAACCCCCTGTCGCCGATCCATCGTGCAGTGTGAACACAGCAGTGACTGAATGCTACCGCAGATAGTCATGCAGTGTGAAAAGAGCAGTGATCCAACGAGTTTGAAAATCGTGCAGTCTGATCTTGGTACTCGGGAGGTGACCAAGAACCCGATGATCACTCTGACAGAGCTCCAGCGTTTCTCTGTGGAGAGAGGAGAACCGTCCAGAAGAACAATCATCTCTGCAGCACTCCACCAATCAGGCCTGTGTGGTAGAGTGGCCAGACGGAAGCCACTCCCCAGTAAAAGGCACAGCCCGTCTGGAGTTTGCCAAAAGGCACCTGAAGGATTCTCAGATCACGAGAAACAAAATTCTCTGGTCTGATGAAACAAAGATTGAACTCTTTGGCCTGAATGGAAAGCGTCATGTCTGGAGGAAACCAGGCACCGCTCATCACCTGGCCAATACCATCCCTACAGTGAATCATGGTGGTGGCAGCATCATGCTGTGGGGATGTTTTTCAGCAGCAGGAACTGGGAGACTAGTCAGGATCGAGGGAAAGATGAATGAGGCAATGTACAGAGATATCCTTGATGAAAACCTGCTTCAGAGCGCTCTGGACATCAGACTGGGGCGACGCTTCCTCTTCCAACAGGACAATGACCCTAAGCACACAGCCAAGATAACAAAGGAGTGGCTTTGGGATAACTCTGTGAATGTCCTTGAGTGGCCCAGCCAGAGCCCAGACTCTTGAATGTCTCTGGAGAGATCTGAAAATGGCTGTGCACTTACGCTCCCCATCCAACCTGATGGAGCATGAGAGGTCCTGCAAAGAAGAATGGGAGAAACTGCCCAAAATACTAAAAAAGACATGAGGCTGTAATTGGTGCCAAAGGTGTTTCAGCAAAGTATTGACCAAAGGCTATGAATACTTGTGGACGTGATTTTTATTTATTTTTTTGAAATACATTTGCAAAGATTTCAAACAAACTTCTTTCACATTGTCATTGTTGTTTGTAGAATTTTGAGAAAAATACTAAATTTAATACATTTTGGAATAAGGCTGTAACATAAAAAAATGTGGAAAAAGTGAAGCGCTGTGAATACTTTCCAGATGAACTGTATCCAGATTTTTTTTCTACACAGTGTGGACGGTCCCTGGTTCTTCAAAGGGGAAAAACTGAACTAAAAATGAGAAATGTTGTGTTTGGGGTGGTTTTAGCCTGTTTTACTGCTTGTTTTGTCTCATTTGAAATTATTTTAAGTCACCACGAGGCCCCCTAAGAACTTTTTTAAGACCCCCTAATGGGCCTCAGGCCCCTGGTTTAGAACCACTAAGGATATATATATTTTGTTGTATCTTCTTGAAGGAAAAAATTTATTTATGAAATGTTTAGATAATTATATATTTACCCTAAATATTTAATCTATGAATGCAAAGATCTACACGAGTTAAGATATTTTCTATTGTAGCTGGATTTACAGTTATGGAGAGAAATGATTTTATAATTGGATAAAAATTTAGTCTTTGAATTAACTAAATGTTATTTCAATTTCTATCTTGATAATAATAAACATTTCTAGTTCTGCCCTGCTATGAAACATTCATATGCTAGATATTGCTCTTGTCTAGAGTTTGTGTAAGCAAAACTTTCCAGTTTGTGAGCGAATCGTTCTTTTGAATGGATTTTTTTCAATGAATCGGTCTGGGCTGCGTTTCCCAAAACCATCTTTAGCCTAAGTTGATCGTAGAGGCCATTGGTGGCAATTGTTCTAGGATCCACTTAAGCTTACAATGGTTTTGGGAAACGCAGCCCAGAGCAGTTCACAAACTAGTCTGAATGATTAGTTAGCGAATCTGATTTTAAATGATTTGTACATGTATCCTTTTCCAGTAATGAACAAAGAGACAAATGTCTAGCTGGAAAAGTCATAAACATCATTACATCTATCTTGTTTAACTGTAAGGGTCAAACAGTAAGTCAAATTAAAATGTGAATTTGAACATTTGAAAAATACATTTGTCTTGGATATTTTGTCTTTTTACTAACTATACAGACCAAACCAGACTCAGCAGTTCATCATTGATTCCCCACAGGTCTAGAGACTTCTACCACACATGCTACTGTCTGAGCGGACTCTCAATTGCACAGCATTTCGGAAACAAAGACCTCCATAATGAGCTGATCCTCGGTCGAGACGAGAACAGACTGGTAAGAGATACTAAAAATTCAGATGAGCTCACCCACATAATGTATAATGTAAGAATAATGTATTTATATAACTACATTTTCTCATATGTCTTCTTTTCAGGCACCAACTCATCCCGTTTACAACATCTGTCCAGAGAAGGTCGCCCAAGCGATTGAACATTTCCACCGGTTACCTGTTCCATTTCAGACGGTAGCTACGTCAAGTGCGATGGACCAGTTATAGACTTTTCCTCTTTTTCTATTGTAAACATTTTTGGGGATTTGAGCTAGCTTGACCTAACGCAGAGGCATCTTCTGTAAATGCTGTAGCCAAATGTCCTTTGCTGGTCTGTACAGTATCTACAGATGGGGAAACACTCCGAGGGCCTGATATACTACAGCTTCAGAAGTTATGGGTTATATGGGGTTATGGGTTTTAGCCAGGGAAAACAGTAGAGACTGACTAGGCAAGGTATTTTCATGCACTAGTCATTGATTGATATTTTATTGCACTTACCAGCTTATTTTGGGCTTTGGCAAGCGTTTCCCAGAGAGCATGTGGCAGTAGGTTCTGAACAGAAATAAAGACTTGGATGAAAGTTTGTTTTCATTTCTCGGTTGGTGGATTGTATTATCTATATTCACTATGGGCATTTGACTTTAATTTATACTTTAATGCTATTTGACAGATATGACTGAAACCTATATATTGCAACTGTCAGATATGTGAAAATTGTCTTGGTACAACAAAATCTCATCTACTCAGCCATTTTTATATCACTGTGCCGTTTAAGGAGCATTACAACTGTATTCAATAATTTAATCATGCTTTTAATCTTAAATGCTGATATGAAGTATCAAAACAAAATGGCATTTCATCTTCCATCCATCCATCTTCTTCCGCTTATCCGGGGCCGGGTCGCGGGGGCAGCAGTCTAAGCAGAGATGCCCAGACTTCCCTCTCCCTAGACACTTCCTCTAGCTCTTCCGGGGGGACACCGAGGCGTTCCAAGGCCAGCCGGGAGACATAGTCCCTCCAGCGTGTCCTTGGTCTTCCCCGGGGCCTCCTCCCGGTTGGACATGCCCGAAACACCTTCCCGGGAAGGCGTTCAGGAGGCATCCGGAACAGATGCCCGAGCCACCTCAGCTGTCCCCTCTCGATGTGGAGGAGCAGCGGCTCTACTCCGAGTTCCTCCCGAGTGACTGAGCTTCTCACCCTATCTCTAAGGGAGCGCCCAGCCACCCTGCGGAGAAAGCTCATTTCGGCCGCCTGTATCCGGGATCTTGTCCTTTCGGTCATGACCCAAAGCTCATGACCATAGGTGAGAGTAGGAACGTAGATTGACCGGTAAATCGAGAGCTTCGCCTTACGGCTTAGCTCTTTCTTCACCACGACAGACCGGTACATCGACCGCATTACTGCAGAAGCTGCACCGATCCGTCTGTCAATCTCCCGTTCCATCCTCCCCTCACTCGTGAACAAGACCCCTAGATACTTAAACTCCTCCACTTGGGGCAGGAACTCTCCACCAACCTGGAGTGGGCAAGCCACCCTTTTCCGACTGAGGACCATGGCCTCGGATTTGGAGGTGCTGATCCCCATCCCAGCCGCTTCACACTCGGCTGCAAACCGTCCCAGTGCATGCTGAAGGTCCTGGTTAGAAGGGGCCAACACGACAACGTCATCCGCAAAGAGCAGAGACGAAACCGTGCGGTCCCCAAACCTGACACCCTCCGGCCCTTGGCTGCGCCTAGAAATTCTGTCCATAAAAATTATGAACAGAACCGGCGACAAAGGGCAGCCCTGCCGGAGTCCAACATGCACCGGGAACAAGTCTGACTTACTGCCGGCAATGCGGACCAAACTCCTGCTTCGGTCATACAGGGACCGGACAGCCCTCAGCAAAGGACCCCGGACCCCATATTCCCCCAGCACCCTCCACAGGACGCCGCGAGGGACACAGTCGAATGCTTTCTCCAAATCCACAAAACAAATGTGGACTGGTTGGGCAAACTCCCATGAACCCTCCAGCACCCTGTAGAGGGTATAGAGCTGGTCCAGTGTTCCGCGACCAGGACGAAAACCACACTGTTCCTCCTGAATCCGAGGTTCCACTATCGGCCGGATTCTCCTCTCCAGTACCCTGGCATAGACTTTCCCGGGGAGGCTGAGAAGTGTGATCCCCCTATAGTTGGAACACACCCTCCGGTCCCCCTTCTTAAAAAGAGGGACCACCACCCCGGTCTGCCATCCCAGAGGCACTGTCCCCGACCGCCACGCGATGCTGCAGAGGCGTGTCAGCCAAGACAGCCCCACAACATCCAGAGACTTGAGGTACTCAGGGCGGATCTCATCCACCCCCGGTGCCTTGCCACCGAGGAGTTTCTTGACCACCTCGGTGACTTCAGCTTGGGTGATGGACGAGTCCTCCTCTGAGCCCCCAGCCTCTGCTTCCTCAATGGAAGACGTGACGGCGGGATTGAGGAGATCCTCGAAGTATTCCTTCCACCGTCCGACAACATCCCCAGTTGAGGTCAACAGCCGCCCATCGCCACTGTAAACAGCGTTGGTAGGGCACTGCTTCCCCCTCCTGAGGCGCCGGACGGTTTGCCAGAATCTCTTCGAGGCCAGCCGATAGTCCTTTTCCATGGCCTCACCGAACTCCTCCCAGGCCCGAGTTTTTGCCTCCACAACCACCCGGGCTGCAGTCCGTTTAGCCTGTCGGTACCTGTCAGCTGCCTCAGGAGTCCCACAAGCCAGCCAGGCCCGATAGGACTCCTTCTTCAGCTTGACGGCATCCCTTACTTCCGGTGTCCACCACCGGGTTCGGGGATTGCCGCCTCGACAGGCACCGGAGACCTTGCGTCCACAGCTCCGAGCAGCCGCTTTGACAATGGAGGTGGAGAACATGGTCCACTCGGACTCAATATCTCCAGCCTCCCTCGGGATCCGGTCGAAGCTCTGCCGGAGGCAGGAGTTGAAGATCTCTCTGACAGGAGACTCGACCAAACGTTCCCAGCAGACCCTCACAGTACGTTTGGGTCTACCGAGTCTATCCAGCTTCCTCCCCCGCCATCGGATCCAACTCACCACCAGGTGGTGATCAGTTGACAGCTCCGCCCCTCTCTTCACCCGAGTGTCCAAGACATACGGCCGCAGGTCAGATGAAACGACCACAAAGTCGATCATTGACCTACGACCTAGGGTGTCCTGGTGCCATGTGCACTGATGGACACCCTTATGCTTGAACATGGTGTTCGTTATGGACAAACTGTAACTAGCACAGAAGTCCAATAACTGAACACCACTCGGGTTCAGATCAGGGGGGCCGTTCCTCCCAATCACGCCCCTCCAGGTTTCACTGTCATTGCCCACGTGGGCGTTGAAGTCCCCCAGTAGAACGACGGAGTCCCCAGTCGGAGCACTCTCCAGCACCCCTCCCAGGGACACCAAGAAGGTCGGGTACTCTGCACTGCTGTTTGGCCCGTAGGCACACACAACAGTGAGAGACCTATCCCCAAGCCGAAGCCGCAGGGAAACGACCCTCTCGTTCACCGGGGTAAACTCCAACACATGGCAGCAGAGCTGGGGGGCTATAAGCAAACCCACACCAGCCCGCCGCCTCTCACCATGGGCAACTCCAGAGTGGTAAAGAGTCCATCCCCTCTCGAGGAGTGTGGTTCCAGAGCCCAAGCCATGCGTGGAGGTGATTCCGACTATCTCTAGTCGGAACCTCTCAACCTCACGCACAATCTCAGGCTCTTTCCCCGCCAGCGAGGTGACATTCCATGTCCCAAGAGCCAGTTTCCATGTCCAGGGATCGGGTCGTCTAGGCCCCCGCCTTCGACTGCTGCCCGATTCGCTTTGCACCGGCCCCTTACGGTCCCTCCCGTGAGTGGTGGGCCCACAGGAAGGTGTCCCCACGTCGCTCCTTTGGGCTGAGCCCGGCCGGACCCCGTGGGGAAAGGCCCGGCCACCAGGCGCTCGCATACGAGCCCCAACCCCAGGCCTGGCTCCAGGGCGGGGCCCCGGCTGCGCCATACCGGGCGACGTCACGGTCCTCCTTCTTTTTGTCATCATAAGGGGGTTTTGAACTGCTCTTAGTCTGACCCGTCACCTAGGACCTGTTTGCCTTGGGAGACCCTACCAGGGGCATATAGCCCCGGACAACATAGCTCCTCCATGAACTGCCACCTTAACGTGGTGGAGGGGTTTGAGTACCCGAATGACCCTAGGAGCATTTCATCTTATTACATTAAATTTTATCATTATTTACTCACTCTCATGTCTTTTCAAACCCACATGACGTTTTCTTTTGTGGAACAAAAGGAGATTTAGCAGAATGCTGACATTGTTTTCCATAAATTAAAGTGAATGAGGATTGAGGCTTGTTTTTTGTGTGTTATTTAATTCCATAAAATTTGGTCTCATCTAAATTTATTCAAATAGGGTGGGTAAAGGCCATTCACATCTGATTTGTACCTTTGAATATGCAGAAAAATGAGATTTAAGAGCTGTGATGGAGGTGAACATTTTCAATGAATAATGTAAATTTTCAATTATTTCTTACACAAAGCGGTTGTATGGCTTCAGAGAAATTCATTACGGTTCACAAATTACGGAAGTTTGAGCTTAGCATCAATATAATATAAAGTCATACAAGTTTGAAACATGAGGGTGAGTAAAGAATGACAATTGAAATACAATTTTTAAATGTAAATTTCATATAAATATATGAATATACCTTTTTTATAGCTATGCCAAGCCCAAACATGTTTTTTTCTAAGGCACATTTAAAAGTTAACTACTTAAATGTCCTAATTTAACTAAGGCCTAATCCTGGCTTAATCCAAGCCACATCTGTGAAACCAGGCCCGAGACAGAAATTGCAAAAAATATTGTGGACAATGGGGAGCCCACAGTCAAAAAGCCTGAGAACCACTGGTATAAAAACCACACAGCATATGTAAAGGATAAAATAGTTTTATTTATATTCTCATTGTAAAGGTAGGCCTCAACTTGCAAGACAACTGTTGGCAGTATGTACAACATACCTGTAATTTCCATGGAATGGAATCAGAAAGAAAGACCTACTCAGATTTACTAATGTCCTAAGTGGAAAATATGGTAAAAGATACACACGCACATACGCGCACTCACTCACGTCTCCTAGACACTCAAAATGGTACTTTTGCGGTGTGCAGCGGTCAAATTTCCAATAACATTTAGAAAATTTACCTTTAAAAGTCACGACATGAATCTACTCTTTCAATATTGACTAGCTTTGTGGGGGGGAGGGGACATCATTTGGAACGTTTATATTCCCAATATGTAGTGAAATACATAAAATACATGTTTGGGAGGCTCAGGTGACAGATGCAAAATATATGCTTTCACTTTTTAACCCCCATTTTTAAAAGAAAAAAATAATCTTTTTTTTTCCCCCAACCTGTAAACTTCACTACATCAGGCTAAAACAACAAATACAACACAAGCTCAGCAGCCTTCCCATAAAGAATGTTGGTTTTCTTTTCTTTTTTAAATAAGGGATTTTATCGATAACATGTCAAAAAGTATCACTCATCCCATAGGTTTAACAAGGGGGTACATTGATAGATGCTTCAAAAACATTCCTTTATGGAAAAGTAACAAATATTTAGAAAGGCAAACCACTCGGGACAATTCAGCTATGGGTACGTTCTAAGCAGGCTTTAAGATATTCGACAAAAATGTATATTTTAAGCAGTGCTAGGAGTTGTACGCCTCATTCACCCCTTTGAATTTCCACCTGGAGGGATTGCGACAAGGGTACAAAAAAAACGAAAGCATCAAGTCCTTAAGTTGCAAAGCTGCCTCATTTTGGGTTTAAATCATCGTTTGTTGTTGCGTGTGCCAGGACACAAGATGGACGAACAGAGTCGGAGAGGGAGGGAGAGTAAAAACAAGCCGTGTTTTTCCGTGAGTGTTCTTCCCGTAACTGGCGTCCCTTGCTCTAGCAAACCTGGCGAAGAGGTTTCTTCAGGCGTGGGTTGACATTCACTGAAAGAGATTGATCAAGGTGGATTGGGGAGATTGAGGTACACAAAAAACAACAAGAAACAGGCCAATGCTGTGACTCTCCCTCCCCTCAGGAGAACTTTGTGTAGCGGGCCGAGGATCCGCTACTTAGCTATCCTCCCCGCGGTGCTTCTTCCGGGTACGCTGTTCCTCCGGCTCAGACTCCGAGCTCGAGTCGGATCCACCGTCGAAGGCTGATACAGCGCTGCCCTTGGGGTTGGTGTACAGGCTGCTGTCTGAAGAGGAGTAGTTGGCCTGAAGCTGCGTGGTCCCCTTGACTTTCTCCAGTGCCCGCACTAGAAATTAAAGAGACGACAGCCAAATTAGGCTTTTCCTTCAGCACACAAACCTACTGGCACAAAGTCACCAAGACCAGATAGCAAACAAAACAATGGCACCCACCTTGTTGCTCCAGCAGGGCGTTCTGCCTCTTCAGGTCGTCAATGTCCTGCTGGTGTGTGTGGTTTTTCCGTCGCATGTACTGGATGTACTCTGTGGCTTTGTCTAGGATTTGAGCTCGGGATGCCTGTTTGATAGATTGCTGTCAGCAACAAATGAAAAACTAGAATTTGACGCAAGGAATGCAGTTTCATTGCACATACATAAACCACAAACCCATTTCATTTAAACAACCCTAATGAACACAAAACTGTTTTCTTATATATACACACACTTTTAATGGACTAAGAAATTAAATACACTGCTGAACAACCAACATTAATATATAGCCTATATTTTTCCTTATGACAATTTTATAATTGCTTAAAGGGTTATTTCACCCAAAAATTAAACCATGATTTACTCACCCTCAAGTCGTCATTCTTCTTTCAGATGAATACAATCTGAGTTACAATAAAAACGTCCTGGCTCTTCCCAGCTTTATAATGGCAGTGAATGTTGCTCTGTTTTTGAGGTCCATAAAAGTGCATCTGCCCGGCATAAAAATAGCAACAATCACTGCCATTATAAAGCTTGGAAGAGCCAGGACATTTTTTAATATAACTCTTGGGTTCATCTGAAAGAAGAATGCCATACACCTAGGATGACTTGAGGGTGAGTAAATCACAGGCTAATTATCATTTTTGGGTAAATTAACCCTTTAATGCACAAGTGTTTGTAGTACATCATGGATTTTATACCATGTAAAATAGCATGTGTTTTTGTAAAGCCACTCCAACAATCAGAATAAAAATATAATTTCTAGTTTCTATACTGAAATAAATGCTGTGTCAATTAGCACTCCATTAATTACACTCACCTAAAGGATTATTAGAAACACCTGTTCAATTTCTCATTAATGCAATTATCTAATCAACCAATCACATGGCAGTTGCTTCAATGCATTTAGGGGTGTGGTCCTGGTCAAGACAATCTCCTGAACTCCAAACTGAATGTCAGAATGGGAAAGAAAGGTGATTTAAACAATTTTGAGCGTGGCATGGTTGTTGGTGCCAGACGGGCCGGTCTGAGTATTTCACAATCTGCTCAGTTACTGGGATTTTCACGCACAACCATTTCTAGGGTTTACAAAGAATGGTGTGAAAAGGGAAAAACATCCAGTATGCGGCAGTCCTGTGGGCGAAAATGCCTTGTTGATGCTAGAGGTCAGAGGAGACCTGGGCCGACTGATTCAAGCTGAGAGAAGAGCAACTTTGACTGAAATAACCACTCGTTACAACCGAGGTATGCAGCAAAGCATTTGTGAAGCCACAACACGCACAACCTTGAGGCGGATGGGCTACAACAGCAGAAGACCCCACCGGGTACCACTCATCTCCATTACAAATAGGAAAAAGAGGCTACAATTTGCACGAGCTCACCAAAATTGGACAGTTGAAGACTGGAAAAATGTTGCCTGGTCTGATGAGTCTCGATTTCTGTTGAGACATTCAGATGGTAGAGTCAGAATTTGGCGTAAACAGAATGAGAACATGGATCCATCATGCCTTGTTACCACTGTGCAGGCCGGTGGTGGTGCTGTAATGGTGTGGGGGATGTTTTCTTGGCACACTTTAGGCCCCTTAGTGCCAATTGGGCATCGTTTAAATGCCACGGCCTACCTGCGCATTGTTTCTGACCATGTCCATCCCTTTATGACCACCATGTACCCATCCTCTGATGGCTACTTCCAGCAGGATAATGCACCATGTCACAAAGCTCGAATAATTTCAAATTGGTTTCTTGAACATGACAAGGAGATCACTGTACTAAAACGGGAGCTTCGTGCCCTGGATGTGCATCCCACAAATCTCCATCAACTGCACGATGCTATCCTATCAATATGGGCCAACATTTCTAAAGAATGCTTTCAGCACCTTGTTGAATCAATGCCACGTAGAATTAAGGCAGTTCTGAAGGCGAAAGGGGGTCAAACACAGTATTAGTATGGTGTTCCTAATAATCCTTTAGGTGAGTGTATATACTTAAATGTTATGAAAATACATAGAGATGCCTCAGAAAACACAAACGTCATACTGTGGCGCAATCGTGTTTATTTTCACTTTCACTTCACGTTTCAGCTTTTTATTCGGCTACAGCGATAGCTGGATACTAGGGATGTCAAAAGTACTGGTACTTCGGTACTGAAATTTAAAAAATATGACGATACCAGCATTTCTGTAGTATTGAGGATATATACGGTCCTACTAATTAGGCAGCTGCTTTCGGTCTCTTCTGTGTTAAAGTGCAGGCAAAAAACTCACTAACAGTAAAAAGACTATTTAAATATAATCCTGCATGTTCTGCGTGTCTCTGTGTGAGTCAATGGCGCAGACACGCGATATCATGGACCACCCACACACACTAAAGGTGGTCACACACCGGACGAGAAGTCATCGTCATATCATACGCCATACACACACAAAGAAACTCAAAAGGTCATTACGGCAACCTGTCAAAATAAAAGTTCGGTTTAACGAAGAAATTGACAGAAATATATTGTGCTACTGTTATACAGTAGATTTAGCTATGTCTTAATGTAATAATACTAAGTCTAACACTAATAATAATAATAATAATAATAATTATTAGGGGTGTAACAGTACACAAAACTGACGGTTCAGTACATACCTCGTTTTTGAAGTCACGGTTCGGTACGGGTTCGTTACAGCAGTTTTACAAAAATGGCTTTATTAATTTTTTATTAAACAGTGGTTTACTGAAAAAATTGTGTCCGTCCTTAAATGAATTAAATTATAACTAAAAGTTTCTTAAAGATAATGCTGTACACTATAGAGGGAGCCCTTACTTGCACATTATTACTATAATATTAAAGGTTAACAACAGAGCCCAAACTATGAGCCTATATTCAGCTGATATTCATGTTTAGTTATAGGATAATCAACACTCAAATAACATTATGTGCAAACATGTAAACTTCACATAAGGCAGTTTTTGCATTAAGTCATAAATCTAATTATAAAATTGTTTTTTCCCCAATTCTTTGTTGAAATGTAATCTTAGTGACTGTCATTTTCATGACAGATTTATCTAAACATAGCATTAAATAATCAAGACATCACTAACAGGTTAAGTAGAATTAATAGTGCATATATTTAGTGAAAGAGTTGATTTCTCTAGTGAACTGACAGCTGTGGACACTGAATGACTTCTGACTCTGAGGTAAATGATGCTGCGTGACATTGTTTACAAGCTGTTTGACGTCTTTCCACAATTGAAACACTGATTGAGCGATTACACAACATATGATACATTTCAGTAAGTGTTATCCTTAACATACCGTAAGATATTAATCCATGTTTATTCTTCTGGGAGAGATGATCACGTTCACTCGCGCACGTGCGTGCAACGCGGCCGCTTAAATTGACGCGCCTATACAGTGATCAGTCGTCACATTAAAGAGCTTCAAAACAGCATTTATCGTTTGAATTTCGTGATAAAATGGACTGAATACTCATATGTTCGAGTGGGAACTAGGATTGAAGTGTGTTCCGCACTTTAAACAAACCTACTGTTAACTGTTAAAGATTGCATTCGGAACCGTTCGGTACACACGCGCACCGAACCGAAAGCCCTGTACCGAAACGGTTCGGTAAGAATACGTGTACCGTTACACCCCGTTACACATAATCTATAATTATTATTAGTTGTGCAGAGAGTTGCTTATTTTTCACTTGATCTTTTTATAAATAAACGTTTACTTTTGAACATCATATAGCCTTCAAATGTTTATATTAATTATTTACTTATAATCATCATCATAAATAATTAACTCACTGAATTTAATTTAATATTTTTATCAAATAGTTAAATAAAATAGTAAAATAGTTCCAACAGATTTTGCTGTGGTACCAAAATTGGTACAGAGAACTGTAACACTTTAATAGTATTGGTACCGACTACTGGAATTTTGGTACCGTGACGTCCCTACTGGATACCTTTGCCCATATAAAGGTATTTCCTAGAAAATCATAAGTTATTACTTCAATGAGTCAGTTTTACACTCTCTGTGAAAGAGCGCCCTCTGGCTTCAGGTATGAATTAAACATTTTAGAGTGTTCAAAGTACTCCATAATGCTTACATTGCCTCATTTTAGGGTGCGTTCACACTTGTCATGTTTAGTTAGATTAAAACAAAACCTGGTGCGATTGCTCGGTTAGTGCGGTTCATTTGAACATATGTGCACGCTGCCATCCGAACCCTGGTGCGCACCAAACAAGCGGACCGAGACCACTAAAAAGATGGGTCTCGGTCCGCTTCCAAACAAACTCTGTTGCGGTTCGATTGATATATGAACGCAACACGGACCAAAGACATGTAAACGAACCAAAAACAGGACGTGATGTCACAAGATGCGACGCTACAAGTCTTATCTTATCGGTAAAAGATCTTGTATCCAAAATGAGTAGAGGGCAAACATGGAGCAACGAGGAGGTAAAGTGCCTCATCAATTTATGCAGATCTTTGTTTCTGCATACAACGGAGGAAATCCTGGTGCTGTTTTGAACATTTTATGAGCTCTTCGTGAGTTCTCAGCTGGTAAAAATAAAACCAAATGTACATGCATAAAATGATCGTGTTTAATCCAACACAGCATTGTTTTGAATGTTCGGTAAGCAAGCTCCGTCGCGAAATATCAGTTTGTGACCGTATCCCTATGCCTTTGATTCGGTAACTTTAGGGTTCGCTGTTAAAAATGCCAGTTTGAACGCTAAGCGGACCAGGGGCCCGTTCTTCGTACCTCGCTAACTCAGTTAGCTGGATTTGATTGTTGACGATTTGGCATGATCTTGGATTGTTTGGTTCTTCGACGCTCATCCTGGACTTGCTGTCATAGCAACAGGTCCGTAAACTTAAACCTGCTCGCTAGCAGACTTATTTCATGTAAAGGGATTAGATTGCATCTTGAGGTGATACTTAAAATCTGTCCCAGCCACTGCTACTTTATTACAAGAGTTCATTACTGAACCAGGGGTAATAATAATCATTTTAAATAATAATAATAATATACACATTTTAAATTGTATATAATATTATAATGTTGTGTATAATAGACACAGCCACTTGATTGAGCGATTTATTTGTGATGGAATAACTACTTTATAATTTTATTGGAAGTTTGCACACATGTTGTACAGTTAATCTGAGCCGTGCATTAATTTAAGTGATGACGGATATTATGGGATGGCTTGATGCAGCGCAGGAGATGCAGAGAATTTGATCTTGACCCTTAAGAAACTTTAATACTGTCACGTTACAAATCTGCTTCGAATTGAATTAAAAATTGAATTACAACATTGAAATAAAAATTTAAAGGGTGTACAAATAATGTATAAAATCGTGAATATAAATAATTGGTAATCATGTAAAAAAAATTAAAATAAACATTTATCATTGATCTATTATCACTTTTATGTTGGTTTGGTCGTTTAGCTGTTTCCTTATAAAGGTCCAGATATTCGTGGGTTTTTTTTGTGTGTAATTTGCCACGTTTTTTGCCAGGTGGCTTTTTTAATTATATGATGTCATTACGTTGCTGTCTTGACGCCAGCCAATCGCTGCATTGCTGATCATGGTTTCGAGTATCGATGCATCTGCCCTCTTCAGGGAAAACAAGAACGTGCAGTGATTGAACGCTTAGATAATTTAATCCAGATATTTAAATCCAATACGCAAATTCGTTTGAAGAACCAAATTAGCCAGACATCAGTTATCATGATTAAAAGATCTGGGATCTGTCAAATCATCTCAGATGTATTAAGCGAGGTACGAAGAACGGACCCCAGGACTATATGTTTTGTTTTTGTTTTTTGGTCCGGACCAAACTAACCAAACAACCCGAACTACAAGTGTGAACGTCTTAGATAAAACGTCAGGTCATATCTTGTCTCTTTGAATTTAAATCGAGATTTATTCACATTGGCCCATGAAAACCTCTATGTGAACACACTTGCCCGAAAAAAGTGCATTATTGTAGGCCCATGGCTACACATTGGAACATTTAAAAAATGTTTTTAGTTTAAAATTAAGTTAAAAAATGTTCATGCTTTATGGCTGAGAAGCGATAAATAGCCGATATTAAAACACTACAATATTTGTCTAAAAAGGAACATTTAAACATTAAGAAAACATGTTATGCATTAACATGGATATTAATTTTGAGATTGTTAAAGATTACATTTAACATCATTAATAAATTATTTTCGATTAACTAAGTGAGCGTTAGGTGACTGCAAAAGCCATAAACTAAACAAACTCACTAGAAAAAGAAAAGAAAACAGTATGAAAAGATTATTTTTGAGATTCGCAAAATACATTTAACAGTGTTACTAAATTAGTGTTTAAGATTAACTTTACATTCGCCACTATGTAACGTTAACTTAATCTAAATTTAAAAACCACGCACAATTAAACATCCAATAACAAGCAATACCAGAAAACTTAAACTCATATCTGCTGATAACAAATTGTACCATTCAATTGTACCAATCTATTATGCATCCCTAGTCATGTGACTCAAATTCTAATAGACTAAAAATATAACAGAAATCATACACCTTTGCATATATACCTAGAAGAAAAGTAGCTCTAACATGAGGGTCAAACAATTCTTCTAAACTCTTGAGCTCTATTAGATAAGAGAGACACACAAGAGGAAGGAGAAACCGCATATCCCCCTGTAATGGCTTCCTGGCACCACGCCTGTACATGGATCACTTCAATCAGTCTGGATCTACTCTGCCCTCAATTCTCATAACACTTGTCATTCACACCCAGACTCTAAATTAAAACATCAAGGAAATCCTTAGCTAATCAGCTCATGATCACATTTAAACTTATCACATTCAATAAGCAGTTTCAGTGTAGACAGTAGACATACGTTTTCATTGACAAAAAGCACAAAACAAACATCCTTTATGCCTACTTGTGTTCCTCATGATTTTACCAATGACATTTACCAACCTTTTCCCCTTGCAAGGCGGGAACGGAATCCCGAAGGCTGTGAAAGCTGTCTTTGATGTGGTCCCTACGTTTGCGCTCCAGCGCATTGTGGTGTGCCCGTTTGTCTGCCTGCAATGAGAATCACAATGGCTTCAGCCTCTTCGATTGACATGGTGCCATCGGGTAACAGTGTTAGACATAAGGAAACAATTACAGTTCAACTAACAAACTTTTGTTTTATTTAATTGTAGACCTTTAAAAATGTCAACAAAAACTTGACTCTGTTCTGTTGTTTTAATTAAGTGATTATAAAAACATTTCTGAGACTTGTAAGAGAAACAAGTTGCATGATGCAACTTATTCTTTTGGACTGTTTGTCAGAGCATCCTAGCGCAATTTATTATAACTTCCTTTAGTTAATTTAAGACATACTAATATGTGAATTTTAAAAAATCTGTTAAAATAGAACAGAAAAAAAAGATTGAAATGGCACTAGCCCACAAAAAACCTCCACATTAGGCCTGGTTTTAGTGCAGCGATACTGTTGCGCTGAGAAAACAACATGGCCACTGGAGTCCAATGTCACTGGGCTTGGCCAAGACACTGTTATTACATAAAGGCACAGCTGTAAAACCTGTTTCGAATCCAGTGACTTGTTAACAAGAGCCTCTTTTGCATTGGAAAAAAAAGGGCAAAACGAAAGCAGTTATCCAAATGCTGAAGTGCCACCGGGCAGCACAAAGGCATTCCAATGTCTAAGCACCACCTGGAAAGGCGAGGTGTGGCCATAGTATTACTGGCAGATCCAGGCTGTCTGTCTGATGTCTAAAAGGTGACACTGTACACTGCCAGTGTCAGGATTGAATTACATGCACGTGAGGTGACAGACTTGCTCAACATGTCAAGGGCTATTCTGCACTCAAGTATAGTCAACTATACTCTGCATATGGCTTCTCCACAATTCCATAATATTATTCTTATTCTTATTAAGCACAATGTCTCCAGTAAAATTAAAGGTATAAAAGGGCTATAAATTACATAAAAGAAAGCAAAATGACAAGCAGTATTACTGAGGAAAACTTTGAATATACACTACAACATGCACTCCTGTTGTCTTGTGATCTCAACATCCTGATAAAAAAACTATTTCCTCCCAGCACAAAAAGAAGGGGGAGATAAACAGGACTTTAGGGACGTTGCAGACCTTGTGTCTCCAGTCTACCCAATGAAAACTCAAGGCTAGTAAAAACAAGCCTGCTTTGTGATGAGTGCTATTTTAAACATCACACTATGAACACCACGACCCACCTTACAAAGACGGACCGGTCACTACTTAAAGGGATAGTTCACCCAAAAACTTGATCATTTACTCGCCCACATGTCGTTCCAAACCTGTATGACATTCTATTGTGGAACACAGAACATGCTTTTTTTGTTGTTGTTGTCCATTCAATGCAAATCAATGAGGTCCAATGTCATTTTGGACTGCATTACCTTTTACCATATTATGGACAGTGCTTTTTGTTCCACAGAACTCAGCCACTCACGCAGGTTTGGACTGATATGAAGAGTAAATGTTAGAAATGTCTCTCTCTTGAACATCAAAAAACATTTACTGGTTGGGAAGCCAAAAAATGGCAATGAAAATAACTTATTATTACTATTATATTATTATAATGTTATACTTCATGATGAAGGTAAAATTATTCTCAGTCTTAGTCTATGGTGTGAAGGGGTCTACAAGCCCATTCTCTAGAGAAACAGAGCAGCCAGAGTGCCTGCTGAGCAAACAGGAGGGTTACATATGGGACTTTAAAAAAAATCCCTGTGCAAAAATGAGTGCCAACTATAAATTGACACTTAAAATACATACTAAGATCATTCTGGTTTGACTGTGGTCCAATCACACACAATCCCAAGAAATGTCCAAATGCATGGAAAGCCAGGCCGTTCCAAATTTCCATTTTATTAATTTAATTTTCTGTGAGACATTTAACAGTTTTAACTTGGTCACATCCTTTAAACTAAGCCATTAGAAATGTAGTTTCAAATTGTTTGTTAATTAGCAACTCTTTGCCATAACTGCATTTCTACATATTTCTCTTCAAAGACGCATGTTTTAGATATCAATTCATACAGCAGGTTCATGCACTTGTTCAATCCTCTGGATTATTATAATGTCATAATGGCAAGAACAAAAGAATTGTGCGTTAAATCACAAATGCATGAGTAATGTAAGGCGTGAAAGCTTGACAGAAACCAAGCGCCTTAATTCACACTGGCCAGACTGGAAATTTTACAGTTAATTTAAAGTGATTTTTCACAAATTAAAATTGCATCATGAACAACATCATGTAGATTTAAACCTTTAAGACTTTAATACAGAATATAATACATTATTTTTTAAAACAATAATATTGGGGACTGACAAACATCTTAAAACCATTCAAAGGCATCTTTTGTCATTCTGCAATGATCTTTTGCGTTTCTCATGTTTTGAACAGCACAATGACATATAAAATGAAAGAATTATCCTAATTAGTTCTCACACATCTAGATTGAATTACAAACCATAACTTCACACAAACAAATATTATTTTTACATATATATTTGTTTATATTCACTGTTTTGTATGTGTATTGATAATTTAGTAAAACATACATGTAAAAAAAATACTTTGAAAATTGAAAGAGGGGGGTGGGACGTTCCATAGGTTCAGGATTAATATTTAATGTTGCTTATTTATTCACACACTGTTTGATCTAAGAAAAACAAGATCTCATTGGGGTGAAAGGCATGTATTATAAGTACAACCCTGCCGTAGTATAGACACCGTCCATTATGCCATGTACACCTGCTAGCGTCGCGACACACTAGAATGCTCGATAATAGAGAATTCGTTCGTTGAACAAGCCGCGAGCGTTCTAGCGTATCGCGCCGCGCACTCGCATTGTAGATGCGGCTCACTATAAGCCCTGCACTCACGTCCCTCCCTCCTGCAGCAAGTGCCCTGCTGTCGAGCACTGAACTCCCTGAACCGACTCAAAACAAGCAGACTGTGTTCCTCTGCTCGTGGTCATCGATTCCACCACATCTACCCCATTTTAGACTCGATTCTATCTTGTTTTGTCGTCCACAAATGCAAATTAGTCACGGCCATTTAGTACCTACCCGGAAATAAATTGCAGCTAATCTCAAAAAGAGAAGATATTTTCGGCATTAAAGGCTAAACTGGATTAATTGCTCCGCTTATTACGCACCACAGAGTGAAATGTCGATGATTCTTCCTGTAAGAAAACAGAACAGAAAGTACAATTGTAGCTACAGCTGCAAGAGTGATACTTAACTGGCTATTGATGGATGCAAAGCACTGTTTTAGTACATAGCATCGCAAATGTACAAATACGGAGACAAGTATAGACTCGACCTCGTGTGTAATTGCTCATCTGGCTGGATATTCTCATTAAGCTGGCTAGAACATTATTTCAAACGCTAGGTTGGCTAACTTGCTAACAGGCTAGCCTCGTATGAGGCTCAAGGATCGAAAATACAAGAGGTTTCACTTTCAAACATGTAAGTTAGAGTACAAACACAAATGACTATACTCACGTCACTATCGACCTCGATATCATCGTTGTCGCTCATTCTTCGGCAAAGATAGATGAATCTACACGAAATGTTGTTTTGAAAACAACATGAAATGGGGCCCAAATCAACTGAACAAACAGGAGAGATTCACTGCTTACACGAAACGAGATCAACGGACTCTCCACACGTGACTCGCCTACACACGGACATTTACCGTGGCGTGTCATGTCTGTGATTGTGGCGCAAAGCATTGTAGGACTTGTTGTTTTTTAGGACTACGCGGTCAGTCGATGTAACAACGAATCTATTATGTAGAACTACAACACCCAGTCAGTTCGGGGTGGCGCCTATACTTCGCGAAGAAGGAAAGCCCTTATAGTGGGAATGACTCGTGGTAATTGTAGTTCATTTTATATCGCGTTACCAGCAAGACACGTGGAAAGTGCTCACTGCTTGTGGCTAATGCGCTGATTACTAATACTACAAATATGTGTGAGTAATACTAGACTATAATTATTTTGTGCATTTTTAATATTCTTATTTCATTATTATAATAATACAAACCACATGTTCATAGCCTGCTATATAGATAAATAGATAAACAAATGTAAATAAACTTCATTCCTACAGATTGATTACTATTTAGTTACTCTTCTGAAATACTACATTTTGATTTCTTATTAATAAGCTATATTTTATATACTTAAACAAAGCAAGTTGTAAAAAAAAAAACGAATCGGCTGTCAAATAGCCCTTTTATTCAATTTATATGAAGAAAAAAACAGACAAAAAACTTTGCTGTGTTTAATATCAATAGAATATCTAAATGTCAATAAAAAATACTTTTGTAATAATTCTTACAAAATCTCTGAGAATAACAACATAGGTTTTTCTGTTATGGCTGTGATTGTCAAAAAATGTAATCTGTATAAAGCAGTTTTTTTTATTTAAAAAAAGTATAAATGCCTAAATAATGGTTTCAGTATTCTGACATACACTATTAATTATTACCAATAAAAATACATTTTGCTTAATCTTTTAATCTTATGACACACATCTAGATAAATATAGCAGACTATTATACATAGTGCCCATGCTGATATTTTATAAGACCACAGAACTTTTATATATTTTCTGAGAGACATGATTTAAAATTAAATAATTCTGTACGGTTATAAATAAACAGTCAATATTAAAGATCACCAGTCAGACTCCCTAAAAATCAGGCCAGATGTCAAGTGTATTTTTCCCCATCCATCCATCCATCCATCCATCCATCCATCCATCTTCTTCCGCTTTATCCGGGGCCGGGTCGCCCTTTTTTCCCCCCTCTCCTCAAAATAGTGCTACAGATAAGGAGCTTAAACAGTGGATTATAAGAGTTACTGGATCAGTAAAGAGGTAAAAACAAGCACATCGTTGTGTTCACTCCCCCACAAGGTCAGAGTACCAAACAGGGGGATTCGTGCAAACACACCAATACTGTCACTGACCCTTTCTCATTAACCTATCTTTACTCTGACCCACCTTATACCATAACAAATAATATACGTGACCCACCAGCACCCTTCTCCATGCCTCATATATATAAACTAAATATATATATATATAAAATACCCAATTTTCTTTTGCTGTTATTGCAATCAAACATTCATTACCCAACTAACTTCTCATTACCATATGCATTAGATTTATTTCCTTTTTAAATTATTTATATAGACCATGCACTTTTTTAATCCATATTGTGCCTACTGTTGTCAAAGAATGCACACAAATGCACAACATTAGGTGTCAAGAATGCATTGCAGTCCTAAGAGCAAAACCCCTTTCAGTGATTTTCACAGTGTTCCATGCTAGTACTGGATGTGGAGGGGAAAAAATTGACTACATATGAAGCGGGATGAAGGGTGGCCGCCCTAAAAAGCAGCTTTGTCTATGTGGCAGCTCACAGCTATGAGCTCAGACAATCTACGTGACCCACCAGCAGCACCCTTCCCCCATACCTCCTCAGGGGGGCTCTGCTTCACTGCAGGATTAATCTGTCCCACCCGGTTCCCTTTCAGAGAAACGCAATGCCAGTGTATATGTGTATATACAGGGAGTGCAGAATTATTAGGCAAATGAGTATTTTGACCACATCATCCTCGTTATGCATGTTGTCTTACTCCAAGCTGTATAGGCTGGAAAGCCTACTACCAATTAAGCATATTAGGTGATGTGCATCTCTGTAATGAGAAGGGGTGTGGTCTAATGACATCAACACCCTATATCAGGTGTGCCTAATTATTAGGCAACTTCCTTTCCTTTGGCAAAATGGGTCAAAAGAAGGACTTGACAGGCTCAGAAAAGTCAAAAATAGTGAGATATATTGCAGAGGGATGCAGCAGTCTTAAAATAGCCAAGCTTCTGAAGCGTGATCATCGAACAATCAAGCGTTTCATTCAAAATAGTCAACAGGGTCGCAAGAAGCGTGTGGAAAAACCAAGGCGCAAAATAACTGCCCGTGAACTGAGAAAAGTCAAGCGTGCAGCTGCCAAGATGCCACTTGCCACCAGTTTGGCCATATTTCAGAGCTGCAACATCACTGGAGTGCCCAAAAGCACAAGGTGTGCAATACTCAGAGACATGGCCAAGGTAAGAAAGGCAGAAAGTCGACCACCACTGAACAAGACACACAAGCTAAAACGTCAAGACTGGGCCAAGAAATATCTCAAGACTGATTTTTCTAAGGTTTTATGGACTGATGAAATGAGAGTGAGTCTTGATGGGCCAGATGGATGGGCCCGTGGCTGGATTGGTAAAGGGCAGAGAGCTCCAGTCCGACTCAGACGCCAGCAAGGTGGAGGTGGAGTACTGGTTTGGGCTGGTATCATCAAAGATGAGCTTGTGGGGCCTTTTCGGGTTGAGGATGGAGTCAAGCTCAACTCCCAGTCCTACTGCCAGTTTCTGGAAGACACCTTCTTCAAGCAGTGGTACAGGAAGAAGTCTGCATCCTTCAAGAAAAACATGATTTTCATGCAGGACAATGCTCCATCACACGCGTCCAAGTACTCCACAGCGTGGCTGGCAAGAAAGGGTATAAAAGAAGAAAATCTAATGATATGGCCTCCTCTCACTTAAAAATGTTGGGTTAAAAATAACCCAACAAGTAACCCAACTGTGGGTTGGTATAGCACCTTCCCAACTGTGGGTTATTTTAACCCAATGCATTGGGTTAAAAACAGTTGGGTTAAAAGTAACCCAACAGTTGAGTTAACTTTTTATTTTTATTCATGTCATTATTTTAATAATTTTTTATTCATGTCATTATTTTAATAAATAAAATACACATTTTCAAATACAGATTGTTTATTTGTAAGAAACAATACATACATTTTAAATGTCAAACTAAATATTGGGGAGTCTAGCATTTAATGCAAAATACATAAATGTGTACATATTAAATTCAAAATACACAGCACAAATACATTCAAAACCTATTAAAAAATGTACAAAGTACACATTCAAATCAAAACATATTTGAAACCTACACACAAATGTACATAGAGTAAACATACATAAAATGTGTACATACAACACAAAAATTAATACTACATTTAAAACTACACAAAAGTGTACAGAAATATTACATTCAAAACCTATACAACGGAATACACAAATTCATAATATTAAATCCTTCCAGAAATAAACTACTTTATTAAAAAAATGCACTGTACACTGCATTGATGTGTTGTAAACATACCTTAAGTAGCAAAACAAATACAAATGATGATGATCAAAGTTCTTAATGAGGCAGCAATGTGTTGAAGGAACTCCTCTAGATATATTCAAGTTTGCATGCTGCAAAAACTCCCAAATGGGGGCAGAGGTCTTTGGATAGTTTGTCATAGATGTATAAAGAAATCTGAAACATACATCCAGTGCTTGAAATAAGGTCTTCTGTTCAACTTCCTCCACACTGAAATTGAAAAAAAAAAACTGCGAGTTCTCTTTGTCCCCAAGAATTGTCATGTGGATCCTGGCTTGTCTCACTGTTCAGCTAATGCACCACATTAGTTCCAACCTTAAAAGAATAAATAAAGTTCAGTTGGCATGCAGTGACAACATCAGCAGTGTTACATTACATAAAAGTTACAATGAAGTAGTGCTGTACTGAATTAAAAAATTGTCACTATAATTAGTCATTACACCTGCTTTTAAAAAGATAGTTTACACAAAAATAAAAATTCTGTCATAATTTACTCACCCTCATGCTTTTTCAAACCCGTAAGACTTCTGTTCATCTACGGAACACAGAAAGGCAGTAAAGACATTAAAGTAATCCATTTAACTCCAGTAGTTCAACCTCAACTTTATGAAGTGACGTGAGTATATTCTATCCCTTAACCATAATTTACCACTTTATTTACAAAATATTAATCTCAATGCATGATCACGAGAGCACCTTGACGCTTATGTTGTGTGTTGATGAGAGAGCAGATGTTGTGTGATGTTTTTTTGTTGTTGCACAAAGCACTCGTGTCGCTTCATAAAATTGAGGCTAAACCACTTGAGTCACATGGATTACTATAATGATGTCTGTTCTGGGCCTTGAAAGTGGTAGTTGCATAGGCCGTCAATGGAGGAACAGAAAGCTCTCAGAACTTAATTTGTGTTCCGAAGAACAACGAAAGTCTTACAGTTTTGGAACGACATGAGGGTAATTAATGGGATAGGGTAATTTTCACTTTTGGGTGAACTATGATTTACTCACCCTTAAGTCATCCTAGGTGTATATGGCATTCTTCAGACGAATATCTATATATATCTAGCTTCCAGTGGACCGCCTTCCGAATTCAACTTCCGGAAAAAACGTAGCTGGCGTGACGATGACATTGGGCGTAGAGCAAGCGTTTTGAACTGTGAGAGGCGTTACACTTTCTTTGTAAGTTGAATACGAAAGGCTGTCTGCCGGAAGTTAGTTATTTTAGTCTACAAATTTTTAAATATAGATATTTTTCTATTAAAAAATATTACCCCCCTCCTCCCTTTGGTCTTCTAATTTTGGGCTGCCATTCACTGCCATTATAAAGCTTGAAAGAGCCAGGACTTTTTCTTAATATTACTCAGATTGTGTTCGTCTGAAAGAAGATCAGTCATATACACCTAGGATGACTTGAGAGTGAGTAAATTATGGGATAATTATTTGGGTGAACTAACCCACAAGTAGAATCACTAAAGGAAAGAATAAATGGATGCATATGAGCCACAGAGCGGTGCACTTTATCAAAGCTAATTTGATAGTGTTGCTTTTACTTACAGCAAGAATGTCATTTAAGCTTCTCTTCATTTCAGCATATGTTGGACACACCATTTTTTCCACTTGTGAGGTATGGCGATGATGGCAGGATGGCAGGAAGGGTTTTAAAGGGAATTTCTCCATGATCACCTTTTGAAAGAGTTTACAGAAAAAGAAAAAACAGTTTTCATCTATACCACGTGTATGGACCTAATTTCATAATCACTTAGACGCAACCAAAACAATTTTTCCAAAATAAGACATGCCTTCCCTATAATGAACATCATTAAACTCACCATTCCAGGATAGTCGTGAAGTCTGGGATGTTCTCTACTCATATCTTCAATAGTTTTTGTTCCAGATGATCAAATCCATGCACAGATTGTTGAGGTGTTGTACGTCTCAATGAACTCCTCGATTTGGCTGTGAGGGCTTCTTAAGTTCTTTTGCCATTAAATCAGTCAGTCATCAGACAACTCATCCTCTATTGAAATGAAAACATACTTTATGAAAAAGAGGGAAGACAGCTGAAAAAAATAAACAAACAAACATACATAAGTAATAAACAGGTTGTTTCCCAAACAGCCTGGTTCTGTAGTAGCCCCAGCACTGCACATTTGGCCAATCTAATCTTATTCAACTTACCAGCTTGTTAGTAGAGAGACTCCAAAACCGGAAATGTGTGTCAGATAAGGGAGACGTCCAAATTGTGTACTATTGGGGATACTCCAGGACTAGAGTCAAGAACCACTGTCATCAAGCAGCGTAAACCTTTCATCCACTCCTTCCTCTGTATTAGAATAAAGCAGGAAAAAAAGAAACATTTTCAGAAAAGTAGACTAGTCTTTAAAAATAATTGTGTACAACTTATTTCAATAGCTTACTCACCTTTAGTTAAATGGCAGAGGTTCAATTGTTGTAGTCTTTGCTTAACAAATGAATCCATTTGTCTAAAACACATTTAGTACAACATTTAAAATAAAGGCAAAAACTGTAATAGCTTTGTAAGACAAAATACTATAATTGGATGCTTTAACTACTCTTGTAATACATTTAATAGTAACATGCATGACTATATTCATATGACAACATTCATTATGAATATACAAAACATTTCTGCCAAAATACCAGTTGCAGTTTGCGTTACTACAGTAAAACTAGGGAATTTGTGGGTTGGAAAACATTCTAACTGTCGTTAACTAGCCTAATTGTTCATTGGTGTTGGCAATATCTGCACTCATTCATCTCACAACAGATATTTCGGCGAATTCAAAGTTCAAACGCATCTCGCTGGATCTCACAGCGCTGTTGTGCTGTCGTGTGACCGGGTCTGAGCTCGCGCTGCACCGGCCGAGCTGATAATGCTCCGCGCGGCATTATATAGCGATTTCAGACTAGGCCTAACGTTTACTTTATCACCATAGTAAGTTTCTAAGCAGTTTCGCTAGAGTAATGTTTTAATTACTTTATTGCTGCCAGCGCGCTAACTGGGATAGCTAGGGTTTATTTCCTATCGAAAGCATTAAAACTGATTAAAGTGAACTTATATAAATAGAATATTAAATTCAGTTTTTGACTATATTCAACGTTTCAGTACACAATACATAATGTTATAAGAGTTGTATACATAAAAAACGATATGACTTACCTTTGAAATCATAGTCAGGCTGCAGCAGCTTCTTCTGTTGACTGTCACTGGCCATTTTGCCGTTAAAATTTGAACCATCGCTGCGGAAACCGTAACCCAATGGCCGGGTTATTACTAAAAATAACCCAACGATGTCAAAATGACCCAACATTTTTGTAAAATAACCCAACATATTGACCCAATATGTGTAACCCAACGGTTGGGTTAAAAAAATAACCCAACGTTTTTTACTGTGCTTGTTCACCTGATCTGAACCCCATTGCGAACCTGTGGTCCATCATCAAATGTGCGATTTACAAGGAGGGAAAACAGTACACCTCTCTGAACAGTGTCTGGGAGGCTGTGGTTGCTGCTGCACGCAATGTTGATGGTGAACAGATCAAAACACTGACAGAATCCATGGATGGCAGGCTTTTGAGTGTCCTTGCAAAGAAAGGTGGCTATATTGGTCACTGATTTGTTTTTGTTTGGTTTTTGAATGTCAGAAATGTATATTTGTGAATGTTGAGATGTTATATTGGTTTCACTGGTAAAAATAAATAATTGAAATGGGTATAAATTTGTTTTTTGTTAAGTTGCCTAATAATTATGCACAGTAATAGTCACCTGCACACACAGATATCCCCCTAAAATAGCTAAAACTAAAAACCACTTCCAAAAATATTCAGCTTTGATATTAATGAGTTTTTTGTGTTCATTGACAACATGGTTGTTGTTTAATTATTAATGTTGTAAAATTAATCCTCAAAAATACAACTTGCCTAATAATTCTGCACTCCCTATATATATATATATATATATATATATATATATATATACAGTGATGAAAATAAGTATTTGAACACCCTGCTATTTTGCAAGTTCTCACACTTAGAAATCATGGAGGGGTCTGAAATTGTCATCGTAGGTGCATGTCCACTGTGAGAGACATAATCTATAAAAAAATTCCAGAAATCACAATGTATGATTTTTTAACTATTTATTTGTATGATACAGCTGCAAATAAGTATTTGAACACCTGAGAAAATCAATGTTAATATTTGGTACAGTAGCCTTTGTTTGCAATTACAGAGGTCAAACGTTTCCTGTAGTTTTTCACCAGGTTTACACACACTGCAGGAGGGATTTTGGCCCACTCCTCCACACAGATCTTCTCTAGATCAGTTAGGTTTCTGGCCTGTCGCTGAGAAACACAGAGTTTGAGCTCCCTCCAAAGATTCTCTATTGGGTTTAGGTATGGAGACTGGCTAGGCCACGCCAGAACCTTGATATTATATATATATATATATATATATATATATATATATATATATATATATATATAAAATCAGTCCAACACAAAAATATGCATACTATCATAACACTTCATAATGCAAGAAGTACCATTATATTAGATAAAAGCTTGCAAATACTTAAAACATGTATTCATTAGACATGAATAACATAAGACTAGTAATTCAATTTTGATGTACCATAAAGTATAGTGGTGCACTTTTCAGATATTTTTATTTTTTATAGAATGTTTAGAAAGTATTTGATATTCAACACTAGATGGCACTATAAATTAAGAATATGCCTTAAAAGAATAAACTTTTCAGATTAAAATAATGTTTTAAATAAGTGATCTCATTGGTAGTACTGTTATATAATATAATATATCATTAAACATACATAACTGGTCTTGATTAATTCACAGTAATGTTGTTGATAATATAATTTAGTATAATACAATGTAATATAATAAATATATAATATAATGAATATAATAATATATCATTAAAATACATAACTGGTCTTGATTAATTCACAGTACTGTTGTTGATAATAATATCATATAATATAATATAATATAATATAATATAATATAATATAATATAATATAATATAATATAATATCATCATTGGTTTGATTCCCAGAGAATACATGTAAGTATTACATGCAAATGCATGTAAATGATAATAACTGGTTAGTTTTGTTTTCTGTAGTATTTTCTCCCTACCTCTACAGATGTTAATGATGATAAGGAGATAACCTCTAGCATTTTGCCTATAAAAAGCCACCTCACATCAAAACTGTAAAAAAAAAAAAAAGAGCTGTTCAGTTGGTGGAGGCTGACTAACTGAAAATATACTAAATATTTTGTTATTTTGGATATACATTGGTTCTAGTTCTTGAATCCATTGGCATACTGTGTGAAACTGAGTTCTGCATTGTGTAGGATGTGGTTACATACAGTGGGTAGCAAAGAACACAAGAATCACAATTTTGCAAAGATTTCAGCTTTCGGGTGACAAAGAATGTGAAAACCTATCAAAGAAATCATCAATCTGCATAACATAACAGCATTGGCTACAGAACAAAACATGGAACAGACAAACTGAACTGAATAAAAACATAAATACCATTACTTTGGTAGTACAGGCCTAGGGTCGCACACATTTCTGAAAAAGGTTGATTTTATGTTGCAAATGAGTATTTTTCAAGGTTGTTCTCTTTTTTTTGTAACAAATGCGAGAAAAAGCTGAGACAAAATCTGTGTTTGGTCATAACTGTTAACACAGATCATCGTACACTGTTTTGAGCTGTGTGTGTGTCTGTGTTCAGAAATTATTACATGATATTAAATGTAAATAAGGTGGAAAACAGTTATTAATAGCGTAGACCTTAAAGGGTTAAAGAACAAACAGTTGAAGAAGAAAAAATGCACCAGATCAGAGGACGGATAGGAAACCACTATTTTTCTCTCACTTGCTCACTCTTGCTCAATCCTGCACATTCACTGAAGCACTCTATGAATCAAAGGTAGGCTTGGGATTTATCTATCTACAGAAAAAACACAAACAGACTACTTTTAACAACTTTTAAAACTTTGTTGTTGTAGTTTATTGGATTACTTAAATGTTATTTGCATAGGCGTAGCTTTTTGAGCTTGTGGGGAGGGAGGGGGGGGGGGCAGTCGAATTTAGCTTTTATATAGTAAGCTTACACATTCACAATCTGTGTAACATTCAAATGGTTTGATGAATTACATAGATGTCAGAATCAAGCGCGTGGTTGTCATGTCAACCAGATACCTCGAGGGATTTGCTTGTGCTATGTCTATTTGAACACGTTCAAAAGTAGCCTATAAACATGTTTGTCAACAGAATCTTAAAGTAGGCTTTTATTAAGCCAATTACTGAGTGAATTACTCAACCACTGCTTTAAAACAAATATATGTTGGGCATGAAGTTAGTTAATAAAGTTCAGCGCACAACAGCAGGCACACACTTCATATTTACTTAGTAAATCTGACTGAAAATAGACGATTACGCAGTTTTTAATCGAAAAATCTATGTTTAAGTTTGGTTATGTATAAATTAAATAACATTTGGATGTAAATGGTCATCTTCCTGGAATAAATGCAAGAGTCTCTACAATAGAGCGTCCTGCGGATCACCTTTATGAGAGTGTTCGGATCTGGAGTCATCAAGCACGGCATCGGCATCTTCATCTGACTTTATTTTGGTTAGGTCCATATTTGACTGCAGTTGTTGAACGTTGTATAAAAAAATAAAAATACCTCTGAATACCCATTCACGCCACACTACAGGTAATCAGTAGGCTATATCCGCCAAAATGCAGATTCGACACGCGACAATTTCTTACGCAATTTAGAACGTTTGATTTATTCGGGTTTTTTTTTTTTTTTTTTTTTTTTTTTACAAAATAGCAGTTTAACATGTATTAAAAACTACATTATATTAATATTTACGTTTGACTTAAAAATATATATTTTGGCTAGGAAAATCCTATTAAAACATGTGTTCTGAATTTGTCACACCGCAGAAAAAAATTGTTATTAACCACCCAGCCAAATTTGAATGATATATAAAAAAAATAATATCTATGGAAATAAAATAATTTATTAAAATCTCGAAAAAAAAAGAAGCATTCTCTGCTCTCAAACGCTGTCTGCGCTGAAACCACGCCCACTCGCGGGAAACGTACACTCATTGACGATGATGATGGCACCAGGTCTCGGCGGGACTAGTGTATGAAGGCCGGTACGTCGACCCCATTATCAGTGAATCCCAGTTGTCTCTGATGAAAGTTTGTAAAACTATCCAACCGTGTTGGTGGTGATCAGCTCTCCATCAAGGTGGCTCTTCACAAAATTAATCCACCTTCATTTGTAGGACATTTAAATAAGCTCTAGTTATTATCGTGTTAATGATACAGGGCAACTTTTTAAGCAGTGTTTGCTGGGCAAACAGACAGAGGGCCCACGACCAGTCTGAAGTATCCAGATATTTGTTGCCCATTCTCAATGGGAAAGTGCTCAAGTAACATCGCTCAGCCACATTGCTCAAAAAAGTTGCCCCATCACCTTTAGGGGACGGGAGGGAGGGATGGAGGGGCCATATCCTCCCGAATACAAAAATGGTGAAAAACACACAATTCAGTCACAATTCCACAATTCAGATAGTTGTATATGTTTTCAGTAATACATTTCGAACATTTATAATGTGTTTAGAAACAAGTGTCTAAATTGCCTTTAAACAGACTTTAACTTCCCCCTTTCTCTTCGTGTGACACTTTAACTTCCTTTTTATCTCACAGCTTATGAAAAAAAAAGAAGTCAAAAATGGTGGTCACTGTCAATCCAAACATCGAATCCAACTTTTCAAGCTTCTACAGGAATGTAAACACCACCACTCCAAGTGACTCTGCATTCAGTGACAATGCAGACATGGTTATCCGCTTGGCATTAGTTGTCATTCTTTTTATCACCATGGTGTCTCTTGGTTGCACAATGGAGATCTCAAAGATCAAGAATCATCTCGCCAAACCCAAAGGGGTGGCGATTGCAGTTGGGGCTCAATATGGAATAATGCCTCTCACAGCCTTCTGCCTAGCAAAGCTGTTTCAATTAGATCCTATGGAGACCTTATCTGTGTTAATCTGTGGATGCTGTCCGGGAGGAAACATCTCAAACATCTTTGCTCTGGCCCTTCAGGGAGACATGAACCTCAGGTAATTCTTGAGACAATAAATAGCCTACTGTCCCAAAGTAGAATAATGGGGAAAAGATGAGTTTCACCTTGTCGAGAAATCTCCTGCAAAAATGCAATATCTTCACTATCTTTCTATACTGATATACAGTGCATCTGGAAAGTATTCACAGCGCTTCACTTTTTCCACATTTTGTTATGTTACAGCCTTATTCCAAAATGGATTACATTTCAATTTAAAATTCAAAATTCTACAAACAATATCCCATAATGACAACGTGAAAGAAGTTTGTTTGAAATCTTTTAAAAACAGAGGCGTAGTGAAAAATGAAGACCAAGAGTCAGGAGTTGTACTGAAGAATAGTTTGCAGTTTCATCAGCAGAAGCCAGCTTCAAGACTCACAAGGAGTTTGTAGGCCGCGCTCCCTCTACCAGCCTGCTCGCTTCCGCCTATCGTACATACAATTTCTGAACAGTTATACTGTTTTCAAGGTCTAGCCACGTCATTACTGCCATGTGGAATGATTCTGATTGGCAGAGAAAATGCACAGTCACGGTAAATTTCCACACAAGGATAGATAGCAGAGCATATCACTAAACTAGGTAGACTAGTTGTCGCCCCATCACTAGAATTAGATCATTGTTGAACTTGGAGGTTGCTGAAAGGCGTCTTCAGGTCTGGTGATACATATAATAGTACAGACCATATTTATCTTAATTCTTTAGGGTTTCGGCAGTGTTGGGCACGTTACTTTAAAAAAGTAATTCGTTATAGTTACTAGTTACTTCTTACAAATAGTAACTGAGTTAGTAACTGAGTTACATCATTATAAAAGTAACTAATTACCAGGGAAAGTAACTATTGTGTTACTTTTTTTTTTTTTTTCAAATGTTCAAATATATCAAATAACTTGGATGCCCCCAATATTAAATATGTTGAAAGAATGAATTGGACACTAAATAGAATAAATTATTATTATAAAACATTGTACATTAATGTACACTATTGTAATGTTGCTGTGGGACAATGTGAGAGACACCTATCAAATTCAATATATTACTGTAAATATTATCAGTAGGCCTACTATAGTGTAAATATTATCAGTACTTTACTACTCCTCTGGTAGTGGAGCTCACGTTATCACCTGGGTTTTTAGCCACTAATGTTGTGGCTGTGATGATGTGAGGCTTCATTAGATTAGAATTACTGGCCACCAACGTGGAGAGACTCTTTCTTCCTGGGCATAAGCTGCACGTTACATAAACATTCTTACCTTTCACCTCAACGAGGGAAAAGTAACGCTTATACTTCCAGTTTGCGAAAGCTATCTTTGAAGTCGTTGGACTTGCCATCGCTGACTGTGCATTTGCGTGTGCGTCATAGGTGTGTGTGTGTGTGAACTCAACCTATCAACCTCAACCTTGTCTCCCACCCACCAATCATCATCAGTTATGTGTACCACCCAACCCACCCCCCAACACGCATGGCTGGCGCGCGCGCCTTTGGCGCCAAATACAGTCTCAAGTCTTTTTGAGTATGATGCTACAAGCTTGGCACACCTATTTTTGGGCAGTTTCTCCCATTCTTCTTGGCAGGACCTCTCATGCTCCATCAGGTTGGATGGGGAGCGTCGTGCACAGCCATTTTCAGATCTCTCCAGAGACATTCAAGAGTCTGGGCTCTGGCTGGGCCACTCAAGGACATTCACAGAGTTATCCCAAAGCCACTCCTTTGTTATCTTGGCTGTGTGCTAAGGGTCATTGTCCTGTTGGAAGATGAACCTTCGCCCCAGTCTGAGGTCCAGAGCGCTCTGGAGCAGGTTTTCATCAAGGATGTCCCTGTACATTGCATTCATCTTTCCCTCGATCCTGACCAGTTCCTGCCGCTGAAAAACATCCCCACAGCAGGATGCTGCCACCACCATGCTTCACTGTAGGGATGGATGGATGAAATAAGGCTGTAACATAACAAAATGTGGAAAAAGTGAAGCGCTGAATACTTTCCGGATGCACTGTATACAAACAGAGCTTCAATTTTATTCAAATTTCAACATCTCGTTGGAATTATTTCATATATATTATCATACATATATTTGTATATATAATAATGATGTGATATGGTAATAAAAGCTATGAAAATCCTAGATATTTTAGATTGTAGTTGCTAGGGGTGCACCGGTACCGATAACAGTATCGGTATCGACCCGATACGATACTGCATTTGTGTACTCTGTAACCTACTCATTACATTGCTCCGATACCAACAACCGATAGCTACCACGCAGCGTGTACAGTGTATTGCTTGTGATAAGCAAACAGAGAGCAGAATGGATATATCAGAGAAGGTTTGTCACAAGCTTGTCGAGTGCATCCTTTTTTCACAGACATTGCTGGAAAGTATGTAGTCCGTCGGATATGTCAATAGCAAATAAAGGAAAACAAGGCACATATTACTAACTATAAATGACGGTAAAGTGAGAGAGAGAGAGAGAGAGAGAGAGAGAGAGAGAGAGCACTGTTGTATGCTCTTGATTGCTAATTGTTCACTTAGCACACATGCTAATTTGGATTAAAACTAAATCATACATGTGGGTCAGTAAAAACTTCTGTTATGTGATTTATTATTATGACGAGTGGTTCCCTACATTATTACTGGACAAGAAGTTTACTGAAGTAACTCACATCTCAGACAGCGTTTAAATACTGAATTGATATCTAGCTTTTATTTATAAAGCACATTTAAAAACAGCTTGAGGACTGACCAAAGTGCTGTACAAGTCAGAGAAACGCAACAGAAAACTAAGTAACACATAATAAATAAGAACATCAACATAATTTAAAAGCTAAAGAAAACAAATAGGTTTTCAAGAGAGATTTAAAAAGTGATGGGGAGGGAGCAGCCCTAAGTTTTGCTGGCAGGTTGTTCCTCAACCTAGGTCCCACCACCGAAACATCTAAACATTTGAACCACTGACCCTCTAAATATGCACTGTGCTATAAAATATGATAGAGCAATGAAAGTAACAGAAGCTTGTACAATACATTTTAACAGACATAATTAAGCATGAATAAACCCATCCATCCATCCATCCATCTTCTTCCGCTTATCCGGGGCCGGGTCGCGGGGGCAGCAGTCTAAGCAGAGATGCCCAGACTTCCCTCTCCCTAGACACTTCCTCTAGCTCTTCCGGGGGGACACCGAGGCGTTCCAAGGCCAGCCGGGAGACATAGTCCCTCCAGCGTGTCCTTGGTCTTCCCCGGGGCCTCCTCCCGGTTGGACATGCCCGAAACACCTTCCCAGGACCCGAGTGACTGAGCTTCTCACCCTATCTCTAAGGGAGCGCCCAGCCACCCTGCGGAGAAAGCTCATTTCGGCCGCCTGTATCCGGGATCTTGTCCTTTCGGTCATGACCCAAAGCTCATGACCATAGGTGAGAGTAGGAACGTAGATTGACCGGTAAATCGAGAGCTTCGCCTTACGGCTTAGCTCTTTCTTCACCACGACAGACCGGTACATCGGCCGCATTACTGCAGAAGCTGCACCGATCCGCATGAATAAACTGAAGGAAATATATATTTGCTAAACAAATTAAAATAATGAATATGATTCATATTCTTTTGGATTATCTATATATTTAAAAACTACAAATGCAGTGAAAATACAGGTATCTGTATCAGTATCAGCGATTACCAAAAAATAGAGTTTCTGTATTGCCCTAATTCTGGAAAAAGTGTTATCGGTGCATCCCTAGTAGTTGCCCACTGCTTAAGTCATGCAGGTCAGGTACAAACAAAATGTACATATTAAAAGACAGGCTACAGATCCTGTGGATTCACATAATAATGCTTAACATTACACTGAACATAAGCTTCTTGTATTTTTCCAGTGAGCTAGTGAGTATACTGGAGACCCAAAATGAACTGTATTGTTCATATTAGTGTTAAAACGGAAAGAAAAAATGTAGAGAATGAGATGTATTTTTTCACTTAGCTCCTTTAATGAACACCATTATTACATAATTGAAGACTTTACACTGTTGTTGAATGGATCAAATTAAAACTTAGTGCGCCTGACAGATATTTCTTAATTTAACAATGTTTTTACTCTCTCTCCTAGTATTGTAATGACTACATGCTCCACAGCACTGGGATTGGGTATGATGCCCCTCCTGCTCTACCTGTACAGCCAGGGTTTCCCAAACCTGGTGCATTATGTTCCTTTCACTAGCATCGCTTTTGCCCTGATTATGATCCTGGTGCCCTGCGGTATTGGGGTCCTGATCAACTACAGAGTGCCCCAGTATTCTAAGATCATCATCCAGGTGTGTGTTAATTCATGCATGGATACTTTAACAATTTCTAGATTGTAATAAACTGAAATAAAAATAAAATAAAAAATTGTGCTGTATTGACAGTGTACAGATGTACTCTATTTTGTAAATCTAACCATCTTCATTGGACCTGAAGCATGACAGAATTCTGGACCCAAAAAAACGTCTTACCTATCAACTTTAAAATGCAGAAGGAAGGAAGGATTATTTTTATTTTTCAGCATGGCCCGCAACAGACCCTGAGTCTGAGCTAATAACCATGAAGGAGCCTGAGGCTCATCATGAGTTTGACCTTTTGTGTGAGCCAGCAAATTCCGTACCAGTGGGAGTCTTCGTGTAGTTGGAAACGGAAGTAAGCTTGATTGACTAATTGGGAATCTGAGGATGTGCTACCCACCCAACCCTGCCCTGTACTTTCTGTGCCCTCATCATCGGTCGTTCTACCCAGCCCGGAATTGTATGTGCCCTCATCATCAATGTACTCCCCAGCCCTGAATCGTCTGTGCCCTCATCACTGCTGGTACTACCCAACATAAAGACTGTTTCATTACCCTGTATGGACAACTGTTATCATTGCTGACCCCTCCCAACTTCCCTCTCCCTCCTCCACTGCAAAATTCAGCCAGCCCTTCAGCTCTGCCTCAGCTGTTTCCCTTCAGCCCTTTGTTTTCTCCCCTAATGCCTTGCTTTATGGATAAGCCTCGGGTCTTAAGGTCACTAGCTTCGCCCAGGCAGGTGGATCCTCCAGCTCAGCTTCCGGCCGCTGATCCAATCACTCCACCTAGGCCCATTGGCCTGTCGGCTCTACCATTCCGCTCCACCAGAGACCTTCGGCCTTAAGGCTCCACCAGGCTCCCTTGTCCCTCCGGCTTCACCTTGGACAGCTGTTACCCTACCTGTGGCACGGACTATCCACTGTGCTCTGTCTCTCCACCCCTTCGGCTCCAACGGGCTCCACATTCCCACCGGCTTCCCCTTGGTCCTCAGTCGCACCAGCTCCCACTCAGACCTAGGGCACCCTGGTTCCACCTCAGATGCTCGTCACTTCGGCTTCGCCTCAGTCTCCAGGACGTCGGTGTCGGCCGTCCCCATCTGCTCTCCGCCTGCATCCACTCCATCATGGCTTATCTCTCCATCGAATCTGCCGTGGACTTTCATCCTGTCTGTGCTCTTGGTCACCCCCTGGCCACTCTTCCAATCTTCACCACTATCATATATTCTCCACGATGTTACCAGCCTGGTTACTTCCACCAGGGTTTCCTCCTCTACCAGCCCATTTTACATTGTGAGGCTATGCCTTCTTGGAGGGAGGCGTTCTGTAACAGTTATGTTCAGTAATTTCTTTTTCATGGACTTTTAGTTTGTATTCCTCAGTTACCTGTTTCCTTTGTTCTAGTTTCCTGCCATTATCTGTTGTCATGGAGATTCATTTAACGAGCACTGCTGTCTTAATTTAGTTAATTATCTCTATGTACAGTATTGAAATCCCTCAGTTTGTTTCAGTCCTTGTCCAGTATTGTTTGTGTTTTTATGTTTGATACACGCGGTCTCATTCTGTTTGGAAGCTACCTGACTTTTGTTTCATAAATAACTACTCTATTTTGTAAATCTAACCATATTCATCTTTATTGGACCTGAAGCGTGACAGTGACACTGCTTTTATTCAAAAATTGAAGAAGCAAAAAGCTAACACTATGTGGGGAAATCTTTTGTTCTTGATCATGCAAAATTCCGGATCCCTTTGAGTATTATTGAAACGACTGGATTTTGCCTGCAAAAATGTTCTAAACCATTCATACTAAGGATAATTAGACCGATAATGTCTAAGGTTACCAACATAACCTCAGTTCCCTGATTCCATGACACTATGGGGAAACACTTTTCTCCTAGAAATACTGAAGTCTGATTGCACCCCAATGGGATTCAAGCACACAAGTTAGGGAACAACATTTCTTCTGAATCTTTCTTCTGAATAAGGCAGATTACTCAGCATATGCAGAACAAATGGCCCTAAGCACGTCTCACAGTAGAAATACTGCATAAGATACAACTATTATTATTAAAGTAATCCACACGGCTCTGGGGGGTTAATAAAGGCTTTCTAAAGTGAATCGATACGTTTGTGAAAGAAAAATATCCATATTTAACATATTTAAATTATGAAAAAAGCGTAACTGGAGTGACATACGACCTCGGACATAGCGAAAGCGTTTTGAACTGCAAGAGACCTTACACTTTCTTCGTAAGTTGAATTCAGAAGGTGGTCTGGCGGGAGCTAGATATTTTACTTTATTGAGTTTTAAATATGAATATTTTTCTTTCACAAATTCACTTCAGAAGGCTCCCGGAGCCATATGGATTACTTTTGTAATGGATGGATGCACTTTTTTGGGCTTTAAATTTTGGGCTGCCATTTACTGCCATTATAATGCTTAGTCAGGACATTTTTTAATATAACTCTGATTGTATTCGTCTGACCTACACCTAGGATGGCGAGTAAATCATGGGATAATTGTAATTTTTGGGTGAACTATCCCTTTAACCCTAAACCTAAATTTGGTCAAGCTCCACCCATTTGGCTCTGCAGTGAGCATCACTTGAAAAAATTCCCACCACAAACAGACTTGAACGCGGAAACACAGACATACGTAGAATTACAGTTATTATGAGATTCCAACCTATATGACTACCAAGTGTTTATGCCCTCACAGAACTCGTAATTACAATTTGTAAACTTTTTTGAAAGGTCTGACTTGTCATCTTGTAATTATGGTAATTCTGACATGTTGTGGAAAAAATTATATTACTATATCAACAAGAACGCTGCTCGACCACGCAAACTGCTGTATTGTAATGGATAAATCCTCTGGCTATACATGCCATCAGCATGACAGACAAATTGTCTGAATTATAAGCATGTTCTGCAACTATTTTCCCTTTTTTATTCCCTTTTGACTTGTAGGTTGGGTTGATGGTGATGCTGATCTCCTGTGTTGTCATTGGTGTTTTTGCTGGTATATCTGATGGGGGGAAAATTTTCACAGTGCTATCTCCACAACTTATAGCCATAGCAGCATTGATGCCATTGATTGGATACATATGTGGATATATCCTGTCCACTCTGTTCAGGATGAATGCACCGTATGTATGTCCAACCGGAATATGAAATTGTTTTGTATCTGGCCAAATCCATTGTCAAGATAGTCAACCAATTGATTAATTGTTCAGTCACAGTGCATTTTTCATAGGTTTGATGTTCATTTGTGTCCTTGGGTCCTCAGTTGCAGACGGACTCTTTGTATGGAGGTAGGCTGTCAGAACACCCAACTGTGTACCACAATCCTGAAGATGGCCTTCCCTGCTGAGCTCATTGGTCAGCTGTACTTCTTTCCTGTCATCTACATTGTGTTCCAGATAGTCGAGGCTCTTATCTTCACAGTCCTGTTCAGATGCATGCAGAAGCTGAGACCATCTCAAAAAGGTACATGAAGTCCATTAAACTTACAGTCATGTGAAAAAGAAAGGATACCCTATTGAATTCTTTGGTTTTATGTATCAGGACATGGGTGACAAACTTATATACCCTTACTGCAGTCAGTAGCAGTCAGGCACTGCTAATCAAATGTCTTTGATTAATTGATCAAGTGTGATCAACTCTATAAAAGCAAAGGTTTTGGCAGTTTGCTGGTCTGGAGCGTTCAGGTGTGTGTTAACATAATGCCAAGGAGGAAAGTCATCAGCAATGATCTTAGAGAAGCAATTATTACTGCCATCAATCTGGGAAGGGGAAGTCCATTATTCTACAGTAAGGAAGATTATTCATAAGTGGAAAACATTCAAGATAGTTGCCAGTCTTCCCAGGATTGGATGTCCCAGCAAATTCACCCCATGGTCGGTGAAATCGCAAAACACCCAAGAACTACACCTCAGGCTACAGGCCTCAGTTAACATGTTATATGTTAAAGTTCATGACAGTACAATTAGAAAAAGACTGAACAAGTCTGGCTTGTTTGGAAGGGTTGCCAGGAGAAAGCTTCTTCTCTCTAAAAAGAACTTGGCAGCACGGCTTCTGTTTGCAAAGTTGCATCTGAACAAACCACAAGACTTCTGGAACAATGTCCTTTGGACAGATGAGACCAAAGTGGAGATGTTTGGCCATAATACACTGCGCCAAGTTAGGTGAAAACTAAACACAGCATATCAGCACAAACACCTTATACCATTTGTCCATCATGCTGATGGGGGGTTGATGATTTTTGGCTTGTTTTACAGCCACAGGACCTGGGCACCTTGCACTCATTGAGTTGACCATGACCAAAGTATTCTAGAGTCAAATGTGAGGCTGTCCAACAGCTAAAGCTTGGCTGAAATTGGATCATGCAACAGGATAATGATCGCAAGCACACCAGCAAATCTACAACAGAATGGCTGAAAAAGAAAAGAATCAATGTGTTGCACTGGCCCAGTCAAAGTCCAGACCTCATCCTGACTGAAATGTTGAGGTGGGACCTTAAAAGAGCTGTGCATAAACAAATGCCCTCGATGAACAGAAGCAACGTGGTAAAGAACAGCGGGACAAAATTTCTCCAGAACGATTCGAAAGACTGATACTGTCATACAGAAAACTATTCCTACAACACATTACTACTGAAATTTACAAGCAATTGAATCATAGGGTGTACTTAGTTTGTCACTCATGGCTTTTCCATTTGGGCTTTATTTTTGTTAAATAATGACATGGTGTAATATGTAATTTGTTGTTGTTCATCTGAGGTTGATTGATGAAGTGTTATTTAAAAAAAAGTATGAGTATTATACATTTTAAAAATAACTGTTTTCTCTTTTCTTACACAGAAACACAACAACAAGTTTACACAACCGTGGAAAGAGCAACTGAAGAAACTAATGGGCCCTCTGACTGTGGCATCTGACATTTGAGATTATTATGCTGAAAAAGCTATTTTAATACAAAATATGCTGGTTTTATTCCAGTTTTTAGTTAATAGAATGGTTAATAAAAAACTGTATATTAAATATAGAACTGAATGGCCAGTTTTAAAATGCTTTTTACATTCAAAAACAATAAATTTAACTGTAGAACCTAATTGTTCTTTTGTACTGTCCTCCAGTCTTAACTGAAACACTAATAATTGTTTTAATGCCATATAAATAATACAATATAGTCATACCCTAATAAAACATAACTTTTCAAACTTTAGTACTGGAGTATTTTTTTCTAGTAGAAGTTTAAAAGTAGTACTTTTCATCCAGGTTATGTAAGTGCAGGATTTGTGTACCGATAGCAGGGTTTGTTGGCTAGTGAAAATGTTTAATTGTTAAATCCGTTTCAAAAGATTTTAATGTATTTAAATTGTATTTAAAACATGTCCTTAATTTTTTATTTTTCAATTTTTTATCAAATTTGAGATAAATCTGTCTGGATGCTCCGAACTTTGTTCCCGTGGATTTTAATAACTGCAATTCAAAGTCAAATCACGTCAAGTCACCTTCATTTATATAGTCTAGCGCTTTTCACAATATTGATTGTTTAAAAGCAGCTTTACAGTGATAATAGGAAATCAATGGAAGAGAGATTGTACTTCAGCTCTAGAAAAAAGGTATTGTCTAGCTAAACCTCCACACCCAGGTTCCTAACTGACGACGAGGACTTGACAGAGCAGCCATCAAGTGTTAGACAGTATTCTTGGTTACTACCTGCAGAGGTTTTTGGTCCAATAATTAGAATCTCTGTTTTTTGAGAATTAAGTAGTAGGAAATTACTAGTCATCCAATTTTTTATATCAACTATGAATTCCGTAAATTTTGTGAATTGGTAAGTTTCGTCAGGGCGCAAAGAAATATAGAGCTGAGTGTCGTCAGCATAAAAATGAAAACTAACGGCATGCTTCCTAATGATATCTCCCAAGGGTAGCATGTACAGGGTGAAAAGCAACAGTCCTAGCATTGAGCCTTGCGGTACTCCATGAACTTGTGATCGATATGATATCTCTTCCTTTACTGCTACAAACGGTCAGATAAGTGGTCAGATAAGTATGATTTGAACCATGCCAATGCAATTCCACTAATGCCAATATAAGTTTCGAGTATATTCAAAAGAATGTTGTGGTCGATAGTATAAAATGCAGCACTAAGATCGAGTAACACTAATAGAGAGATACAACCAGGATCGGATGATAAGAGCAAATCATTTGTAACTCTAATGAGACCAGTCTCAGTACTATGATACGGTCTAAATCCTGACTGGAAATCCTTGCAGATACGATTTCTTTCTAAAAAGGAACATAGTTGTGAGGATACTGCCTTTTCTTAGCCTGACAGGCCAGACCCACATCAAGATGTTGGGTCTGGAAATTCTCCATTGACAGGGCTCAATCCGAGGGGCGGGATAAACGGTTGCCTTTCAAATTCCCTCTGCACGCAATTGGATAGCGCCATGAGCACCACAACCAACCAGAGCGAAGAAAAAGGTGAAGCCGAGCTAACGTTAGTTGATACTTTTCGACTTTCGCCGTATCCGGTAGGCAAAACTTCGAACACATCTTTCTTTCTTAAGACTGACTTCAGTGCCGTTCTTTGTTGTTTTCTCAAAGAAAAGCTTAACTCCAAGTCTTCCAGAGTCGCAGCCAAAGCCGATTCAAAAGACCGCTGTTCACCAGCTTTGTTTACGAGTAGCACGCAGAACCTCCACAACTCTGCCTTGACGTGCCGTCATTACATTAAGCCCGCCCACTGACTCTACACACGCTGTGATTGGCCTGACTAGAGTTTGGTTTTTCCAGCTCTCAGGTCTACCGAGAGTTGCTAGACTACATTCGCGGCAAAATCAATTTTCTGCCGCTAGGGTGCGTCTAGATTTCTAGGCTAGCCTTTTCTAGTATCTTTGACAGAAAGGGTAGATTCGAGATCAGCCTGTAATTGACTAATTCTGTAGGATCAAGTTGCGTTTTTTTAATAAGCGGTTTAATCATAGCCAGCTTAAAAGTTTTCGGTACGTATTCTAATGACAAAGATGAATTAATGAGGATCTACGACCTCTGGTAGCATCTCTTTTAGTAACTTAGTCAGTATAGGGTCGAGCATATATGTTGTTGATTTAGATGATTTAACGAGTTTAGCCAATTCTTCCTGTCCTATAACAACAAATGAATGAAAATTTTCCTTAGGGACACTACAATGTCTGATGCAATACTGTTGTAGACGGTTGCATAGTTACAATTTTCTCTCTAATATTATCAATCTTGCAAGTAAATAAGTTCATAAAGTAATTACTGTGATTACTGTAATTACTGTAGTTGGCCCAGATGAAGCCTGGATATATACTGTATGCTATTATCAGCCACACTCAGGTTGAGTCATCGCCGTCATTCCATGCCGTATGTGGGCCAGAAGAATGTGGGAGATGTGGGCCATAACTGGGCCAGATGTCATTTGCTGTTTTTGTTATCTGGGTGAAATTATTTTTAAATTTCCAGCACTGGAATGCATTTTTATCACTCACCATGGTGGCAACTCTCAGACAGGTTGTAGCCTAAAGCTTTCAGCGGCAATGTGGATTGATGTAACTGGCAGACTGCAAATTCAAACAAGAGAGCCAATCAAAAGCATCAGATTAGCATTGCTTTACTAAATGACATTTAAATGGCAGGAGACATTGTGCACATCAAAAACAGGCAAAGCAACAAATTAATATTATACAACATATCTTATATTTTTACGGAAAATATTCAGATGTAACCCCCTTAGTAATCGTTAACATTTTCATAAGTAACTAATTTAATTACACTTTTTTCCCCCCTTAGTAATTGTAATGGATTACTGTTACATTTATTTTGTAATTAAATTATACGTAATTCTGTTACATGTAACTAGTTGCTCCCCAACACTGTTGTGACTGTCGCCATTAAGCTATTAAACTGTTCAGGCCTGGAGGAGAGTGTAGTATATACACAATATATGAATTAAAGGATTAGTTCACCTTAAAATTAAAATTTTAATTTAATAAAAAATGTACTCACCCCCATCTCATCCAAGATGTTCGTGTCTTTCTTTCTTCAGTTGAAAAGAAATGAAGTTTTAGAGGAAAACATTCCAGGATTTTTCTTCACACAATGGACCTCAATGGCAACCAAAATGTTGAAGGTCCAAATCAATGCAGTTTCAAAGGGCTTCAGAGGCTCTGCAAGATCCCAGCTGAGGAATAGGTTTTATCTAGCGAAACCATCGGTCATTTTCAAGAAAAAAATAAACATTTATATACTTTTTAACCTAAATTGCTCCTCTTGCACTGCTCTGCGACGTGTCACAGATTGCGCAATCACGTCGGAAAGGTCACGCTACACGTAGACGGAAGTACTGCCCCAAGCGAACATGCGAAGACCAATACAAATGCCCTTAACAAAAAAATCGTCCGACATTGTTGTTTAACCTTTTTTTGCTAAAGGACGTTTGTATTAAGTCTTCGCACGTGACGTGCGCTTTGTAAACATGGGGGAGGTACTTCTGCCTCCGACTAGTGTGACCTTTCCGGCGTGATTGCGCAATTTAAAAAGGTTAAAAAGTATATAAAATGGCACAATAAAGCTGAGTCTATCTATTTGTGACATTACTTTTTTTATAATATATATTTAATAGGCTAAAATATAATTTTCACTAAAATAAAGCAATTACAAACCTAATAACAAAACCAAATTTTTTTAACCAATCATCTGAGCTGTAAGTGCCATGTGATCAGTTACTCCGGACCAGAACTGCATGAAAACACTGTTAAGCACAAGAAGAATGTGCAGTTTTTATCTTCTAGATATTACTAAAACATTTTACAAAAAATCCTTAAAAAAAGAGCATACGATAAATCTTAAAATTTACTATTCATGGGCGTTTCTAGGATTTTCATTTTAGAGGGGCTCAGCCCCCAGAGAGGGTATGGGGAAAAAAATGGTAACATTTTAGTTTAGGGTCCAATTCACACTACTCGTAGCTTATTAGTATGTATATTAGGATATTGGCTGTTTATTATTACTTATAAAGCAAATATTAATGCCTTGTTCTGCATGACCATATTGTACATCCATTAATCATACAATGTATGATTACATGTTTATAACATAGACCGTAAAATAACTTTTTGAAGCCCCCCTAAAAAGGGCCTAATGACGCCCATGGGACTATTTATCTTTTCTAACACAACAGCGGCAAGAGCAGCTAAAGTAATAGACCCTAACAGTAACATCCAAAGTGACCCCATAGTTTAAAAAAATTTGAGGACTTGAGGAATTTTGGACCAAAGTACAGTGGGTACTGGGGCCACAGATAAGGATGAAAGAGTAGAAGAAAGCACCTTTTTTCCTTCCGTGAAAAACAGCATCAGTCTGAAAAGTTTCAAACCAATGTGCAATTGTATGTGGTTGCACAACAACACAAAAGCTGCTTTTTCAGCTGACTTCAAACAGGTGCCAATTTTTTCTTTGAATATCACCATTTATTTAATAAAACTATTCAATAGATATCAAAGCCATAAAGCAAATTATACAGAGAATGTCTTAAAGGAGTCTGATGCTTGATATTTCAAGACAACTTTCAAGTGTGAAGAACAAAGTTGCAACCTTTATGTTAACAATAAATGTGTACTGTAGTTAACTTTTTTTTATCAAACAATATTTCTGTCTAACGTGTAATGATTTTGAGTTTACAGATGAACTGACCCTAGTACGAACACATCATTTAGAGAATTTATTATTTTCTTTTACAGTGCTACACAAACTATAAATGTTCAAAAACATTGAATTAATATTTATATCATGGTACAGGAAGTTGACTCGTATTCCAATGGATGAAAAACATGCATCAAAACATATCCAGTCAAAGTCTGACATAGATTCAACATGATACATACTGTAAAACAAAACAAAATACTCAGAAGCATGAGAGTTATATAATACATCAAAAATATGGCATATTAAAATCTCATCCTCTTTTGTAAAAAAAAAACAGAACAAGAAGAGAATATGCATTGCAAAACAAGCAGAATTTAATAGTTCAAACAAATGCAACATTAAAATGTGTATACACAATGAGAAATCAAACGCACACATATGAATAGGCTGGTATATAAAACAGGGATTCACAAACGTGTAACAAGATTTCTTTATTCATGCAGCGTGAAGGGAACTCAGATAATTATTTGACTTCTTTCATTATAACTAAAGCATCTACGCTACAAACAATTTTCATTATTCATAAAACCCTAATTACAAGTTTAGAACACAACAAAGGTTCAAATTTACTGAAAACAATCATATTTACTGGTTTGTCCATAAATATGTTTATACAATTAAAGAATCTCAACAGAAATTAACCCTCACTCTGTATGAAGTGATAAAAATAACCACAAAAAAAACATTTTAGACATGAACTTAAAACCCAACAAAAATAGCTATATAGTCCTGATTTAAATGGACTCTCCTGTCAAATACCTTTAAATGAACGACAGAGCTGTGAAACCACTGGCATGGAGAGAGGCCGTCCCTCCACTTCCGGGACCTAAATTGACCAAAGGTGGGACAATATTGCTGCGATAAACGTCATCAGCCTCTTTCAAAGCCTGACCACAGACACTTCCCTCAGCATCCAGTGCAACGGCGTCTAATGACGGCTGTCAGCGGACGGGGAACGAGACGGCGGGGGGCGTTGTGCCGGGGTCGGCGGGGATGCGGATTCAGCACGTGCTGCTTCTTTGGGCCGCACAGGAGAAGTACTGATTGAACGGGACCGACTTCTTGAGTGGTTATGTGATTTGGGGCTGTGGGAACGGGAGCGACTACGAGAGCGTGATGCGGAACGCCCTCGTGAACGAGAGCGAGATGAGCTATTTGAACGAGACCGGGTTCTGGATCTACAGGACGAGAAAGCAAGAGCAAATCAATTCATTGATCCATCTACACACCACTGTTCAAGAGTTTTTATATTTTATATATAATTTTGTTATTTTTTATCAAGGCTGCATTTATTATTTGATCAAAAATACAAATACAAATTGTTAATTATTCCTGTGAAGGTAAAGCTGAATTTTCAGAATCATTACTCCACTCTTCAGTCACATCATCCTTCAGAAATTATTCTAATATGATGATTTGGCACTCAAGACACATTTCTTATTATAACCAATGTTTTTGTGGAAACCGTGATGCATTCTTTGATTAATAGAAAGTTTAAAAGAACAGCATTTTATTTTAAATATAAAGCTTTTGTAATGCAATGTCATGTCATAAGAGGAATTTTGGACCAAAGTACAGTGGGTACTGGGGCCACAGATAAGGATGAAAGATATACAGAGTAGAAGAAAGCACCTTTTTTTCCTTCCGTGAAAAACAGCATCAGTCTGAAAAGTTTCAAACCAATGTGCAATTGTATGTGGTTGCACAACAACACAAAAGCTGCTTTTTCAGCTGACTTCAAACAGGTGCCAATTCATTGATCCATCTACACACTACTGTTCAAGAGTTTTTATATTTTATAATTTTGATATTTTTATCAAGGCTGCATTTATGTGATAAAAAATAAAAATACAAATTGTTACTTATTCCTGTGAAGGTACAGCTGAATTTTCAGCATCATTACTCCACTCTTCAATCACATCATCCTTCAGAAATTATTCTAATATGATGATTTGGCACTCAAGACATTTCTTATTATAATCAATGTTTTTGTGGAAACCGTGATGCATTCTTTGATGAATAGAAAGTTCAAAAGAACAGCATTTATTTGAAATAGAAAGCTTTTGTAATGTAATGTCATGTCTTTACTGTCAATTTTGAACAATTCCATGCATCTTAGGTAAAAACAAACATTAATTTGTTTAAAAATAATAAAAACTTACTGACCCCAAGCTTTTGATTAATACTGTACAATTTTGTAATAAAATAATAGTAATTATGCTAATTTTATATTTAGTTTTAATGTTTTTAAATATTAATTTTATATTGATAAAGTAATACATTACACATGTATATTATAAAAAATATATATAAACAAAGAAGCTGGCGAACAGCGGTCTTTCTAATTGGCTTTGGCCGCAACTCTGGAACATTATTATAATTTAAAATAATAGTTTTCTACTTTAATAGTTTAAAATATAATTAATTTCTGTGATGCAAAGCTGAAATTTCAGCATCATTACTCCAGTCTTCAGTGTCACATGATCCTTCAGAAATCATTCAATAATTGAATCATTGTAAAACTTCACAATATTACAGTTTTTTCCCCCCTGTATTTTTGATCGAATAAATGCAATTAATCGTGATGAATCAATTTGACAGCACTAAAAACAAGAATAACTCACTTTTTCCTGGAAGCCTCAACAAGTTTGATTTTCCTTCCATTGATCTCTTTCCCAGACAACTTCTCCACAGCATTTTTTAGATCATTATGACTGGCAAACTCAACCACACTGTAAAAAGGTAAAAGTATTACACAAAACATCCAAAAAGTAATACAATATAAATTTAGATTCAAACCATGATTTGTCCTCATTGTGATATGCAACCATTTAACATTACATAGATTTACAGTTACTGTAATTGATTGAATTCAATGCAACAACAACAAAAAAAAACTTTACTGGGAGAGTAACAGGAAATAAAATACCCAGCTCACCCCTCATTAAGCTTTGGCCGATGGGCATCTGCAAAAGTAACCTCTCCAGCTTGTCTCATGAAATCCTTTAAATCCTACACACAGTACAGCAGCATTTTGAGTTAGCAAGGTAACTTAGGTGAGCACATTTACACGTTTTATGAAGTATCAGGGTATATTAACTATCAATGTTGGGGTCAGAGAACCTCTCAGATCTTGCTCAAGCCTGGACCATGGTCAATATGCTACATATAAACATTAAAATGAAGTTGAAGGTATGAAAACTGCAGCACATGGATAGATTTGTAATCAACAAAAAGCTCAGGGTAACGTTCTAGATTAGAAATCAGAAAAGAATTGCAAAAAAGCGAAGCCAAGCAGACACTTGGAAGCAAAACATGGAGTGCTGCAGAGGGGTGAATCAAACATGTTCTTTGGGATTTCTATGTAAAGCTTTGTGAAGCTAACCCTGGCTTCTGAAATGTGCAGACAGTGCTTTGGTTTCATAGCCAAAATAAATGAGCACTGGAATGAAAAGGGGTGGCGTGTTAAACAAGGGAACAATGTCGACCAGGGAAATTTTGGCTTGCAATGCTGTGACATTCCCGGACCCCTGTACAACAAGACACAAGACTAGCAGAGCAACTATGTGGAGCCGAGCGGCTCGTAAAAAAAGGGCCCCACATTTAGTAAAATGTACATTTACATGGCAAATGCATTCTTACCAAAACACAAGTGCATACAGTGTGGTAGTGCACAAGGCCTCCCTCCATCGATCGTACCCTATTTGTGCCATCCCCTCATGGGCACCGAGCGTAAACAGCGAGGAAGAGATTATAGACTAATACCTGGGAACGTACCCATCGGGCTGTTTTATCCTCGGCCACGTGTGTGGGACCACCAGAGAGCAGGGTGGGTGAGTATACCGATCGAAGCCTCTCAAATTACCGAACCCCTCGATTGACTGTGTAAGCCAGAGATTCGCTCTCTTTCTCTCTTTTTTTCTCGCTCTCTTTCTGCCCCTCTCTCTCTCGATCTCTCGCTTTCACTCTCTGTCTCTCTCTCTCTTTCAGCTCGGCACCGTCACAAACTGCGCTTTGTAGCGGCAGCCGCTGCATCTAGAGCGAGAGGGCATCACTCACAGAGAGCTCTCGTGCGATCGGCGGAGGTCAACTAGGCGTGGGACACAATGGGAGTGGCTTAACCAGAGAGGGACCCTGTAGGGGTTAACTCCACCATTAGCGAGCTCTTCCATACGACACAACAGTCAGGCTGGCAAATAGAGGGGTGAACAATTGGTTAAAACAGAGGCAAAGTGACTTAACCTTACTGTTTCCTCAGTATTATATGACCTTGAATTTGAAAGTACTTCTTCCATTGATTTACATTTAATTTGGTAATACATCAATTTAACTCTACATATTCTAATCATCTATGAAGAAATCCTTTTTTTCTTTCTTTTTTTGTTATTTGAAGTGTTTGGGAATACTGACTCCCTAAAAACATGACAGGAAACTGATGAACACTCACCTGCCAGCTGACTCTTGACGACAAATTCTCCACAATGAGACGATTCTCCGTACGCATTGGTGGAGGGTTCCTGGCAGGTGAGAGAGTTCGATTTATTGACTTGATTTCTACTGAACATAGCATGTTTACGCAACCTTACCTGTGCAAATATGAATTTAGATTTAATGCATCTTTTATTAATAATAGTATTCGTTTCCTTAAAAAAAGTTTTTGTTAATGTGCAATAAAAAAAATAAAAAAAAAGCACAGTGTATTTAACAAAGATTAACTCCTACCTTCGGCTGTCCTGGGAGCCACGACTATAGCGAGGGGGGAAACGTCCTCCACCACCACCACTACCTCCACCAGCACCACCTCGACCTCGGCCCCCACGCAGGCGGACACGGGCATGTTCAATAGTCACCCTGCAAAAAAAAGTTCTGTCATACATGTGTCTGCCTCAGCTAAGTCTCAGTTCCCTTCAAGGCTTCTTCTCCTCTTCTACATAAACAGATTGGATTTTCGTTACTATTGTTGCCATTTGCTTGCTTGCTCACTGAGGTAATTAAGACTTAAATTATACCTCTCATTGCAGAGCTCTTTCCCATCAAGCTCATAAACAGCATCTTCAGCATCTCTTGGATCATCAAATTCCTGTAAAAAACAAACAAAAAGCACTTAAGATTTTCATGTGTCTATTATTAGCTGCATCTCCATTCTTGAGCTTTAGTTTATTTTTCCTAATTACTTTTCCAATTAATATTTAGTATTACTTTTTTTTTTTTTTTTTTTTTTCATGCATGAATTGTTAATTGCTCAGTGTTGTTGTATGCGTTTCATATATCGTTATCGGCCGATAAATGATTATTTTTGATGTTATCGGTCCAATAAGAAAACTTGACCGATATATATTCAAGCCGATAGATACTGTATTATTTCCTTCAGCTGAGACAGACGCGCTGTCCACCATGATGGGTTTGAATTGCTCTAAATATGATTGGAATCACTTCGAAAAGGAAAATACAGTTACGTGCAACATATGCAGCGCAAGGCTAATATAATCTACATTAAAATGAGAATGAGAATACGGCTGTAAAAGAGCGTTGTGTTTCAGTGCGTTTGTTGAGGGAAGAGCGCGCCCACGGAGTTACACCTTTATGACAGGCTGTTTGGTTGAGTTAATTAACGATGCAGTAAAGCACTTCATTGTACCAGCCTTTAGCTTCAGCGCGCACATTTCAAACAGAAATGCACAGCATTCATAACTACTGGGACTGTCCTATACATAACACTGTAATGAGAATATTTGTTATAAATCGTTGTGAATTCTCTGGGTTTAGTTGTTGTGTTTCAGCGCGCTGTTGTGGGAAGCGTCCACAACGCATTCTGACCAGCACAGTCAAGTTCGCTTGTGCATTCGCGTCATTTTAAGCATATGCAAGTTGTAATATTACGTTTTTGTAGTATAAACATCTGATTAATGTCATATAGGATGCGTTTCGTTAAGTCAATAACCCGCAGTGCTTCACTGTACCGGTGATCATCTTCAGTTTCAGCGCGCGCTCTCAAACAGGGGAAGAGCATCCACAGGAGTTATAAGCCTTCACCTATGCGTGATTTTGTGCTAATATAAGTTGTAATATTATATTTATTTTGTATAAATATCTGATTGTTCTCATATATGATGCGTTTAGTTGTTAATTAACCTTCTAAGCGCTTCAGTTTACTTCAGTTTGTTCGTTCATTCTCTCCAGCTTCAGCTCGCTCTCAAACAGCAACATTATTCCTAATAGACTAGACTAATATTAAAGATGTTTACTATTACTGTAATATTAAACATATTTTTTTCAAAAGCACAGAAGCGTTATTTTTTATAACTAGCACTTTTATTGTTCTCGTATCATTTCCATCAACAATACGGTTTGATTAAAACCATTTCCTTATTGTCTGTGCGGAGGTTATTTCATGCACTTGCATTCTGATTCTTTATTATGCAGCCTAAGTAATGCTGTTCAATAACTTGTTTGCATTATTTAGGTATATTGTTTTTATTTTTTAGGCAATATAATTTTTGGTAACATTTTACAAATAAGGTCTCATTTGTTAATGCATTAACTAACACAAACAAACAGAGAGCAATAACCTTTGTTAATGTTAGTAATAAAATGTTTGTGTTTATTAACTGTCGATTCACAGTGCATACCTAATGTTAACACACACAACTTTGGGTCTGAATATGTTGAGATTAACATGAACTAAGATGAATAAATCCTGTTGAAGTATTGTTCATTCATTGTTGGTTAACTAATACTAACAAAAATTAAACCTTATTGTAAAGTGTTAACATTTTTTTATTTTTATAAAGTAAGTTGGCCATAGGAGTGTAAAATTAATTTGAAAAGGTAAGGAATCTTACACTGGTTCAAATAGGCTACTGTAGTGTATAGGTTTGATTTATGTTGAAGTGTTTGGGACATGGCTTTTAATGGTGGGCCTTTTGTTTTTGTAATCAGGCTCTCAGAGTTTATTAAAATTTGTATTTAGATTTATCGGCCAATATATCGGTTATCGGCTTTCAAATATAAAGAATGATCGGTTATCTGTATCAGCCAAAATGTTCATATCGGTGCATCCCTATTATATACACTACTGTTCAAAAGGTTGGGTCAGCATGACATGTTATAAAAGAAATTAATACTTTTATTCTGCAAAGATATGTTGAATGGATTAAAGGTGACAAAGACGTCACGGATTTCTAAAGGATCATGTGACACCGAAGACTGGAGTAATGGCTGCTGAAAATTCAGTTGCCATCACAGGAACAAATTACCATTTAAAATATATTAAAATAGAAAAAACGAGATTTGAAACGTTTCACAATATTACTGTTTTTCTGTTCAAATAAATGCAGCGTTTGGGTTCCCCTCAACTTTTGAATGGTAGTGAATTTGAAAATATATAGTATTAAAATAACAAGTATATACTTATAACCTGAAATCAAAATTATATATACATACATACACGCACACACGAACACTTCATTACGTGGCTTTCTCAAAATCAGGAGAGCTTTCTATTTAAATCCACTGTTCATGTAGAAAGCTCGCTAGGTTTTGAAACACGGCCCATGTGCTATTAATATTACTGAGATTAGGCACGGACATCCATACAGTAAAAGAGCATTTTAAGGTAGTTATTACAATTCAATACAAACAGTATGTTGTTGCAATATCGGTCATTTTATGAAATTGTTAACAAAAGGCAAAACGTACCACAAATCCGAAGCCTCTTTTCAGGTCGATGTCTCTGATTCTCCCATAACCCTTGAAGAACCGCTCGACGTCCTTCTCCCGAGCAGAGGGGTTTAATCGACCGATGAAAATACGACAACCGCTCATCTTCTTTAAAATAAATGCAAACAAGGTTAAAATACAACCGTAATATAATGATGCTATTATCCTACAAGCGTCAAACACCGACGAAGGCTAGAGGGCCTTTAAGAACCACAACCCACATCCACAAATAGCTCATTAACTGGCGAATTGTTCCACAAAACAGTCGGTTAAACAACGCATTCCTTAAAAGCTGAATTCAGACAAGGGTGAAGATGCACGGTCTCAGGAACATACCTCTGTTTAATCTTTCTCCGCTGAATGAGTCGTGCCTGCCTTCGCGAACAATCCCTTTCACACAAAATGGAGTCAGTCAGTTTAGAGCTGCGAGGTGCGAGCGACGCTCAAAGCTGTTCTGAGATCAGTTCGGCACACTGTGCTGTACTACTGGCATATACAGTATATTACTCGATAATTTAAAGCGTTATGTAGCTATATAGGTGGAAATAAATAAATTAGTTAAAATTGTGTCAAATGTGATTTTGCTATTATTTGTGTCAGTGTTACTGTCTATTTTTTATTTTTTAATTATTTTTTTTTTTTTTAAATTTTGACAAATAATCTGATCTGCCATATTTTTTCCGACCATAAAATACTTGATATAGTTTAAATGGCGTGTACGCACTGTAGCGAACTAAATTTGATCAAATTTGATTTCAATAAACCATTTGAACCGGTTCACAAAACAAGTCTGAGTGATTCACGAATCACACTGAATCGCTGAATAACTCGATTTACTGAACGGAGAACAGGGCCCGTATTTATCAAGCGTCTGAGAATTACTCACAAGAACACTGCTAAGAGCCAATAATTTGTTAAAAAAAATTCTTGACTCAAAGCTGTGCTTAAAAGTTAGTTCTCAAGTATCTCAATCATACTTTAGTGCTGTGTACCACTCCAGTTTTAGACATGCACTCCCCTAAGCACTTCCCCTCGGGGGAATCCCCGCTGCCATTTTGAAGTGCGTACCTCATGAAGTGGACAAGGGACGTCATGATCATGAAGTGGACAAGGGACGTTTATATGGACAGACCCTTGCTCCCTTTTTGACCCTTTTTTGGCTAGTTGATTACCATTTATATAACCACAGTTTTACCACAAAACCATGGTTAATTTGTGGTTACCATGGTTTAACTACAATAACCATGGTTTTTTGGTTTTATTTGTAGTAAAACCATGGTTAATTTTCGTAAGGGTACTGCATATGTACACTTCAGGCAGCTTCATATACCACAATGCAACATGTTTGTGATGCATCGCGTTTAATTTACCCCACCACAAACAACTCTATATGATATTTTAATTATTTTTAAAAACATTTAAAACAACCCAAATATACCTATATAGAATGTTGCATTAAACAATTTCGTAAAGGAAAAAAAAAAAAAAAATCAACTCAACATAGTCAAAAGAATCAACATAGTGGATTCGAAGTGATCAAGGGCTTAGGATGTTCCAGTTCAGTCCATTGCAAATGTTCCTCCAGTAGTGGGCACTCATGCAACGTAAGCAATGACGCACATCCGAGTGAATGAGACGGAGGGAAGTTAACGAGTGAAGGGCATAATAAAAATGAACTGGAACGCAGCACAAGTGAAGTATAGGCCGTTTCGCAGTATGCGTTCTTGTCTGTACTTGTGTTCTTGTGGACTTGTGAAACGTCATCAGTCGCTGCCCAAGTCCCATTCCAATTCAAAGTTCACATCAGGTTCACATCTAGCCAGCCTAACACAGTTCAGATCCCCGGATGTGTCCTTGATCCGCCACTTTTATCGAGGTTGCATCGAGAAGAGACTTCAGACAGACCGGTATCCCAGAATGCATCTCGCACTAACGGACGCAACGATCAGTACTTTGCTACTTGGTCGTGCGCGAGCCTCTACTACTAAGAGCGTAAAGCCCAATTTATACTTCTGCGTTGGACCTACGCTCTACCCTCTACGCCGTTAGTTACGCGTTGGTTTTGATTTATACTTCTGCATTTTTGTCCGCGTCAATGTGCAATTACACATGCAGACCACTAGGAGGCAGTGTCCATGGGCATGTTGATGTTAACCCACGGTATCAATGCAAAAGCCGAAGAAGAAGCAGCTTGTTTACATTGTTATTGCATGCGTCTCAATCAGCTCCCTGGTTCAGTAGTCAGGGCACTGATCAGGACAAAAGTCAATGGGCTGACTCCCTGATCAGTGCCCTGACTAACGTTACTGAACTAGTGAGCTGATTGAGACGCACCTGAAGTATCAGCAGCTGGAATGGCGGCAGAGAGCGGCTTTTCTTGCGTCTTGAGTTGTTGTATGTAATACAAATTAAGCAACTCTAACATTTATTGATTAGTAGAGTTACATAAGAGGCGATCTGGCACTGGAGTGCGTTTGTGAAATCATGCCGATTCAATCGATTGCTGTTGCGGAGACTTTATTCATTCCGTTGAAATCACAAAACGAAATGCACCCATTGTGATGTGTCCCTGTTCTTGATATACAATCCCTGATTAACATCTTTGGTTTTAATGAGACTAATAAACTATACACAGCGGATCTACGTTTTTATTCACTAACATAAATAATTTCTGCACTACAAAATATTGTGTTATATAGCAGATGTAAGGATTAAACTATCATCCCATTTCTGGACACACACTCCTATCGCAGATTTTGTTTATTTATTTATTGACCTGAGGGAGGGGTTCTGGCAGACCAATCACTGCACTTGCGGTCCGAGTAGAATTGACGCGTTGTAACATTTTTGGGGAGGTGCGTGTCAGGGTCGTAGGGTACGCGCGCATCACACAGCCCACGGCGTAGCTATGGCGTACACTCGACGCAGAAGTATAAATTGGCCTTACGGCGTAGCTAAGGGGGTAATACAGCCCCCGGAAACCGTACCTTCCATAGGCCCGCGCCATTGCTAACCAAGCCATCACCTGCTGTTAGCATCCCATTGACTCCCATTCATTTTGGCCTCACTTTGACAGTGAATATCTTTACATCTGAGGCGTTTAATGACTCCATTCGTCCATTGTTTATTTCTAAACAAACACGACAATGTATAAAAGGCTCCATTACCTTGTATCTTACACTATCACCCCACTGAAGCTGTTTTTGTAAAATATAGGCTAACGATTGCGTCATAACCACGTGACTGTGTCGTGCTGTTGAGCAAATTACCGTATAGACCCAAGGATAAGCTCATAGGCAATCTTTTACTGTCTATGAGGCAATCAGGGGGACGTGGAGTCATAAACGCAGATAGAGATGTTGCAGATCCTGCTTCATTCATCAAAAGTTGCTCCTGCTCACTCTCTCTGTCTCTGCAAGATTCGGTGATTCAGATTTCACTTTGAACAACTACTAGAAGACTTTTTAAAATTATTTTTTATTATTGAAAGTAAACAGATTTACACACAAAATAGGCATTAAACAAGCAGTAACAATTAACACATTTCCAAGAAGCAGACATAGATGCAAATTCCATGTAACAGCAATGAATTCTCAAATCATACAATCAAGAAAGGTCAGAAAATAAAAATAAATAAATAAAAATTATTGAAAAAAAAAACAAAACAAGAAAAAACATTTATAGAAACAAGTAGGTTCTTGCAAGGGGTAGTTACAAGGAGCTATATTGTACATAGCTCATTTAAGAAATCAGCAACTCTGATTGCTTTTTCATTTGAAAGTGTATGAAGTGAAGTAGCAAACACTTTAAGTTTGTTAGTAAAATGAGGGAAAAAGTATTGTGAACAATTTTTTTTAAGTACACCAAATTTAATTTGCTTGTATTCTAGGGGATTTATACATGTAATAATACATGACAGTTTACTATATAATTGAGACCAAAACAATTTCGAATTATTGCAAGAAAAAAAAATGCTTTTCACAAAAAAATCAGTTTCACAAAATTGACAAGAGTTTTCGTCAATATCAAATTTAGATTTGATAAATTCTTTAGATGGGTATACATCATTTATTATTTTAAAATGAAGTTCTTTCACCTTAGGGAGACATGGAAAAGCAAGATAACTCATTCTCAATTCCTTCACTTCTTCCGGGTTAAAATCTTTGAAAATGTAGTAAAGTTGAATTCTATTCGGATGAAGCTTATCAATGAAGATATTTCTAATATATTTGTTGTTACATCTATAATCTTTAATAGACAGTTCACCCAGACAAGGAGAGGGAAGAGAGAATGATACAGAGTAGTATGAAAGAATCCCTTTCACCAATAATACCATGTTTTTTGGTATGGCACTTACAACTGTGAAAAACTCTTTAGGATGACATACAAATCCATGTTTAAAACAAAAATCATTGTAATTAAGAATATTACCATAGTTGTCCATCACATCCAATAGGGAAAGAATATTATATTGATGGTGTAAAATAAAGCGATTGTTCCAAATACAAGTTTTGTGTGGACTGAAATTGTGAGAGAATGCTAATTTCCAATATAAGAGAACTTGTTTATGGAATGCAGATCATTTAAGAGGTAATTTGGACAACTCAAAGTCACACCTAATCAAAAACTCCAAGCCATACTTTCCCAAATATTGAAGAGGAGATAGTAAACCATAGGCTATTTGTATTGCAAATAAACAATCTTAACCATTGAGTTTTTAAAACACTATTCATTATTTCTATGTCAATAACATTTAACCCCCCTTCTTCATAACTGTGAATTAAATCATTTTTTATTAATATAATGATGCTTATTTTTCCAAATAAAGTTAAATATTGCAGTGTTGCATTCTTTTAGTAGGTGTGGTGGGATAGGTAAAGAGGAGGCTGGGTAAACAAACCTAGAGAGAAATTCAATTTTAGTTAACAAAACTCTTCCAAAAATTGAGATATCTCTTTGTATCCAGCTATTGAGAATAATTTTTGAATTTTTTTAAACAAAATTCTCTTGGACACTTTGATTGCTGTCTCTAGTAATAGTTATCCCCAAGTATTTCACAGATGTTTTTATTGGTATGTTACATAAAGAGTCTAATTCACTTCCATGAATTGCAAATAATTCACATTTATTTACGTTTAAGTGCAAGCCTGACGCTTTGGAGAATAAATTAATTAATTGAGTGGCTTTACTAATTTGATATTGGTCAACTACTAGAAGACTTGCCACTGTCAGACAGTTTGCTCACGTCACATCTACGTCGTCAAGCTCAGTCTGAGGCTGCGCCATCAGGAAGTGAGTGCTTCTATCTGACTTCAATTATCTCCGTTGAAGTCTATGAGGTCGCACTGTCCATTTCTTTTACTGTCTACAGGGAGTGCAGAATTATTAGGCAAGTTGTATTTTTGAGGATTAATTTTACAACATTAATAATTAAACAACAACCATGTTGTCAATGAACACAAAAAACTCATTAATATCAAAGCTGAATATTTTTGGAAGTGGTTTTTAGTTTTAGCTATTTTAGGGGGATATCTGTGTGTGCAGGTGACTATTACTGTGCATAATTATTAGGCAACTTAACAAAAACATTTTTTACCAGTGAAACCAATATAACATCTCAACATTCACAAATATACATTTCTGACATTCAAAAACCAAACAAAAACAAATCAGTGACCAATTTAGCCACCTTTCTTTGCAAGGACACTCAAAAGCCTGCCATCCATGGATTCTGTCAGTGTTTTGATCTGTTCACCATCAACATTGCGTGCAGCAGCAACCACAGCCTCCCAGACACTGTTCAGAGAGGTGTACTGTTTTCCCTCCTTGTAAATCGCACATTTGATGATGGACCACAGGTTCTCAATGGGGTTCAGATCAGGTGAACAAGGAGGCCATATCATTAGATTTTCTTCTTTTATACCCTTTCTTGCCAGCCACGCTGTGGAGTATTTGGACGCGTGTGATGGAGCATTGTCCTGCATGAAAATCATGTTTTTCTTGAAGGATGCAGACTTCTTCCTGTACCACTGCTTGAAGAAGGTGTCTTCCAGAAACTGGCAGTAGGACTGGGAGTTGAGCTTGACTCCATCCTCAACCCGAAAAGGCCCCACAAGCTCATCTTTGATGATACCAGCCCAAACCAGTACTCCACCTCCACCTTGCTGGCGTCTGAGTCGGACTGGAGCTCTCTGCCCTTTACCAATCCAGCCACGGGCCCATCCATCTGGCCCATCAAGACTCACTCTCATTTCATCAGTCCATAAAACCTTAGAAAAATCAGTCTTGAGATATTTCTTGGCCCAGTCTTGACGTTTTAGCTTGTGTGTCTTGTTCAGTGGTGGTCGACTTTCTGCCTTTCTTACCTTGGCCATGTCTCTGAGTATTGCACACCTTGTGCTTTTGGGCACTCCAGTGATGTTGCAGCTCTGAAATATGGCCAAACTGGTGGCAAGTGGCATCTTGGCAGCTGCACGCTTGACTTTTCTCAGTTCACGGGCAGTTATTTTGCGCCTTGGTTTTTCCACACGCTTCTTGCGACCCTGTTGACTATTTGGAATGAAACGCTTGATTGTTCGATGATCACGCTTCAGAAGCTTGGCTATTTTAAGACTGCTGCATCCCTCTGCAATATATCTCACTATTTTTGACTTTTCTGTCAAGTCCTTCTTTTGACCCATTTTGCCAAAGGAAAGAAAGTTGCCTAATAATTATGCACACCTGATATTGGGTGTTGATGTCATTAGACCACACCCCTTCTCATTACAGAGATGCACATCACCTAATATGCTTAATTGGTAGTAGGCTTTCCAGCCTATACAGCTTGGAGTAAGACAACATGCATAACGAGGATGATGTGGTCAAAATACTCATTTGCCTAATAATTCTGCACTCCCTGTATGGTTCGTTCTCCCGAGTCGAAGTCTGAACTACAAAGGACGCAAGTCAGAAATTCGCGTACTTGGTATTGAGAAACGGGATGGAGGACTAAATCTGATTTACGACACTTTGCTGTGCCACAAACGGGATTTTTGGATGATGTCATAGGCATGAACCAATCACTGAATATATGTCCTTATTTAAGAATATTCTCAGATAATCACATTGAATGGTGAAAATATTTTTTATTTCTAAAAATATTTGCGCACGTCTCTGTCTCCTCAGTGCCACCACAAGCCCCTACTGGCATCTCCTAACCACTTGAGAGACCTCTCGAGCTGTCTCGAGTATAATAATAACTGGGAGAGTAAGAGTGATTCTTAGTGTAATGGGGTAGAAGGAGAAGGACTACAAATTGGATGGACTACAAATCCCATGAATTAAGGACACTATAAAGGGAAACCAAACTGGTTAGACTTCCTCTTTGTGGTACCATGTGGCAAACAGGAAAAGCTGTTTGGTGTCTTTCAATGCTGTGTAATAGCAGATGAAAAAACCAAGTTGATTATAGAACTGAAGTGGGAAGTGTTCTTATGGGAATGGTGTTGATTGGTGCCTCAGAGAACTAAGCAGATATATTTAAGAATACAGATGATGCATGATTGCCGTTTACTTTATTGAAAGCAGTAGTGGCTTAATGGGTGTCTGGAGAGATGACTTTAATGTTGAATTGGGTCTTGTGTATGGAAGTGGCAAAGGGATTGATTTAATTGTCTTTGTTTGTTTTTTGTTTGGTTTTGTTTTATCTTGTTTTGTTTGTTGTGGACCTACAACTGACGGTGGGGTTCCCATTTTCTGGTATGTGATTTACTCTGTGAGGTTTTGGGAACAGTTGGTAGTGCTTTGATTTACTTGACACTTGTGGAGGTTGGAGTGAAAGTGTGTTTATTGTACTTGTGAGTGTGCACATCGTTTCAGAGCAATTCTCATTGGATAGGATTGGGAACCCTGTTGTCTGTAATGGTTACAATTTTGTTTGTTTGTTTGGTTTATTCTCTTTGCCATCTCTGATTACCCCATGTGCTTTTTGTGAATCTTGTATAATAAACTTTGTTATATTTTGCAACAAAACACACTGTGGTTGTGGCCCTTTTTCTGAGTTCTCCTCATCCCTTGTGAGATGATGGGGTTACAAATGGCGTAGTCGGCAGGATATTTGATTTTTTTTGGGCAGCACTACAGTGTGTTTAAATGTGAAGAAAAAACATTTTTTTTTCTTATCTTTTTCTTATGTGTTGATAGCCACTCTTTTGTGTCGGTATCTAATAGGTAATTGTATAAGTAAACGGCAATCGTGCAAGAAAAACTGTCGCAATGGAGCAGGAGTTGACGGAGTTGCGGGAGCAGATACGTAGTTTACGTGCTACGAATCAACAGCTAATGGAAGAACGTGCCGAATCCAACCCTGACACTAATCAGCCTGTATCCAACCCTAATGCTCCATCTTCTGTGCCTTTCAGCAGGGTGATGTATGTTCCTCGGGAGCGGAAGTGTCGCCGGTTCTTCGGGGACTTGGACTCTAACTTGAACATTGAGGACTGGATTGAGGAGGCTGAGGCCTGCATTGGGGATGGGAGTTGGACTGTACGAGAAAGGGTAGCATTTCTGATGGACTATTTGGGAGGGGAAGCCAGAATGGAGATCAAACTCCGACCCGCACCTGAACGAGAAACTCCTGAACTCATTTTTAATGTGTTAAGAAGTATGTATGGTGCAAAACAAACATTTGTGCAGTTGCAGAAGGGTTTTTATGATCGAAAACAAAGAGAGGGTGAATCCCTTGTTGAATTTTCTCATGCACTTATGTCTTTGATGGACTCTTTTCTCGCAAGTCGTCCAGATGGTGTCCCAAATGCTGACCAAGTTCTTCGTGATCAGTTTGTGGAGCATGTTAATGATGTAGCGCTTAAACGCGAACTCAAACGTTTTGTAAGACAAACTCCACACTGTACTTTACTTGATGTTCGAAGCGAAGCTATAAGATGGAATGAAGAAGGGAAGAGGGAAGTTATTCCCTCTGCTGCTCAGTTGTGGTGTAATGCTGCTCAGGGTAGAGTAATTGAATCCCAGATGCATAAGGAATTTACTGAGTTAAAAGAAATTAAGGAGCTGTTAAAGCAACAACAAGCTCAGATTGACGAGATTACTAAGCGTCTTGATTATCTTAAACCCTTGAGTAATGAACCCTCAGTCGTTTCGACAAGGCAAAATACTTCTCGAAGGTGTTTACGTTGTAATAAACTGGGTCATATTGCCCGATATTGTAGACAACCATGGCCTGTTGAGTCTGGATCTAGACCAGCTAGGGTGACGACAAGAGAAACACTGGTAGAGGAGAATGATCAACCTACCTCCCCTGTTGCTTCTAGTCAGACTACTGAAGTGGGTAGTGGAGGTTTAAAGACCTCTAGTCTTGTTTGTCCTACGGTGGTACAGCGTCTTATTGGCAAATGTCCTACGGTTACCATTCAAATGGGGAGTGTTCCTGTTTTATGTCTGCTGGATACTGGGTCAATGGTGACCACTATAACAGAGTCTTGTTTTGACCAACATTTTCGACAGCTAGCACCAGACACTCTGAAAAATTGTGGTTGGCTTCAGCTAAAAGCTGCAAACGGTTTGGACATTCCCTATGTGGGGTATTTTGAAACTGATGTTAACGTGTTGGGGAAAATGATATCTAAACAAGGTGTATTGGTTGTGAAAGACCCAGAAAACATGTCCAAGAAGAAATCACTGGTTCCTGGCCTGTTGGGTATGAATATAATAGGGCAGTGTTATAATGAATTATTTGACGAACATGGTTCAGCCTTATTTTCAGTCCCACAGGTTAAGCAGGCGGAATCAGGCTGGAAGGATGCATTGTTGCAGTGCCAGAGAACTAGTGATCCTTCTTGTCCTGGTTTCATTGGCCATGTACGAGTGCAAGCTAAGCATCCAGTGCAGATTCCAGCTGGAACAATGAGGTTAGTTACGGCTTACTGCCCCAATAGTGTTTCGAATGTTGTCAGTCTACTAGAACCTATGAGCAGTGATGGTAGTGGTGGATTACCTGCAGGAATTTTGATTTCTCCTGCATTGCTACAGTCTTCCCAAAATACCATCTGTGTACCTGTGGTTAATGTCAGCACAGAGACCGTATATTTACCTGAAAAGGCTATGTTGGGTAGTTTGGTTAGTGCTGAGGTGATTGATCAATCTGACCAAGAAATTTCCTTTGAAGAAAAGGTGCAAGGTAATGTTAGTGAAATGGTTATTCAGTGCCAAATGACAGCTTCCATTTCAAACCACAGTGAGCTGGGAAAGGTTGAGTTACCGGGGCTTTCAGAGTCTGAAAGGGAAGTAGTCAAGCACCTCTTGTATAAATATCAGGATGTTTTTGCTAAGGACGATGGTGACCTGGGTTGTACTAAATTAATAGAACACCAAATCCCTTTGTTGAATAACGTCCCGGTACGTCAGCGCCATCGCCGAATTCCCCCTAGTCAGTTTGAAGCAGTGAAAACTCACATTAAGCAGCTGCTGGAGAGCCAGGTCATTAGGGAGAGTTGTAGTCCATATTCATCCCCAATTGTGCTGGTGAAGAAAAAGGATGGCTCCTTATGAATGTGCGTAGATTATCGCCAGTTAAATGCAAAGACCCGGAAGGACGCTTATCCTCTACCTAGGATTGAGGAGTCCTTAGACGCACTGACTGGGGCAAAGTGGTTTTCTACATTAGATTTAGCAAGTGGCTACAATCAAGTGCCAGTGGCTGAAGCTGATCGTCCTAAGACTGCCTTCTGTACTCCTTTTGGACTCTTTGAATTTCTCCGGATGCCTTTTGGGCTTTGCAATGGACCAAGTACTTTTCAACGGCTCATGGAGCGAATTTTTGGTGACCAAAGTTTTCAGTCCCTACTGCTCTATCTTGATGATGTGATTATTTTTTCAACAACAATAGAACAGCATCTGCAGCGATTGGAACTGGTACTGAGCCGTTTAAGACAGCAAAATTTAAAAGTCAAACTGAGTAAATGTTGTTTTTTCAGATCAGAAGTACGTTACTTGGGACATGTAGTTTCCGCTGCAGGAGTTCGTACTGATCCAGATAAGATCGCTGCGGTGGCAAACTGGAAACGGCCACAGACTCTTCAAGAATTGAGGTCGTTTTTAGGCTTTGCTAGTTATTATCGTCGATTTGTAAAAGGGTTTTCGTGTATTGCAAAGCCTTTGAATACTTTAGTAGCGGAGGTCATTCGGGATCAGAAAACCAAGCGGCCAAAAGTTGAGTTAGGGAATAACTGGGTGGAAGCCTGTGAGAATGCATTCCAGTCCCTTAAGGTAGCTTTGACCAGTGCTCCTGTGTTGGCTTATGCTGATTTCCGCAAGCCATTCATTTTGGAAATCGATGCAAGCTTTCAGGGTTTGGGAGCCGTTTTGTCACAAGAACTAAAGGGCAAATGTCGACCAGTTGCTTTTGCAAGTAGAGGGTTGAGGCCATCAGAACGTAATATGCGAAATTATAGTTCAATGAAATTGGAATTTGTGGCTCTAAAATGGGCCGTAGCTGAAAAATTTCGAGAGTATTTGCTGGGCAATAAGTGTACAGTATATACTGATAACAACCCTCTTAGTCATTTGCAGACAGCAAAGTTGGGGGCACTGGAACAAAGGTGGGTCAATCAACTCGCAGAATTTGACTTGGACATAAAATATAAGCCTGGACGCAATAATGGCAATGCTGATACTTTGTCTAGACAAAGCGCCGCCCCTTTGGTGGGACTGGCTTCAATTGCAGTGGTGCCTGAACAGATACGGCAGTCCGTTTCGGATCATGGTCCAGTAGCAGCGGTTAATAGCATCTCTGTTTTTCCTAGACAGTCAAAGGACAACTTGGGTGTGCTGCAGGAAGCTGACCCAGTTATAGGAAGGTTCATGGTTTACTGGGACCGTAAGCAGCCACCAACATCTCAAGAGCGTAGTTTTGAACGATCAGAGGTCTTGGAGTTAGTTCGTCAGTGGGGGAAATTGGAGAAGGTAGATGGCATCTTCCAATCCAATCCAATCCACCTTTATTTATAAAGCACTTTAAAAACAACACTGTTGACCAAAGTGCTGAACACAATCTATAAATAAACAATAACAAACAACAAAGGCGCAACAAAAATGATAAAACAATCAATAGCAATAAAAGTAAATACAACAGTAATATAAAACTAAAAAGTCAACCCTCAGACTGTGTTAAAAGCCAAAGAAAAAAAATGAGTTTTAAGACGGGATTTAAAAACAGGAAGAGACTCAGTCAGTCTGATGTGCAGAGGCAGCTCATTCCAGAGTCTCGGAGCTGCCACGGCAAACGCACGGTCACCTCTGAGTTTACGTTTGGTCTTGGGGACGACCAGCAGAGCCTGGTCAGCCGACCGAAGCGAACGTAAGGGGGTGTAGGGCACAAGCAGATCAGACAGGTACTGGGGGGCCAGGCCATGCAGACATTTAAAAACAAATAAAATAATTTTAAAATCAGTGCGAAAATGCACAGGGAGCCAGTGGAGGGATTGGAGGATGGGTGAGATATGGTCAAATTTCCGAGTTCCAGTTAAAAGACGAGCAGCTGCATTTTGGACTAGTTGTAATCTTGCCATAAGTGATTTGCTAAGACCAGTGTAAAGTGCATTGCAATAATCTAAACGAGTGGTGATAAAAGCATGGATTAAAATTTCAAAGTCATGTCGAGATAAAAACGGTTTTATTTTAGCTAGTTGCCTCAGCTGGAAGAAGCTGGTCTTCACCACTGCACTAATCTGTGCATCAAGTTTTAAATGACCGTCCAACTTGACTCCTAGGTTTGTAACCACAGGGCTAATGGCTCGGGTTAGATAACCCAGGTCAACAGGAACCGCAGTAGCTGAGTCACTAGGAGCAAATAAAACAAACTCAGTTTTGCTATCATTTAAAAACAAAAAATTCATAGCCATCCATGCTCTCACTTCATTTAGACACTCTAAAAGGGTTTTTGACTGACTTAGCGGAACATATATTTGGCAGTCGTCGGCATAAAAATGGAACGAAACATTGTGACTTCTAAGGATTGACCCCAGAGGCAACAGGTATATTGTAAAGAGCAGCGGCCCAAGGACAGACCCTTGAGGAACTCCGCACGACAGAGAAGCTGAAGAGGACACAGCATCACTGACCTGAACTGAAAAACTTCTGCCTTTCAAATAGGACATAATCCAGGCCAAGGCCAAACCCTTAATGCCCACACAGTTCTCCAGTCGAGACAATAAAATTTGATGGTCAACTGTATCGAACGCAGCCGTAAGGTCCAGTAGCAGCAGAGCAACAGTATCACCAGAGTCTGAAGCCAGAAGAATGTCATTAAAAACCCTCAGCAGAGCTGTCTCAGTGCTGTGGGCTGACTTAAACCCAGACTGGAAAATTTCATTTATACCATTTTCATTCAAAAATGTGCTCAGCTGCAGATAAACAACTTTCTCCATAATTTTGGAAAGCAGGGGAAGCTTCGAAATAGGCCGATAATTAGAGAGCTCAAGTCGGTCCAGACCAGGTTTCTTTAACAAGGGTTGAACAACTGCATGTTTAAAACTCATAGGTACAACTCCAGTAATTAAACTGACATTAACAATATCAAGTATGCAGGGCGCCACTGTCGGAAGAACCTCTTTAAAAAGACGAGGGGGAATCACATCATTGGGGGAGCCAGTGATCTTCATTTGACCGATAACCTTTTCTAAAAAAGGCAAGCTAACCGGCTCAAACTGGTTCAAAACAGCAGAACAGGTTACAGGAATGCCAGGGTCATACAAAGGTGGACCGATAAGGGCCCTAATGCTCTCCACCTTGTGGATAAAAAAGTGAAGAAACTCCTCACACACTTTTGATGGGTTCTCCAGGCACTGGAATTGTGGGACATTAAGAACAGTTTTGAGAGTATTAAAAAGAACTCGTGGATTGTGACCATTAGAAGAAATAATGTTAGACACATGCTTGGTCTTTTCAGCCTTTACAATTTTTTGATAAGAACGCCAACTCTCTCTAAGTATCTGAAAAGACACTTCGAGTTTATCTCTCTTCCATTTTCTTTCCGCCCTTCTGCACTCGCGTCTGGCAGCACGGGTAACATCGTTCAACCAAGGATCAGGTCTCGGTTTGGACAGCCTGGTTTTTACGGGGGCTACAGTGTCTAATGCTGCTTGGCAGGCAGCATTAAAACCACCACACAGATCTTCAACAGTAGTGTTAGGACAAAGAGAGACACGATTTAGATTAAAAACAGAGGAAAACTGAGCAGCAGTGGAAGGGTTAATTATCCGACCACGGCGCACAGGAGCGCACGGTTTAACTACGACACAAGAGAGGGAAATTTCAAATACAACAGGCTTATGATCGGAGAAAAAAGCATCGCAGACCTCAAGATTAGTAACCGTTAAGCCATGAGTTAAAACCAAGTCAAGAGTGTGCCCACGTTCCTGCGTGGGGCCAGATACACACTGTACAAGATTAAAACACTCGATGACATTTAAAAAGGCTCTTGCCATTGGCTTTTCAGGACAGCATACTTGGATGTTAAAGTCCCCTACAATAAGGAGGCAGTCATACATTGGCACAAACTCAGCCAAAAATTGAGAAAAGTCATTGATGAAATCCTTGTTGTATTTGGGTGGCCTATATACGAGTGCGCACAGCACTGGAGATGCACCGCTCAGTTCAAACAAATTCACCTCAAAGGTGGTGAAGGATACAGCGAGTGCGAGCTGTTTACACTTAAAATTGGTTTTATAGACTGTTGCCAGTCCTCCTCCACGACCTGATGTCCTCGGGGAGTTAAAGTACAAACAGTCTGACGGTAAAAGTTCACAAAAAGCACTCGACTCACCCACAGGAATCCATGTTTCCGTTACACAGAGAAAATCCAGATCACGCGACTCAAAAAAGTCCTTCAAGATGAAAGTTTTGTTTGCTAGCGATCTAGCATTCACCAGGGCAAACCTAGCTGGATCCGGGGCTTTTGCAGCCAGTGTAGTCCGAGCAAGCGGCCGTAGATTCTGCTGATTCACCCCGCGCCAGCGGAGGTGAGGAGCCTGAACACGGCAAGCAGGGAGCCCCACGTCCAAGCCAGCCACTGGAACCAAACAGGAGTCGATCGGGTCTGCAGAACGCCACGGCGCGAGGCGACGAAATTCCGAACGGATTCCAGGCAAAGTCAGGGTGGAAGACGCCAGCCAGGTCCTCAGTTTCACCAGCCAACCACCGCGTTTTCCCCGGCGTCTACGGCGCGCTCTGCGCAAAGGTGGAGCTGACACACGGCGAAGGTGAGCTGGAATTCCCGTTAGAAACGGAGGACAGAACGTTTTTTGGCCATCATGCTCAAATGGCACCAAGTTTTTAATCAAGGGTCGAAGATCTAAGAGTATTTGGCGGTCATAAACCAGTAGAGAGCTGACATTTGCAATAATAATTAACAAAAATAATGTATATACAAACAGAGTGCGCAGAGACAGACGGCAAGCCATAGACACCGGCGCCATCTTCCTGTACCGACGATTTTGGCCACAAGAAAGTCATAAGGAAGTTCGACAGGTGGTGTTACCATCGGTCCTTAGAGAAGAGGTTCTTACCTGCCTTCATGATGACCATGGTCATCAGGGGATGGAGCGAACAGCAAGGTTAGTAAGGGCTCGGTGCTATTGGCCAGGGATGTATAGCTATGTGGATGATTGGTGTAGGAAGTGTCAGCGCTGTACCCTGTCAAAAGTAGTTCGACCGAAGGTGCGTACCTTTATGGGGCATTTGGTAGCTGATAGACCGCTAGATATCGTAGCTATTGATTTTACACTGCTGGACCCATCATCTAACGGAATAGAAAACGTACTAATTATGACAGATGTGTTTTCAAAATTTACCCAGGCAATCCCTACTAAAGACCAGACTGCTAAGACTGTGGCTCGGGTACTGGTGGAACGGTGGTTTTATATGTTCGGTGTCCCACGACAGTTACATTCAGATCAGGGAAGGTGCTTTGAGAGCCGTTTGATTCAAGAACTTTGTCAGATTTATGGAATTACCAAGACTCATACTACTCCATATCGGCCACAGGGGAATGGTCAGTGTGAGCGGTTCAATAGAACCATGCACGATTTGCTGCGCACCCTTCCTGCTGAGAAAAAACGCGATTGGCCATCACATTTGTCTCAGGTGGTTTTTGCATATAATACTACAGAGCACCAGTCTACAGGCTATTGTCCTTATGTCTTGATGTTTGGACAAGAACCACATTTACCTGTAGACGTTATGTTAGGTTTGGATGACTATGGTCAAACGAACTGTGATTGGATGGCTGACCATCGAGATAATCTGGAAAAGATTTTTAACTGTGCCCGGGCTCGTCTCCAAAAGGCTGCAGCTCAGCGTGCCCGTGCAAATGATGCTAAGGTGTGTCGTATGTCCTTACAGGAAGGCCACCTGGTATATCAGAGAGCTCACGGTCACAAAGGTAGAAGTAAAATCCAGGATGCCTGGGATCCAACCACGTACATAATTGTCCGATGCCCTGAAGATCAAGGGTCCGTATATTCTATTGTTCCAGTTGATGGTGGTAAAGTGAGACACATCCACCGTAGTGAGCTGCGACCAGTTTATGTTCCATCAGATGGCCAAGCAGAGTATCTGGGCTTACCCCCTTTGAATGACGATTATGAAGATTTTGGAGGGGTCATGGTGCTGGGTGAATTGCCTGGGGTGATGGAGGAGGATGAATGCATTATGCCCCCTTTAGCAGAAGAACGTGGCCTTGATCATGAGTTGATCCCAGAGCCATATCAAGATGAACCGCCTTTGCAGCTAGAGGTGGGCTCATTGAGACGGACAGCACGGTCCACAGCGGGACAGCATACAAATCCATATCACCTTCCTCAGTCGGCAGTGTGTAGAGAAGTCCAGCCAAGTGGTCATGCCTCTCTCCCTATGACAGGGCTCTCCAAGGGTAAAAATACCCTGTTTTTTCGACCTTGGTCATAGAAATCTGATCGACGGGACGTCGATTTAAATTAAGTGGGGTGTATTGTAATGGGGTAGAAGGAGAAGGACTACAAATTGGATGGACTACAAATCCCATGAATTAAGGACACTATAAAGGGAAACCAAACTGGTTAGACTTCCTCTTTGTGGTACCATGTGGCAAACAGGAAAAGCTGTTTGGTGTCTTTCAATGCTGTGTAATAGCAGATGAAAAAACCAAGTTGATTATAGAACTGAAGTGGGAAGTGTTCTTATGGGAATGGTGTTGATTGGTGCCTCAGAGAACTAAGCAGATATATTTAAGAATACAGATGATGCATGATTGCCGTTTACTTTATTGAAAGCAGTAGTGGCTTAATGGGTGTCTGGAGAGATGACTTTAATGTTGAATTGGGTCTTGTGTATGGAAGTGGCAAAGGGATTGATTTAATTGTCTTTGTTTGTTTTTTGTTTGTTTTTGTTTTATTTTGTTTTGTTTGTTGTGGACCTACAACTGACGGTGGGGTTCCCATTTTCTGGTATGTGATTTACTCTGTGAGGTTTTGGGAACAGTTGGTAGTGCTTTGATTTACTTGACACTTGTGGAGGTTGGAGTGAAAGTGTGTTTATTGTACTTGTGAGTGTGCACATCGTTTCAGAGCAATTCTCATTGGATAGGATTGGGAACCCTGTTGTCTGTAATGGTTACAATTTTGTTTGTTTGTTTGGTTTATTCTCTTTGCCATCTCTGATTACCCCATGTGCTTTTTGTGAATCTTGTATAATAAACTTTGTTATATTTTGCAACAAAACACACTGTGGTTGTGGCCCTTTTTCTGAGTTCTCCTCATCCCTTGTGAGATGATGGGGTTACATTAGCTTTAAGAAATGTGATAACTTGCTTTTATACTTAAGTTTGAAAGTAGGAGTACATTTCATGAATTCTCAGCACTGAAGACTAAAATGGCACTTTAAGAAGCTTGATAAATACGGGCCCTGGTTCAACTCGCATAAAAAAAACCTTCTGGTGGACTATTTAGCTTCTCAATGTGCTCCATTATGGCAGCAACAAATTAATTGTAAACTTGAAATTACAATAAACGGCCTTATTAGTCAAGTTCGTTCGAAAACCGGGTTGTTGTCAGGAAAGACGAGAAGAGTAATCACTTAGTGGTCAATAACTGCATCGTTCTTCCAAGTCGGTTCTTTGAAAGAATTGTCCAAAAGAACCGATTTGCTGAAATGAATCAGAATCCCTATGATTACTACTTACTTACAAAGCTCCAACACAAGATGGCGGTAACGCACCACATTAATTACTTACTAACGAAATCTGCACTTTACCCTGGATACAATGGAGACCCTCGTCATATGACAATATGGATATAATATACTTAAAAGTATTCATAGTGAACCATAACATGACAAACACCAAACTCATAAAAAATGATTCACCACTTATGCACTTCAAATGAAAGCTTTAATTAGAAATAGTTATATACACACTGTAGAATTAAATTAAACTTTATACAAATATTAAAATACTATCTTCACACCCACAGCAATGTACAGAGGAAAACCAACAAAAAAAAAAGTGTAATGGGGATGGGGAGCTGGATGGATGAGTCAACTTAAATTACATTTGCAGAAAAACACCGTACAACAGTGTTTCACACACATCCTGGATATCCTTTTTTAATTGCGTCCTTTCTTTTTTTAAACTTAAAAACATCATTTGAATGAAACAAAAAGAAATAAAACCCATAGGTTCATATTTCACAATCACTGAAAAAAAGGAAGTTTGGGTGGACAATCTTATGTCACATCCTCCAAAGGAGTAAAACCCTACGTCTCAAATTCAACAAGACAATGTTTATGCATAGCAACAAAAAAAGTAAGGCCATAAGGAAACTGAAGACAAATTACCATAAAGCCAATGAGACAGAAGAAACATGATTACAAAGTGAGAAATGTATGAAATGTACAAGTTAAGGCAGCAGTAATATTTTGCCTTCAGTTTGCATGAAAAAAAAAAATCAATTTACAAAAACAAGCCAGGAACACAAAACTGAGGATGTGCAGATAGACAAACTGCCCTCTCTCTCCAAAGTCAGACACGCACACACACAAAAAAAAAATATATATATATATGATGCATGGTGACAAACATCAGAATCTGGCGTGAACCACACAGGGGGATATACACTTGAGGTGGCAATGTCCAACGGGCAAGGATGTAAAACGCAAAACGAAAAGCAACTCAGACAAAAGATTCATTGGTTTTTCAAATGCCCATTTGCCAAAAGAACATTATGAGTGAAGAACAAAGCCATTTTCTGAAGCTGCATTAAAAAAAAAAGATATATATGTGTGTGTATAAATAAGATCTAAGATCTGATGGGATATCTGATTAATTCTCATTACAAATACCATCTTAATAGCACATTAGTCGAATGATTTATTAAGAAAACTTAATAGAAGGTGCTTCTATCTTTGATAGTCATCTTTAAGATGTTAGCCATGCCACAGCTGGCTTTGCAAAGCATTCAAATGTAATATACGCAGCTTAATTTTCATTTAACAGTGAACTAAAAAGTGAATTAAAGTTGCTTAAATTATATTCCAAATATTACTAATCCAAGTCATAGCTCAAAAGGTACAGCCCAGCAATGAACTTAGTCCATACCCAACAAAGTCCTCTTGGAAAAAGAACATGCATGTGATAAAAAAAAATGATAAAAAAAAACCTTTACGTTTTCTTTACTTGTGCGTGCAACACATAAACATGAGAGAGCTATACTTGCTTTTAAAAGGATGAAATAAAAGTTGAATTATTTCTCTGAATGAGAACAATGATCTCAAATGTACTGAAAGTATGTCTCCCTCACTTTGGACAAAAAGACATGTAGACAAGGAACATCCATCCTAGTTAAATAACGTCTCGATTACAAAATGGAGGTATTGAAAATGTTTCCTATTTTGGGGAAAAGAAGCCTAGATGATACTTCAGCTCTCTTCAAATCACAACAGCCACAGTCACAGTCACACAGGCATCAGAAACACACACACATACACGCGCACACATACACGCGCACACGCACACACACACACACGCGCACACACGCGCACACACACGCACACACACACACACAGAGCACAGCACAGGTACTTCTTGACAAATAAAAAGGCAAGCATGTATTTGTATACAGTACAATGTCAATCAGTTCAACCCTGCGTCTCGCACAAGGGACAAGTGTCGAGATGGTGCTATGCGTCATGCTTCGAATGTGCCGTGCTCCTGTGTGTACGCGCGTAGAACGAAAACAGAGAATAGAAATTGCACAGAACATGCAGCATCGAAGAGAAAAGGCCGGCTTAGCAAATCCTTGCTGAACTCTGCCCTTCGCAAGAGGTCACAGTCATTGACGGAGCAGAGGTCCACAACGTAATCTGAATGCATTCATTTGTAATTAGTGAATCCTCGCCATGACAAGGTAAGCCTGTGAGTGCAACTGATTATTAGCGCACCTGCAAGAAAAGTGTTAAACTCGAGCATTTGCGCATCCCTTTGAGGGCTCGTCCGGTCAAAAGTTCTTTCTGTGAAGAGAGCTGCCAGACTCCATGGGGGCCACGCAGCTTGTAGACCCCAGGGCCAGGCGATTTGTTGGCAGAGGGACAGCTGACGGATCTTATTTACTGCTGCGTTCTGAAGGGTGGGTGTGGGGTAAGTGTTTGGTGAGAAGCTTTAGGGGTTACAGTGCTGGCCAGTGATGACAGCGAGAGGGGGGGCTGCACACAGACTCAGGCTTCCTTTAGCAATGGAATATCTGAAGAAAAGGCATGAAGAAGGCATAAGGTTAGGCATAGAAATGAAAATGAATATTGTAACATCAAGGCTCAAGTAGTAAAATGTAGTTTAATTGTAATAATACTAAATACTAAGGGCCAGATTTACTAACAGCTTGTGCTAGCGCAAACCCCCGACAACAACAATTGCGCCCTCACGCTAATTTGCCTGGCCCTAAATAAATAAATAAATAATGCATGATATTGTAAAAAAAAAAAAAAAAAAAGGAAATCATACGTCATTAATCCACACATCACCTCTACATCTATATTCGCAAGTTCACTCACCATCACCATAGTCTTCGGCAGAGGTGACTGAAAGCAAGCTGTGCTGATCGCTGCTCTCGCTGCTCTGCCTGCGGTGGAGAGGCGCAGCGGCACCAGGCTGCTCAGCAGCCCAGGAGTGAGAGGATGAGGAGGATGGAGAGGAGGAAGAGGGCACCTGGTGAACCAATACAGTCTCTGCGTGACACAAGGGCGCAGCAGTCGAGGTGGAAGGGAAACTGTAACTCGTCTGAGCCTGTTCAAGAGGTTCGTTCAAACCCTCTGCCTGCGGGCCCTCCGACAGCACGATCTGAACCCGGGACTCAGGAGGTGGCACGGAACTGCCGCCTGCGCCGTACACAGCCTCTTCGTAGGAGGGCAGCGAGACCTGAACGCCCTCCACCATGATGGAGATAGGCTGTCCTGACACACCCTGCTCCCGGCTGCTTTCAAAGAGAGAAGGAGAGATATGGGAATAAAAGTACGGCTTAAACGGTATCAAACCCTGACCTGTGGCTTACATCACAGTGGGCTGATTACGCAACAGCAAATTACTGGAACAACAGCGCTGTAGGGGAGGTGCCATATTTGTTCATGTCAAACAGTTGGAATTATGAAATCTTTAATTTCAATATTTCCAAATCTGCATGCTACTAAATATAGTACATACACGAACACTTCACGAAACACTTTTTTAACATTCTCAATGCATTCAGAGGTACCAGAAAATACTGAACAAAAACAAAAAATTTACTGTATAATAAAAAAAATCAAACCGAGTGGCATTTATTTGAAGGAAAACACTTTTCAAGCACAGAATCATATTGTTTAAAAAAATGTTTTGACACTTTTTATTCAGCAAATATGCATTAAATGCAGTGACTACAAAGATATTTATAAATGTTAGAAAAAAATCAGCATGCTATCAAAAGAATAAATTAAATTTTAAAATATATGAAACTAGAAAGGAGTTATTTTAAATTATAATAATGCTTCACAATATTACAGTTTTTACTGTATTGTTGATCATATAAATTCTGCCTTAGTGAGCATTTTTTTTTTTTTAAATTTTTTTATCTTATCTTATCAAGCCCAAACTTTTAGGTAGTGTAAATCAGGACAAACATCAAATATGATATTTTTAAGTGTCTTTTTAATATTCAAAAGTATACTGAATACTGTTTTTGCTTCCACTATTTATTTACTTTCTGCTGAAGTATAATCATAATTTAAAACGTAATTCCTCACGTTTTTACATTTAAATAAGAAATCTTCTTTGTGGGAATAAAACAATAATCATTGAAGAAGATGCGCTCAGTAAGAGGGAGACAGGGCCTCACCGGCTGTGGTGGAAGGACTTGAGTTTGGGCTGAAGCAAAACAAACAGCACCACCAGCAGCAGGATGAGGGCCACAGAACTGGCAGTGGAGGCCACGATAGACAGAGCCGGCATGGGCAGCGTAGAGTGCTGCTCCTCCCCTGGAAGAGAAACACTTGGTTTGATTCACTGCAGTGTGTAAAGCCAAAAACAAAAAAGGTTTATGGAAGTATATAACCAGATATAATAGAAAAGCTGATTTAAACCAGTCTAAAGTGTTTAGCTGGTCTACCATCCTGGCTAAACTGTGTAAACTGGCCTGTTTTAGAGGGGTTTGGGGTGATTTCAGCCAGATTTGCAGGGAAACCAGCTGGCCAAACAGATAAAACCCAGCAAACCACTTTGGGCTGTTTTAGATGTTTTTTTTAAATAAGGGAAGCTGAGGACAAACAATCAGATTTAAACGATAAACATTAGTCAAGTTGAAAAAAAAATAAATACACATATAAGCCACAAATTAAAATTTTCTATCTCAGTTTTTAGAGCTCCAAACCAATGAAATAAGTTTGTCTTACAAAAAATGATAGATGCTTTCTGGGACCTAAAACTTCAGATTCTGTACTAAACTCGCCTGAACTACTACCTACATTATTATAATTTAATATATTTAAAATAATTCTCTGTTCTCAACATTTTCCAAGAAGACGAAAAACTGCCCATATGTAACATGATGGCAGAATATCCAAATGGATCAAAAGTGTGTGGATCAAGCTCCTGTTGCTGTGTGACATACCTTGCACAGGGTGACAGCTGATCTGCATGGACGATTTCCACTCTCCATTGTCACAGGTTCGGAACTGATACCCTCCTTTTAAAACGTAACCTTCAGCACAGAAGTACTCAATCACGGTACCCTGGGTCAGTCTGTGGCACGGTGAGGGGTGGCAGTTATATCCTCCATTCTCCGGCTCACTCGGTGGTTGACAAACTATTGGTAAAAAGCTTGAGGGTCAGTGCGAGTAAAAGGAACCAGAGCTTTCATATTAATTTAGAAGTTGGACGAAGAACTGTTTTTCAACTCCTAAATTCCAACATAATGTGAACACAGCATTAGCCTTTGTGGAATTAAATACTGATGAGAAAACAGGATCAGGGGATAAAGACAGGGTTCAATTGTAAATACCATCATTTTTGACGCAGCGAGGGGGGTCAGAGGACCATTGGCCTGAGACTGTGCAGGTGATGATGCTGTAGCCGTCCAGCGTGTATCCTGGATCACAGCTGTACTGCAATAGTGTGCCAACAGGGAAGGAGCCGCGGTTTGTTTCTGTCAGGTTCCCACGGCCATGAGGCACAACTGAGGGTCTGGGACAACCTACAGGGACAGAAAGAGCAGAGGTTAGCATAAAAACCATCATGTTCAACTAAAAAAATAAAATAGAATAAAAGAGCCAACCAGTTAAAATTTCTTTTGGAGCCTGTTATTGTTATAGTGTCCTTCAATAAGACTGCAGTACAGACTACATAAACTACAGTTATTTAATAAGGATAAAAGCCACTTGCTGACTGTAAATATAGAACAACAAATCTAACCAGAAGAAAAAGCTAAATCCTCATGAATTTGAAATTGAATCAAAAGGTGCGTCCCAAGTCATGTACATATGCACTATTGTTTTGTGCTATGAATGGTGCGGTTCACAATGAAAATTCCAAATAGAAAAAGTGCACTCCAAATACCCCAATTGCGCACTTAAAGGAATAGTTCACCCAAAAATGAAAATAATCCCATGGTTTACTCACCCTCGAGCCATCATAGGTGCATTTATGATCATCTTCTTTCAGACTAACACAATCAGAGTTATATTAAAAAAACATTACTGCTCTTCCAAGCTTTATAATGGTAGTGAATGGGGGTTGAGATTTCCAAATCTCAAAAAAATGCATCCGTCCATCCTAAATGTAATCTTCAGGGGGTTAATAAAGTCCTTCTGAAGCAAAGTGATGGGTTTTTGTAAGAAAAATATCCATATTTAAACTAAAAGAACTAGCTTCCGGCAGACTGCCTACTCAAGCCGACTTACGCCAAAAGAGTAACACTTGCCGCGATGTATGACGTAGGATGCAGAAGTAACGTAAGTTTTGACACTTCTCATGGTTAAAACATATAGGGCTGGGCAACAAACTCAAGCTCCTCTTCTCTTATATTGAAATCCTCCGACATTTCTCTTTAAAAATTCTCATTTTAGACTTATAATTGTTTTGCTCTATCCTCTACGCTTCCACGTTCATCAAAAAGTCATGCGTCAGGTCAAGGGTTACTCTTTCGCTGTAAATCAACGCGTACGGCCGTCTGTCGGAAGCAAGTTATTTTCGTTTATATCATTTTAAATATGGATATTTTTTTCTTACACAAAATTTGCTTTGCTTCAGAAGGCTTTTATTAAACCTTCGGAGCCATGTGGAGTACTTTTATGATGGATGGATGCACTTTTTTGGGCTTCAAAATCTCGACCTCCATTCATTGCCATTATAATGCTTGGAAGAGCCAGGGCATTTTTTAATATAACTCCAATTGTATTTGTCTGAAAGAAGAAAGTCCTATGCACCTAGGATGGCTTGAGGGTGAGTAAATCATGGGGTAATTTTCATTTTTGGTTGTACTATCCCTATAACTGTGGCATGTTGGACACTTCATGAACTCAACTGTCGCAGCTTTCCTTACGTTGTAGAAGTGGAGGGGCTATCAGACGTAACGATAAAATGTATGTGATCTGGGGAACTTTTTCACCTTCACATGAAACTCACGATCACACAGATTCCAAATCGAAATGACTACATTTTGCAGAGCAGCATTAATTGTGACTGCACCTTTTGGCTGCTTTGAAATGTTCTGATGAAGAAAAAAAAAGTGATAAATTACTGTGTTGTCATGGTTGATAATTTCTGTCACTTCCAAGTACTTGGGAACTAACATCACACCAAAAGCTCTAGTTTAAGTGACCTAAAACATATTTGCACTAACCCTAAAATTCATAACGTGTCAAAGATAAAAAGAGGACACAAGTAGATCTTATTCTCATATTGCTGTCTCATATTACATCCTCAATTTAACAAAAACTTCACCCAGATTAGACACAAAGTCCAGCTTTGAAAAGCATAACAGAATACTACATTTCTGCCCTCGGGCTTAATGGCATTAAGCCAATGGTATCTTTTTCCCCTCTCATTTTCTTCGTCTTTCTCACACGAGCAAAAAAAAAAACATTCCTCAACACTATTCCTGAGCCTCTGAGTCAGAGCTTTATACACACAATAGATCACTTGAAACACGTAAACATGTCTATCCCCTTATTACATTTATCCAGCAGAAAGAAAGAAAACAAATCAAACAAACAGGCTCTGTTTGGAGAGACCATCTCGATCACTGTGTTCTCTAATCTGAGCTTTTAACATACTCTTAAGCTGCGATCAGCCGATTATGGACTCAGAGGTTGGACATGTAGCTCAATCACTTCTGTTTTGACACCAGAGAAACATTCAGGATATAAACTACAAATGCAAAGCTTCACAATAAAATGTGCAACATCTGTAAGCAGTTTTTTTTTTTTGGTTGGAGTCTACGATCTGTATTTTAATGCACTTTTTAAAGTTAAAAACTTAAGTTTTAAGTTCTGATTCTGAGTGGATGAGCGACAATTGAAGTCGCCGTACATTACAATGTACAGTATGATAAAGACGTATTAAAAAGTGTACAGTTTCAGCTTAAAATTTTAATTTAGATCTTAAATTATGTAGAAATAATTACATGTCCCATACTGTCAACTTTTAAATGTAAAATAATAAAACATTAAATGTAAAAATATACATAAATTGTACAAAGTACAGTACACAAAAAATACAATATAAAACTGAATAATAATTAATAAATACATTTAAAAAAAGCCTGAAAACCAATTATTTGGCAAAAGAACATTTGGTTACACTTTATTTTAAGGTGTCATTGTTACAGTGTAATTACATATTTAAGTACTGATTCATAATAATTAACAACATGTACTTACTATAGGGTTAGGTTTAGGATTTGGTTGAGGGTTAGTTGCATGTAATTATGCATAATTTAGGCTGCGTGTCCACCAAAGTGTTTTTACACGCGTCTGGCTGCGTTGAACGAGGCGCTGTGTTCAACTTTGAGTAAAACGCAGCACTCATCACGGTCACTTTTCACCCAGCCATCCAATCACAGTGGAGGAGGGGCGGGACAAATATAACACAGGCCAACCTCCACATTCTGCTTGTACAATGTCAACAGATGAAAACAAGCAGCATAATAATGGAACAAAATAATTTAAAACAAGAACCAGAGCAAATACTTTACATTGTATCGGCATTTTTATATAGAATCAATACAGAAACTATCTTTGAAATTAGATACTAGTAATACTTCCGCGGATATTTCCGTATGATAACAAGCAAAGAGTCTCAACTGAAGAAAAAAAAAAACACTGCGCTGCCAATATGCTCTCAAGCGCTCACAGCAAGGCGTTTTCAGCAGAGTGCCAAGTGTTTTCAGCTGGCTAAAAAGCTTTGGTGGACACGTGGCCTTACTGTTATTACTATGGTAAGTACATGTAACTTATGTAACAAGGACACCGAACATTTTACATCACAAAATAACTAAATGTGACCAAATGTAGCTCACATTTAAGATATAGGACCAGATTTACTAACAACTTGCACAAACGCAAACCCTCTTTTGGCATTAAAAAACTACTGTCAGGATTTACTAAAGACACGCAGTAAATAATTAGAGCTGAAAAGGCATGGACAGAGTTATTTTTGTGGCTGACCTTATTGCATATACATTTTTAGGAGTTTCCTAGCCTGGATGCCAGCCGAATTTATCCCCACCCACAACATTTGAGTTCGGGAAATTCGATCTGGAATTGATCCGTTGTGGAGCATCTATGAGCTGTTCGAACCAATGAAATTGTCAGGGCGGACTTTATACGATGATGGACATATGATAAGCATCCACGTCACCAAAGAGCGCTTGGATTGAATTGGCTCTAATCCTAATTAACGGAGAACTTGCTTGTATATGCATTCACCTTTACTATTTCTCTCAAAAATGATGATCGTGTTGGTAAGTACTCTGCCTGTACTTACATTTCTTTTTCCGATCTCTTATATTGGGCACTTTTTGCACTTAAAATGGCTTATTCTTACTGTTGACATTGAAAGTGATGCATGTGTTTTTCTGAGGGATTGCCGTTTTGACAGTTTCCACCTGGACATTTAGTCATATTTGCTAATTATCTTTAATGTATTTGCCCTGTTTTGATCCGATTCTTTTTTACAACACCGGCAAAGATCGTTTACACTCATCTTATTCTACTTCTTCCAGCGTGCATGCGATTGAGTTCTGTTGACAACTAACGTTATGCATCGCTCCGTTGCTCTGATTGGTTGTAGGTCTATCCAATTGAGGTCTTTCCTGGTTCGTTTGTACACGCTCCATAATCACAGCTCAATGGAGCAGTATCAGACACATATTCTGATTAGAATTGAGTGTGACGACGTCAGACTTGGAGTTTCCCTTTCAGACGCAAAAGGAGGAGAGTATTTAAAAGAATCATGCGAGGTGATTTACTAAGTTTTGTGCTAATCAATTTACTGGTATTTGCGCTATTTTTTACCACCCAAAAAAATCATGTCTTAAACCAGACGCTAATTTGCGTGCTGCTGGTAGATTGCGTTGGCATTATGATCCGGCTGTGTATGTGTACTTTAATTTGCGCGTCATGGAGAACTTTCCACTCCCATCAGGGCTTTTTTTGGAATTGCGCTCTCATGCTAATTTGCCCTGTTCAGTAAATCCGGCCCATAATATATTACAAACCTCAGCTACATTGTTTTACCTTAGGTCTGATTAAAACTGGATCTTCAAAACAGTGTTTTTCTTCCTTGTTGTCATTTCATTGTTAATTCATGCGTCACCGAAAGCTAGGATCTATTCAAGGGAAAATGTGAAAAGAATCTCAGAATTGCGGAAGAATGTTTGTACATGACGGCTGCCCAGACCTGCTATGACAAGTTGGACTGGGCCTTCACAATATCTAAAACTGATTGTACACTTGCAGATGCCTATTTTAGGAGTACCACATGGGATGGGTTATGTGTTTGAAAACATTATGTCCAAAAATGTATGTGTTATGTTCCAACTGAAATCCCAAGTAACCTGTTTGAGCAGCAGAAGTTTCATAAGAAACCAGGTTAATTTAGTCTACCTGGTATAGCAGATCAAATTTACCACAAAACTCTAACTAGATCCCTGACCTACTCTACTAAAACACCAATAATCGGAATAAAATATACCTCGTTTAGATAATGAGAAGTTTAGTATTTGGAGTGAGATCCCAACAATGAAACTAAATGTCAAACACATGGTCCTGGAACGGCCTCCATCTGTCCATGATGCAGCACCCAGAAGAAAGGAAAAAAAAAAAAAAAAAACTGAGGGGATTAACAGCGGAATAAAATTCTAATTATCCTTCATTAGAAATGGCTGTGGTCTAAAAAGCGGATCACATTACTGACCACTGCAGTGCACAGCTGCTCAGTGAGACCAAAATCCAGCAGTCCAGGCATGGATTAGACCCTGCTGTCACAAAAAAAAATCCTCCCTGGTAAATATGTTTTTGTTGGAGATCTCCTTATGTCATGGGCTGATGTGTTTTTCAATCTCTATTGTTTCCCCCTCATCTCTCCTAATTCAAATCCCTGGGATTGTAAGAAAATTGTCAGTAAATGGTAGGAGGGGGGGGGGGGGGGGTTGTTCCTCTCTCCCATTTATGGAATTTGTAGAAACTAAGGAGGGAGGTTCTCCCACAGACATAAACCTAAATAAGGGATGGCTGGTATGACAAAAATCTTTAAAGGTCCCATGGCATGGCATTTTTCTATTATTTTATAATGTTTCCTGAGGTGTACTTATTTTATGATGTAAAAATCATACTAACAATATGTCATAATTTAGAAATAAAAGGCATTTTTTCAATACTGCTGTTTGCCCTGTGGCTGAATGCCCTGCTTCAAGAGGCGTGTCTGCTGTGAGACTTCAGTAAAAACGCCCACTGTTGTGATTGGCTGACATCTTTGTATTTTAAATGAGCGGAGGGGGCGTGGTTTAACTTGGTCTACGAGGCACGAGCAGCTGCCAGAGAGACGGATGGACCTGAGTTCACTTCACATCAGTTCTCAGCATGTCTGAACTGTTGTAGTTACAGCATATACTTCAGGTTATTAGTCTATTTCTAGTCGGAGGGGCTGTCACTCATGTCAGAAAGTTAGTAACTTTAGTAAATTACGGATCAGCGCTGACTGGAGACGCGAACCGTTTAGAACGATTCAGTCCGATTTGGTGAACTGATTCGGTTCACTAAAAAGAACAGGTTCAAAAGAAAGATCGTTCGCGAACCGGACATCACTAACTAGGGGTGTAACGATTCGTTTTAATAACGATTCGATTCGTATCACGATTTGAGGTTGTCGATACGATTCAAGGACGATTTTGGTTCATTTAGAACGATATGATCCGAAACGATTCAGTGACTTGAAATCGATTCAGTAACTTTTTAGCCAAAAATTGTGTGACTGAAATAAATATCTGGATACTGGTCAGTGCAGGTGAAGTTTCCTAGATTCCTGTTGTTTCTTGTAAGGGAATCAGGTATCAATTAATTATGGATATAAACAAACAAGTAAACAACAATTAATGGCAAATGCATTCAAATTTTATTTGAATAAAGTGCAACCAACAGTTTAGGTTGAATTAACAGGAAGTTAACCTTTTCTGCTCTCATTTTCAATATTTAATACATTTTCAATAAAAGCACAGTAAGTGCAACCAACATTTCAACAGTAGGTTAACCTGCTTCTTCTGCTTTTGTTATCCAACATATTAATATTACAATATTAATATCAAAAATAAAGTGCAACTAACTTCTCTTCAGGTTTAATTAATAGTAGGTGTACCTGTTACTTTTGCTGTTGTTTTTCAACATTAAAATAATACAAATACAATATTAATATAAAAAATAAAGTGCAACCAACATTTCTTCAGGTTGAATAAACTGGCGAAACCTGCTACTACTCTCAGTTTAATAAACAAACAATATTTAACAAAAGATAAAATGTAACCAACTACTCTTCAATGACTCTACATATTTCTTTTTCAAAAATATCAACATCAGTGGCGGCTACTGGTCTGTCAGAGAGGGGAAGCTCATTTTCGGCCTACATCATAAAATTGTCTATTTATTTAAAAGTAAATTCTGCCCTACGTTCCTTTTCAAGAAAGTTTCACCCACGACGCTAGCCTAGCCTACTAACGTTATATGAATGAATGAATGAATGAATGAATGAACGATCTAAAAAAAATATTAAACTCTGTAAAACTGAAACAAGGAATGTGGTGTATAATTGTGTGAAATGTATGATGAAAATCAAGCAATTTCGCCAAGCAAATATCAAAGAAATAGGTTGCAGCAGTTTTTATTTCGACTGAACTTAAGAAATCCGCGATGGGACTGAGCGCGAATAGCTTCAGTGATTCCTTATAGTACAGAATCGCTGTCAGTCAAAGGGAGATGCAGTCTTTCGACAGACCCTCCAATCATCACGCAGAAGCTCGGAGTCCGGGCCAGCCCACTCCCCATTCACCCCCAGAGACGCTGAGCGTCCGTGGGCGGGACATAATCGCAGCGTTTATCCAATGACCGTCTAGTTTCGAAGCGCTGAAAAAAAAATTTCACAGCAGCCCCATTGAAGTCAATGGACGCTGGGCTTCAATAGGGAAATGCACTGTGACGCTGCGGGAATGTATGAGAAGGAAATCGAGTCAGCCGACCTGCTATATGTAACTGATTCTGAACAAACTCGTCTTTGAGATGAACGTTTTCTAACGCATTTTTAGTCAATAAAATGTTAATACAATAGTACATATTTGACCATTAATTTTGTGACATTATAAGGGAAGCCGAGCTTCCCTTGCAGTCTTAAAAAAAATTGCCACTGATTCAACATGATCTGACCGCAGAACACTTCTCTGTACGTTCACTATGTCGCCAGCAGTACTACAAACTCGCTCTGCTGGCACACTGGTCCCAGGAATGCACAGGTAACATTTAGCAAGGGTTGAAAGTACAGGTAGCTGTTTCTCCTGGTGGCTTGATAATTTCTCGCTGGTTGGCTTCTCCTCTGCCATCCGCCATGCTATGTTTTCTTAGCGCTGCTGCGTGCGTTGATGTCACAGATAGGCAGAATGAATCGAGTAACGTTTAACGCCGTTATCATTAAAAGTGCTAAGAAAAAACATCCATTTAAAGTCTGACGTGCTTAAATCCAATGCGTTATTTCCTATGATCGATACAATCGATTGATTACCTTTTAAAACGATGTTAGATCGATATATGTCGTCCGGAAGGCCAACTTGCCGAGCACAGATCGATGTAGTTAGATCGTAGGAAAATAAATCGATACATCGATGTAGTAGATGAATCGTTACACCCCTATCACTAACGTACCAGAGACGGAGCTCAGCGATCGCTAACAAAGTTATTTATAGTACCTACTGAGATATGAGAGCGCTGTCAGTCAGCGCGAGTTTATTGTGTTTGTATCTGAGAGTTCTGAATAAACACGAGTCCCAGTCACACGAGTCCGTCTTCATCATTATTACCAACTTTGTAACACATGCAAAATACCATTACAGCTGTCGAGATGAACGAGTTAAAAGTAAGTGTTGATTATAGCATTATTTTTAAAATAAAATAAAAGCGTCAGTGTTGAGTACACAGCGCAAACAAAGACACAACAGCAGTAATCGAATGTAATCCAGTTTATTGTGGGGCTAGGCTGGCTAGCCCGAATATGCTCACGCTTACCCCTCTTCTGCTTAATCTCACGCCGCGTTTGGTGCCTCCGCTGTGGGCCAGATGCAGTACTGGGGGTCGGGGATGTTGAAGGCCAACGGCCAGTGCAGCCCGAGCTTCGGCGTGTGTGAGGCCGATGTTGAGCAGAAACTCATGACTGTATGCACATTTTAGAACCGGTAGACGCAACGAGGACGTACAAAAACACTGACTCACAAGATAGAAAACACGAAAACACCGTTCTGTCTGGAGAGAGAGAAGCCGCATTGTGTGCACGAATAATAAATAATTAGCTACACATCAGAAATTACTGATCACAGATCAGAAGGAACTGAAAAAAGACTTCTGTTTTCATTTGTACATCCAAACACTGAGAAACTGCCTGCATTCACTCGTTCACAAGGAATGATCTCTCGAGCGTTTGCATGGGCGTGCCAGATTCTCTGGGCGGAAACCGTTCCTGCTTGGACGTCAAACCAGGAGACTTCAGGATTGGCTCATCTGGCCTGTCATTTTCTCAAAGGCAGAGAGAGACAGCCAGAACTCGGGTTTACACCGATCAACATTTCTATCCACTTGGGGACAATATTCAGGCTAGGGGAACTCATATTAATGTTGAAAAACCTCATAAAATGAAAATTTCATGCCATGGGACCTTTAAAATCACGACATGATTCACTTCATAATCACAACAACATTATATCATGAGTTCTTTTCACTGGAAATGCAGCCCTAAAATATGTCATAACCACGTAGTCATTTCTATTTTTGAATTAATGAATTTGACAATAAAATGATTTAATCTCATTTGAGAATGAATAAGAAGTCTCCATTCATGAAATAGTTCATTTTTGTTCACTGAAATTAGAACACAACTGTATAAAACTGAAACTAAACTAAAACAAAATTTCCATGGCACCAAGCTAAAAAGATAAAATGATAAATGTGGATCATAAAACGTGAAATCTTTACAACCTACATGTATTAAGCTTGTAAATGTCAATAGATAGAAATAAAACTAAACTGTTAAATTTTTTTTTTTTTAAATATAATAGTTAGCACATTAACATTGGCCGCCCTAAAATACAAAAACTATACTAAATTGAAAATACATACTCAATTTTTTTAAATAAATATAAATACTAATTAAAATTAAGCTAAAAGTTTTTACCATATGCACGCTGCAAAACAGAATTGCTCACATTAACATAGCTAATAAACAAAGTTTGGAAAAACACACTATTGTTCAAAAATAAGATTTTTTAAAATGCTTCCATCAAAGCATTTTTAGCCAGCTGAAAATGCTAGTCGCTCTGCTGAAAACGCCTAGCTGTGAGCGCTTAAGAGTGCTTCGGCAGCGCAGCGTTTTTTTGCTGGTTTTTCTTGCTGAAATACGGAATATCCGCGGAAGTGTTTCTAGTATCTCATTTCACAAATAGTTTGTTTCTGTATTGTTTCTATATGAAAATGTTGATATTGTAAAGTATTTGCTCTGGCTCTTGTTTTAAATTATTTTGTTCTGTTATTATGCTTGTTGTTGTACACGCAGAATGCGATTTGGCGGTTGGTGGATGATGTATCCTGTCAGCTGGGTAAAAAGTGATGGTGACAGTGATGAGTGCTGCGTTTTACATGTTAAAGGAACACGCCGACTTTTTGGCACTTTAGCTTATTCACCCTATCCCCCAGAGTTAGATAAGTCCATACATACCATTCTCTGTAATATCATTGCGCCGCTCCACCCATGGTATGGCAGCAATGTTCCTTGATTACTACCCAGGAATGAGAGAAGAGTTCCTAGCCATATCGGCCTAGAAAATCGCAACTTTTCATTTTCCGTCGGTCTTAGTATACGATGTAACTATACACATCACAACATGTAAATAGGAAAATGTTGACGTTATTTTGTCACTTATTGAGCAGTAGGCTAGCTGGAGCCGTTTACTTCCAGTCTTGTGCTAAGCTAGGCTAGCGGTGAGAATGGTATATATGGATTTATCTAACTCTGGGATACGGTGAATAAGCTTAAGTCCCAAAAAGTCGGCGTGTTCCTTTAACAGATTGTGAAATCTGGTTGCATCAAGCACATAAGGAGAATCTTCACAGATTTTCTTCTTTCAAATCTCAAACCTGCACACACCACAAGAGTTGAAAAACGTGGCGCATCACACACTACAAGATATTCTTAAGATTATCATGCCAGATTTAGCACCTCGTGATCTCACGGGGAAGCGGATGTAAACAAAATCATTTCAACCAGCCATTCCTCCATCTCCGCTGTCCACGGTTGCTATTTCAAAAGTTCCGTCACTTCCGTCTCCTTGTAGACTTGTCTCTCAAGGCTATTGTGGAAGTACTGATGTAATCATAGTCGTAATCATCTCGATTTAAAACCCTAAACATCAAACATGTTTGTTATTGTCGGGGCGGCCCAGATGTAGCCTGGTTTTACCAGACTCTCGTACATTTCATTTGTACATAGAGTCTGGCCACTCTCCATTGACAAGCGTTTACTTCCTTGAAGGCGGGAACTCTGTTGAAGTTTAAAACTATTGGATCTGCAAAGTCAATCTGGATCTGCATAACCAATCGCTAACGTTTGGTCGTGACGTATGTCACGCGCCGTTCGCCTTTGATTCTAACATTTACTGTGCAAACCACCTCAGTGTGAGTGATAAAACCTTGTGCATTTGGATTGTTATTTATTCACGGTGGAGGGGAGAGTTTTGTGATCGGAACACGCTGCTCTCGTGGTGCATATCTCGTGTAATAATAACATGATTGTATATGCTGTAAATAAAATGTCATATGCTTGGTATGATAAGAATAAATGCTGCCGTAAATAACAGCCCAATTGAAATGTTTACGTGCTTTTCTTCTTTTATTTTTGGAGCGGTGATTAAATATTTTGCTCTTGTAAACACTTGCCAGCATTTAAAGAAATACAAGTCTAGAAATGCAAATTACAGCTCACGCAACCGCACGGTGCTCTGCAGGGGTCTAAAAAGGATATAAACAGTGAATTTTGAAGTGATATATTCTTGAAAACTCAGAGATGTGGATTCGGAGAGCAATTACATTACCACACGACCTTGGTGTTTGTCAAAAGCAGTCGGTAATTCAGCCTGGGTTTTTTTCGCGGGTGGCGGGAGACGGATGGCTTCAGCCAACTCCTTCACCACTAACGGAGTGCCAACAAAACTCAGCAGTGATTGTTCTTGCTCCGTGTAACGGAGTTCGTTTGTTCAGGGAAGAAGGAGGTGGGAACCGGCGAACGTTTAACAACTTTTAATCAAATCATATACACAAAATGAAAGTAAAAGCGGCAGCCCCTCACGGACGAATGCCACGCACATACATAACAAAACGTAAACAAAACAAAAACTTAAAATCCAGGCCAGGTCCTCTCTCATCCTTCACCGGTGTCGCTCGTCCTTACATGCCTCCGTGCTCCCTCATGAGAGGACTTGAGTCCGGTGTGTCTCATTCTCAATCACGCACACCGATCTCTCTCGCTCGCTCGTCCACCTCGCCACACTCCAGCTTTAACTTCTGAACATTTGTCAGCGGTGCCACACACTTGCATCTTTGCCCACTGCCATTACTGAACTACAACTCAAACTAGCGCACAACATCAACGTCATCGCTCTCAGCCACTCCCTCGGTTCGCTGATTGGACCAGTAAAAAATTGTTCGGACGAAAACCTAAGCATATACAACAGTACCAGACGTAGTACTGAAGGTAAAAGAAAATTGAGCGGAAGTACGTAGGAGGGCGGAGCCAGGCTAGCCCAGATGTGTCTGCGAGCAGAAAAACCTGAGGGAGGTTTAAGATTTAAGATCTGTAAACGCCTCACATTACCAGATAACCTGGGCCGAACATTGGAACTGACCGTTGCCCTTGACATGATTTTTTCTCAGAATGTTGGGAGGGGTAAATCTGACTTGAAACTACAGTAGTCTGTGCGTGGCTTTAAACTTTTAAACTGTAGTAAAACGGTATAGCACAATCTATACCAGCTGACACCATAATGCCCTGCTCTAAACTCACATGGTGATTCATTCATAATAGATATTTTGTTCATTGAACTCTTACAGTTATCACCAAAGCCTGCTTTACAAACCTCCTGAGATATCCAGTGGTGTTTATTGCACCGCAAGTTTGACGTTGTTGACGAAACAAGCGCACTGCAGCTGCTGAGATATGAGACCCACCCGTGACAAAACATGTCTTGAATGGCTCTCAAAGGGCTAATAACAGTATGTGGTTTCCTTCTTGTAAGAAAACACTGCATGAGAGAGAGGAGGCCGCAAGATACTCGAGTCTCACGTTTCTGTGTACATAACATGGTTTGGACATGAATCCTACTGCAGGCGAGAGGGAGGAACGAGTTGATATGTGTGAGTGTATATGTCTACGTTTACGGTTCCCACATGTGTTTAGAGCAGACTCAAAGGGTTAAAGGGAAACACAGCAGGGGGCGTCGCATATCTGTGATGGGAAAAGCTGACTGCGAGAGATAAAGCGCACCCACAGTCTCTCACGGCTGAGCAGGAAGGGATGTTAGGAAAGAGAGTTTCAGTGAAAGGGGTGTTATTCCTGCAGGAATAGAGGAGAGAGGAATGAGTTTCCACATGCACGTCTAATAACACGGAAAAAAAGACAGTAGAAACAGATAAACTTGGCTGCTACAACAAAACGAGCCCTGACAAGACATCCAGGAGACTCTCCCTAGATAAAGCACTCCATTCAGAATGAAACCATGACTGTTCGAACATCTAATGCCTGAATCCACAGATTCATTCATTTTATTTACTCAACACACAAACATTGACCAAAATATCAAAAAAATATAATTTAAACGCTAACGTTAAACATTTTTGTTTTGGACCTTTTTTATCCACAGAGACAGTGTAGCATAGACCAACACATTAATACAAATGTGTAATAATAATTATATAATTTATAAATACTAAAAGGCCTATCATTATTTTCATGTTAAGCAAGAAATGGATATTAAAATTTGATAGCATTTTGTCTAAAGAAATGTAAAACAAAATCAATCATTAATGTAGGCATCGCAACATTATAATATACAGTTTGAAAAATGGATATTTAGTTCTAAGGTTGACTAAAGATTATATTTAACAGTGTTATCAAATTATAAGTATTTTACTTATAATTTTGGCAAAGGTAATCTAAATGAGAATGCACAGTTAAATAACCAATATAAAAAAATACAAATACAAATAAACTTAAAAATGTCTAATACTGGCCCATAACCGATATGGTACTGATATATATTGCGAAAATAACTGATAATATTGATTATTGGCCATCACACAAAATACACATCACACACAAAATAAATAAATACATAAATACCAATGCATCCCTAAAATAAATAGTATCTTTTCATTTGGGACAGGCGGACAACAGAAGGGCCTTAAACGATGCCTGTCTTCTGAGAGAGAGAACAAAAGCATTAACCAAAGCTGCACGTGTTCTATGTGACCCCCATTTATACCCCGAGGTCGGCAGCTGACTGATTTAAGCAGCTCGTCCTCACAAACCAAATCGACTAGGAGGGAAAACCGAGAGACTCAATCTGACAGAAGACACAGAGGAAGACTCTATTGTTCCTCTAGCCTTTGTCACAGTGAAAAGTGGCAGATGGGTGTTTGCACCCTCCTGATTCTATTCGGACAGCTGTGAGGCACAAGTAACTCCTCTTCTATGTACAGAGAGGGAAGAAAAAAAGAAGGAATAGAGAGCAAGAGGGGGCACCCGGTGCCCCTGCTGTGTCTGCTATCAGCGGATGGCTCTAGACACAGTGCTCTTGTGTTCGGGATCTGCTGTGCCTTGGCTCACCCACTCCAGGAATGCACTCGGCCCACAGCTAATGACAGACTGGAGCCTCTGTGGTGCACACAAGCAGTCGGAGCAAAAGCTGCTGCCATTCAGCTGCCTGGATCCTTGGCCAGCAGCTGTGCTCAGAGGTGCTGACATCAATTGTGCTGGCTAATGGCTACTAGGAACTTGAGTGCGAAAAGGGCATCTGTTTAAACGTGACTAGGCGACTTAGAGGGTCAACAGTGAATGGCTATCAAACACTGTCCACAAAGACAGATGGTGCAGTTAGTTGTTTTGAAGCAAGGCGGGGAGAATTTTTCTTTTGGCAACGCCAAGCAAAAAAGGGTGGAGCATTGCCTTCTTGGATGGATTTTTGTAAATAGTTTCACATCATGAGCCAAACCACCAAGGGATTGGTTCAACACGCAACAGATACAAAACACTAGTCACAGCAATCTTACAGCCACTTTGACAGCAACCTTAAAATAATTGACACCGGTCGAAGGTATAATTGAAAAAGTCTTAAACGGAAAGTTCACCTCATGTTGCGTCTTATTCACAAAAACAAGCAGAATTCACTGAAAAGATTCAACTCAAAAGACTGATTTGTTAATGAATCAGACATTAGATTTCCAGATTTTTAGTGAAAAACTAATTTAATTGTGTCCGTTTCTCATCCGAGTTATCATACAGGTTCAGTACTGCACTTCTTAAAGTTATTTACCTATAGCAACTAATAAAATCACAGGAAAATGCTTTCTTCACTGCAAAAAATGCTTTTCTTACTTAGTATTTTTGTCTTGTTTTCAGTCCAAATATCTACATTACATTAAAACATTAAGACAAAAACTTTAGCTTGTCTAGTAAATGCTTCTTAATGTAAGATTTTGTTTATATTTGGACTGAAAACAAGACAAAAATACTAAGTAAGAAAAGCATTTTTTGCAGTGTTCCAAGTTGAAAAGTGGATACAAGCGTATGAGTTGTATGGAGCACTTTTATGTTGCTTTTGGGTCATTTTTGAAGCTTAAAAAAGCTCATGTCCCTCCCTATTCAATGTAATTACATGGAAAAAAGTGAATTATTTAGAATTTCTACATTATTCTCGGAGAAGTAGACATACAAGTTTGAAATAAAGGAAATTAAGCAAAAAAGTGTTTGTTCCACATTTTCATATTGTTTCGTGTTCCACATTTCGTGTTTGTTCCAGTCTCATTGCAACTCCATTTTAAATGTCTACTAGAAAAGATTTTCATATGAGGAAGTGTCTTTCTGTTAGTCACTTACATTTTTTACTTCCTCATAATGACTTACTGTGAATCAGTAATTCTGTCTCGCCTGGCTATACAAGGCAAGATGTGGGTTCCGTAATTGAATCACTATGAGAGCCAGTGCTGCTAGAGTATTGTCATTTAAAGTGACAGGATGAGAATGGGTTTTTATAAGCCCCAGTGGGCCAAACGGTGTGATTTCCCTGATGTATAATGAATATTTGAAATATTGACTGCTAGTTATGAAGCTACAAACAAGCGAACATGCGAGCTAATAAAATAGGGAGTAAATGTTATTTTTAGATTCGCAATTTCACATAAATACTTTTATATTATAGCCTCTTTCTACCTATGATAAACCAAACATCGGCCTTTAAACGCAGTCATGCCATTGTGTTTAACAAGGGCGTGGATGGACAATAAACAGAACCAAACACATCTTATATGAGATTATTAAGATATATAACAACATAAAATTAATATTACAACTTACATCTGCACAAAAGGATGAGAATGCTTGCCAGAATGTGGAACTCCATTTGTGGATGCAGTCTTCCCGTAACAAAGTGCTGAAGCACGGGCAACTAAAGCACAGAGAATTCACTCTATAGTGTTCTCATTATAATGTTATGTATATGGCAGATTGGTGCTGCATCTTGCACTTTACTGCATTTTCAACTCTACTTTATCAAGTGATTCCAGACAGCCTGTGCATATTTGAAGCCCAATGAACACAGATAAACTGAAGCGCTTTGCTTGGGGGTTAATAAATTCAACGAAAAGTATCCTATACGACCTTAATCAGATATAATATATACAACATTAAAGTAATATTAAAACTTACATCTGAACGATAGGGCGCGAATGTACCAGCGAACTAGCTTGCTTGTCTGAAAAAAGAAAAAATTGTGTGTCCTTAAATTAATTCAATTATAACTAAAAGTTTCTTGAAGATAATGCTGTAAACTATTTAGGGAGCCCTTACTTGGACATTAATATAATATTAAAGGTTAACAACAGAGCCCAAACTATTAGCCTAAATTCAGTTGCTATTTATTTTTTAGATATAATAATCAACAGTCAACTAACATATTGTATGCAAACATGTAAACTTCACATAAGGCAGTTTTTGCATTAATTTCTAAATCTAATAATACAATTGTTTCTTCTCCAATTTGTTGTTGAAATATAATCATGTATACACAGTGTCTGTCATTTTCATGACATATTTATTTAAACATACATTAAATAAACAAGACATCACTAACAGGTTAAGTAAAATGAATATAGGCTAATATAGTGCATATATTTAGCGAAAGAGTTAATTTCTAGTGAACACAGCTGTGGACACTGAATGACTTCTGTGGTAAATGTGACTGACAGGATAGCATCTTGCAGTTGATGGAGATTTGTGGGATGCACAACCAGGGCACGAAGCTCCCGTTCCACCACATCCTAAAGATGCTATATTGGGTTGAGATCTGGTGACTGTGGGGGCCATTTTAGTACAGTGAACTCATTGTCATGTTCAAGAAACCAATTTGAAATGATTCGAGCTTTGTGACATTATCCTGCTGGAAGTAGCCATCAGAGGATGGGTACATGGTGGTCATAAAGGGATGGACATGGTCAGAAACAATGCTCAGGTAGGCAGTGGCATTTAAACGATGCCCAATTGGCACTAAGGGGCCTAAAGTGTGCCAAGAAAACCCCCCCCACACTATTACACCACCACCACCAGCCTGCACAGTGGTAACAAGGCACGATGGAACCATGTTCTCATTCTGTTTACGCCAAATTCTGACTCTACCATCTGAATGTCTCAACAGAAATCGAGACTCATCAGAGCAGGCAACATTTTTCCAGTCTTCAACTGTCCAATTTTGGTGAGCTTGTGCAAATTGTAGCCTCTTTTTCCTATTTGTAGTGGAGATGAGTGGTACCCGGTGAGGTCTTCTGCTGTTGTAGCCCATCTGCCTCAAGGTTGTGTGTGTTGTGGCTTCAAAAATGCTTTGCTGCATACCTCGGTTGTAACGAGTGGTTATTGCTCTTCTATCAGCTTGAATCAGTCGGCCCATTCTCCTCTGACCTCTAGCATCAACAAGGCATTTTCGCCCACAGGACTGCCGCATACTGGATGTTTTTCCCTTTTCACACCATTCTTTGTAAACCCTAGAAATGGTTGTGCGTGAAAATCCCAGTAACTGAGCAGATTGTGAAATACTCAGACCGGCCGGTCTGGCACCAACAACCATGCCACGCTCAAAATTGCTTAAATCACCTTTCTTTCCCATTCTGACATTCCGTTTGGAGTTCAGGAGATTGTCTTGACCAGGACCACACCCCTAAATGCATTGAAGCAACTGCCATGTGATTGGTTGATTAGATAATTGCATTAATGAGAAATTGAACAGGTATTCCTAATAATCCTTTAGGTGAGTGTATATCACTGTTTTCATGACTGATCGTCACTATCACGTTCAAGTACTTGAGTACTCATGCATCCCTAGTCTTCATTGAGAGCACATACAGCCACAAGAGAGGCGCTTGTAGCCTTCCGAATTATGACATGACAAATGGGACATCCTACAGTCTTGTGCACTTCAACGACACACACTAAACTGAATGTACAAAACTGTTCGAAACACTATTTTCCACAATGAACACAAGAGACACAAGCTCTATGAATCATATCATTCCTAACCCAAATGATCTGACACCCACACAAACAACAAATATTTGATATAAAATTGAGGGATTGCACAACATCTGCTAAACCTGTGCTACTAGCAACATTATTACTGTAGAAAACTAAGTAAGCTTTGAGGGGAAAAACAAATCTTTTTGGAGAGGGAAAGCAGACATTTAATGTTTCATATGGGTTTTTCCAAAGAAGAAGAATCAGGTCAGCCCTGTAACTGTTTTAAAGTTGCACTACAATGTGATTGGACACAAACTCGGGGAATGTAAAGTTTATGTTCACGGTTCTCATTTTATTTTCACATGATGTGCCGCAATCAAACAAACAACACTTTTATTGGGAAATTTACTGTCGGGTATTGATGGTTACAAAGATCAATTTGCAGACATTTCTCAAACCCACACAACCCACTTCCTGAAGCATGAGAATGCTGCTTCTGCATTATTTTAAAAAGAAAACCAGCAAGGACACATTGAATTAAACAAAAGTGACAATAAAAGACATTTATAATGCATCACGGTTTCCCCAAAAAAAGCAAGCACCACAATAATTTTGATAATTTTATGATGATTTCTAAAGGGTTAATGTGGCTAAAGGAGTAATGGCTGCTGAAAAATCAGCTTTGCCACTAAAAGAATGAATTACATTATAAAATATTTTAAAATAGAAAAGTTATTGTAATAATATTTCACTATATTCCTGTTTGTACCGTTTTTGATCAAATAGAGTCTTGGTGACTTTAAGAGACTTGTTTCAAAAGCATTAAAAAAAATTCTTACCAACCCCAAACCTTTGAACAGTAGAATGTGCATAAAAGTACCTGCAAAATTTTGTTTAATTATTTTTTGATTATTCATCATAGCTGAGGTGTAATCATCAGGTTTATGTATGTTAGCTCACAATGCCAGCCAGCACCAATGCCTTTCAGGTCATAATGGTTTGAAAATACATCTTTGCTGAGGTGAGAAGTAACACTTGCTAACATATGGAAGTGGTATAGTGATAAATCATAGTAAGAAGTGAGTAACGTGGGAAATTCCTGTAGTTCACAATGTACCTAGTGCTAAAAACAGAGTGACTTCAGCTGTGTGCCTTTGGGGAGCTGCTTTTCATTCTCATACTCTGAAATAGTGTGGGCTAAGTCAAGCTCCAGAAACCCCAAGATCAGCCCTTGAGCACAGCAAGGTTTTTTTTATGTTGTTGCCTTCCTGTGCTACTTCCTCTTGTTTGTTTCTGTTAGACATACATGTGAATGAAGCTATGCAATAGCCGAGCCTTTTAAAAAGAATTGTAGGATCTGGTCCCTGCTTGTATCTAAACTTTATGGATCATTATCTAGGTATATTAAAGGTAGGGTAGGTAAGGTAGGTAAACTTTTTTTCCAAATTTGTTTAAACTTTCTTTATATATCAATACATAATTAAAATGTAAGTACTCTGAAAAAGAAAGTATAAAAATTGAGTGTCTGTAGACCTCTCACGACAGCTTATTATATCCATTCACTCCACCTTCTCCCTTCTTGGCTCTTTCCAAAGCCACGCCCCCAAAACACATGAACGCGCTACGCCGACCGCTCAGCTGGAAGATGCATTATTTACCTGAGACGAGTGGAGAAGAAGGAACGGAGTGCATGTAGTGACATCATGTCAGAATCACATGTAATAAAAAAATCTAACTTTATCATTATGAATATAAACAAATAGGATGTCTTTAAGTACTCACTATCAAGCTAGAATACCGATACTGGTAAAGTTTAAAATATATTTTTGTTTGATTCGGTAACAAGCTAGTTATATTTATAAGGCAAAGCTAAAAACGGGTAGCATTGATACATGTTTTTCCAATAACATCAGTTATACTGTAATGAAGATGAATTTCGTGTAAGATTTATAACATATACAGTGTTTTGCATGTAAGAGTTTCCATGATGAAAGCATTGTTGACTCTGATGAGGACTACACTCCGGAGACAAGTACCGCATCGAAAGTACCGCATCATGAAAACATAAACCAAAAAAATGTATAATCAAAATGAAAGATTACCTGTCCAGCAGAAATACAGCCATCAAGGAGTCGCTTTTCAGCCCCTTGAGGTCCCGCAGTTCTCGCCATCGTTGGAAAGCCACGCTGATATTTATTCGCGTTTGATTTCTTTGTTTATCCAAAGACTTTTTGTGCATTGCCTTTTCTTGTACTGTCTTCCTTTTTTTGCATTGTTTGCCTTCGCTGACTGCAAAACCCGGCACTGTGAATTTTGAATGCTCTTTCTCTGCCATTATTTTGCTCTTCCTAGGTTTCGTGCCTCTTGAACTCCTCAAATCAAACGGGTGCCCGCATGTGGGCAGATCCTGTAGCAAAAGGGGTGGTAGCCATGGTAGCGAGTGAGAGTGACAGTCGCCCAAGCCAATCACTTGTTTCGTCCCGGACGAAAATAATGAGCAGTGTTTATTGCAGATTAAAAAGTCACTCGAAAAAGTCACTCGATTTTTATACTCTCTTTTTCAGAGTACTTACATTTTAATTATGTATTGACATATAAAGAAAGTTTAAACAAATTTGGACAAAAGTGTTTTAGATGATTCTTACCTACCCTACCTTTAAAATTACATTGTTTGGTAAATGTTTCAAGCAGTTCACTGTAAAGTTGTGATCCACAAACTGCAGTGTTGTACTGACAACTATACATTAAAGCGTATTCTCTTCGTAAGGATCTTGATAGAAACTGTCCAAGTATCAAGTTTCATTCATAATGTTACTCATTTAATCCGATATCAAATTTCATATCGCATTGTCCCTCATAACCGGTAGTATAACAAGTCTATAAGAAAGATTAATTGTACTAGTTTGACATGACAGAAGAAAACAGAAAAGTTTTGTGTAGACCCTCATCCGAACCTGCCACGAGCGCCACAGAGAAAACCATAATTTAGTTTTCCTCTATAAAATAATATAGGCCTATCATTTTAAAATGTAGCATTAACAGGATAGTCATTTAAATATAGCCTTTGAAAAAATATAAAGTAACACATTAAATGCAGCAGCATTGTTTAATCGACTAGTCGAATAGTCTCGCTAGTCTTGAAATTGACATTGATGACCTGCCAATCAAGCTACATTGCCAAACGTATGTGCAGACCTGAACACCACACTTTATAGGTATTAATTCATAAATAACAGCTTCTACTAGTTGTTGGAACATAGCTGTGGGGATTTGCACATCTGATTCAGGTTCCTCTTTCACTCAGAAGCCTTGTATGCTTCCTTCAGCATGTTCTACAACAGTCAGACCAATACAGATCCAAGGTCTAGGACTTCCTGTGATGGGTCGATTTCATGCATTTACGTCCATTAAGACTTAAAGGGGACCCATTATGTCAATTTTTACAAGATATACTACAAGTCTCAGGTTTTCCCAGAATGAGTCTGAAGTTTCAGCTCATTTTACCCCAAAGATCATTTATTATACCATTCTGTAAATGTCCCTTTTTGGGTAAAAGCAAAAACATGCTGTTTTCATGCGTGTGTTTTTAAATGCAAATAAGCTGCTGCTCCCCACCCCCCTTTCCAGAAGAGGGCGGAGCCTTTACAACTAGGGATGGGGCCGATCCGATCCAGTATCGGTATTGGGACCGATACCAGCGTAATTTACGTATCATATTTTCAACCTGCGGAGAAATCCGATATCCATGAGCCATGTCTGCGCTTAAACGTTGTCTGCTGAAATGACTCCAAAAGTGATTCCCGCCGGCTTGTCTGCTATCTGGCTGCAAACTATGGAATGGATTTCCTGAACGGAGGCATGGCTCAATGAGATACAGAGTTATGAGACACGCCCCCGCTCAGGAAATCCATTTCGCAGTTTGCAGCCAGATAGCATTGAGCAGCATTGTGGCTAGCCAATGTCAGCTGTGTGGAAATACTTCACACTGGAAACTCCGTAGAGAAAGACAATAGCTGTGTCTCATTTCGGAAGGCTGCATCCTCCGGAGGTCGCATTTGAAGGCTGCATGCGTCTGAAGGCTGTCTCATTTCAAAAAAGTTAGTAGGACACTCTGAATGCGACCTTCAAATGCGCCCTTCTTTTCAGGAATTCGGAGTGTGCATGAGGTGTATCCTTCGTTGCTGCAGATAACCCACAATTCTTTGCGTTGCCATTAACAACCGTTGTGTTTTTTAAATATTATTTGGAAAAAATGGCGCCGCCGGCAGATATACATGCAAGCGAAGATGTGGTGTTTAAAGTGAAGTTGTTTCAAGCTTGTTTTTGTTTTTAAGCTGTATATACCTCAAATAGATAGTTGTGGTAAACAGGATTACAAGTGTTGTGATATTTTATTTTTTAAACGTTTAGAACAGTGCTTTGCTGTCAAGGCAAAACATTTCATAGTCATTTTCAAGTTATAAATAATTTTCATTCATATAACGTGTGAGAGCGCAACTCCACGGTGAACGTGTTGGCATAGCAACGTGATACTTCCTGCCTGTGTGTCCTACGGAGGACGTCTCGTTTAATTCTGATTAAGGACTCTCCGTATACCGCATCCTTCACAGGATGTGTCCTCCAGAGGATGCAGCCTTCAAAATTTAATGAAATGAGACACAGCTACAGTTTGCAAAACCGTAATTCAGAATGGTGGAAGCTCCCTCGCGTCGTACAACACAACGAACGCAATCAAACATTTAAAAAAGCAGACAAGTCCAGACAAGACTAAGGTGACATTTAAGAGATAATAATCAGGGCTTGACATTAACAATCGCCATCTGCGTGTGTTATTCGGCTGTGGCGTGTAACACTCACACTAGCCACTTTGAACTTATTATGGTCTTCTCAAAAGCCATCTGTTATAATCGCGTTGTGCATTATAACCAATCACACGTGTTTCTATTGAGTTTATGAATATAATAATCAGAGGCGTTCAGATTAGAGGAGTTTTGTTCAGAGCGCGCACCGCTCTCACTCGCTGAAATCTACACTCAAAGCAGAGATGAACGTGCGATGTATGCAGGAGATTCATTCATCATACAGTGATTGACAGTTTTTGTTCTATTTCAGCACCGAAAATAGTTTCAAACAAACACAGCAGAACCATAGCGCATCTGATATGACTGGCATAAAGTCGGCTTGATGTTCGCGAATTTAGGGACCGTCTCTAAAGTTACATAAAACATTGGTAGGCTATACATGTTTCTAACTTAAATGGCATTTGAAGAGAATGACTTAGTCATAAAACTGACTGTGAAGTGTTCATCTAGGTGTCAGGTATGATGCACACCTTTTGGATTTTTCGATATTTAATAAAATAAACTAAAATCATATGAAAATAAATGCATTATTTCACTAGGATACTGTATGGGCTCTTACACAAAATATGCTAGATTTAAGTGCTTCACAGCAGATAGAACACTGATGAGAATATTGCTTGAGAATATATTTACAGAGATAATATTAGAGATTAGAGATATAATATTAGAGATTTATGCATTATGCATTGCCATTGACGACGGCCATTATAAGAAAGGAAAGCCCACAGAATCTAGCTTAAAAAATAGCTTAGAGCTTGATTTATTTTTTGTTTGTTGATTTTCAAATATAAACTGATAACCGTGATAATTTGGGTCACTATTATCATGATGTGAAATTTCCATACCATTTCATCCCTAATACGTAGCAAACACAGCTCTGGTATCGGAATAGTATCGGTATCGGCCGATATCCAAATTCAGGTATCGGGATCGGATCGGAAGTGAAAAAATGTGGATCGGTGCATCCCTATTTACAACTCATACCTCTCACACTCTGCCAACAACAAACAAACATCTTGTTTTTTTTATTATCACCTCTATTATGGTTACGCTCACAAGAATTTGCAGTTCTGTCATCATTCTTTGCATTTCTTTTAAAGCCATATTAGTTTAATCTTATGATATGCGGGTTTCTGCACTTACAGCGAGAGCAGTGCAGCAGCTCATGTTCTCGATGAGAAGAGGACCAGACTTCACTGTGAAACAGGATGGTTTCCGAATGCAATCTTTAACAGTGGGCATGTTTTAAGCGCGGAACACACTTCAATCCGAGTTCTCACACCAACATCGATCAACATGTATCACAAAATTCAAACGATAAATGCCGTTTTGACGCTCTTTAATGTGGCATCACTGATCTTATCACAGTTCAAGCGGTAGCGGGCGCGCGTGGACGCGATCATCTGTGAGCGAGATCGATCATCTCTTCCTTAAGAATAAACATGAATGAACATCTAAGGTGTGTTGAGGATAAATTACAACTCACTGTCATGTAGGCTATCATTTGTGGTGTAATCGCTCAATCAGTGTTTCAACGGCGAAAATACGTCAATATAACTGCTTGTAAACTAAACAATGTCATGTAACTTCAGCATCACATTTACCTCAGGCAGTCATTCAGTGTCAACAGAATTTTATTCACTAGAGTAAATCAACTCTTTCACTAAATATATGGCCTATATTAGCCGTTATATTCATTATATTCTACTTAATCTGTTAATGATATCTTGATTATTTAATGCAGCCTATGTTTAAATAAACCTGTCATGAAAATGACAGACACTGTGTATAAATTATTAGATTTCAACAACGAATTGGATAAAAAAATATTTTATAATTAGATTTAGAAGTTATTGCAAAAACTGCCTTATGTGAAGTTTACATGTTTGTACTGTTATTTGAGTGTTGATTATTAGACCTAAAAATAAATAGCAACTGAATTTAGGGTAATAGTTTTGGTTCTGCTGTTAACCTTTAATATTAATGTGCAAGTAAGGGCTCCCTATATAGTTTACAGCAATATCTTCAATAAACTTTTAGTTATAATTTAATTCATTTAAGGACAGATACTTTTTTTTTTCTTTCAGTAAAACAATAAAAATAAATAAAAAGCCATTTTGTAAAATGCTGTACCGAACCCATACCGAACCGTCAGTTTTGTGTACCGTTACACCCCTATTCTACAGTTAACATGTGGCAGTCTTTGTTTTGATACACTATTATGTTAAAGGCCTACAGAGAAAATAGTTGTATCTTTAATCAGTTGCACTTGTTCTGAATGCACTTTCTTGTAGTGGTCCTACAGAGAAAATGTAAAATGCACTTGACCTAAATGCACTTTGTTTTTATGAGAACATTTAATTTTAAAACCTTTCTGTTGGCCTGTACATTATTATTTAATGTACAAATGAGTGGGGTCAAGTTAAACATTTTAGTTTGAATTTTATTTTATACTGTGCATTGTTGCAATGTGCTAAATAAATATTGGCATAATTTGTAATTGATTTATTCTTTGAAACTTCAATATTAATTTATGCAATTGCAATGCCTTGATTTTAGTAAAGTTGGTACACAGTCATAGCCATAAATGCAATGGTACTATTAATTGGCATAATTTCTTTCGGTGTTTCGGTTTTCGGCCTTGGTTTCGGCCAAGAATTTTCCTTTCGGTGCATCACTATTAAGGATGAAGCATGTAATTTCTGCACATCTAACGGCACCAAATAGGATTACAATCAGTTTTCACAACTGCAAATCAACACTTGCTCAACTAATACTGTAAAATGGTGCCAGACTACCTGTTTGTCTGCATTTTCTTTAAAATACTGTTTATTATGATTATTTTTACTGCCACTAATTCCACACTTCACATTTAAGCACACTGAAGAGACGGACAGAACACAAAAAAATGAATGCTTAGGCGGATGAAAGGAAAAAGAGCCCAAAATATGGCACAATATTATCAACAGACTTTCATTGGATGACCTTGAAAAATCATCCCTTCTGTCCGCTGCTCAGTAGCTTTCAGCCGATGTACTAGATTCATGCCAAACACGTGTGAGCAGCAATACATCCACACACACACACACACACACACACACACACACACACACACACACACACACACACACACACACACACACACACACACACACACACACACACACACACACACACACACACACACACACACACACACACACACACACACACACACACACACACACACACACACACACACACACACACACACACACACACACACACACACAAATTACTTGAGATCACTTGGGACACTTTTGTCCCTGGCTCGACATTGTGGTGCTGAATCAATATGGGAATGTGGCCACATGGGATCAGCGGTCCAGCCCAATCCCACCATCCCTCAATCTCTCCATCTCTATCATTTATTCTCCAAGTGCAACGCTCTCAATGACTCACAGATTACATAAGGCAAGAGACACTAATTTGCTCACTGTTAAGGGGAAATAGTGCAGATGCCGTGTGGTTTTGGGAACGCAGAGTTAAATGCTATTCAGACTGGACTAGTTTTCCAAATGACATTAGAGTTGCAATTATTAACAGAACGATTTTGATTTAAAAAATCTACTGAAATAAACAACACTTATATAAAGTGTTGTCCAAAATAAAGGTTATTTCGATACTTATTGATACTGAAATATTTGAAACGCAGTGCGTGAATAAGTAGTCCATTTCACTGCATGTTCCAGAGCAAAGCGCGGCACTGTCTGTTCAGTGCACCAGTTACATTTTATTTTATTCACATAACTTCCAACATTTTTGTGGATAGATGATTTGAAATGATGGGAATCAGTATCAATATTCAGTATCAATCTGTACAATACAGTTGTGTTACAATAGTAATATATTTCTATTTTAGAAATAATAATTGTACTATATTACTCTCCTTGTTGACTTCATTTGGTTGGATGGGATTCCAACAGTACTTCAAGCACCAACTGTTATTTTACCTAGAAAGTTTTCAAAATGGTGAACAACAAACTCACCCGAACTAACAAGACTAAAAACTAGTCCCATCTGAGTTAAAGAATAACTTGTGCACTTGTGTGTGTGTTTTTATAAATCCTAAGTGACTAAGGTCACACATACACACCTCAAGTCTTTATAACAACACATCGACTGCCTGTCAACATGGACATCTGTCTTAGTTCTCAGGCTAAATCTGCAACGTAGAGCATGATATAAATTCTATTTTAGTGAGGGAGACTCTGAATGAGACTCTCATAGACAGGGGCAACAGACATACACACACCCTCGGTTGAGAGAAAGAAAGAGAGCGAGTGTGTGCCCAGCCCCCACCAACACCTCCCAGATGCTCGACTGAAAACAAAGAAATTATGCTCATTTTATTCCATCCGGTAGCTTAAGTCCAACGGTTATTTCTGTTATCAAAGCACTGACAGCGATACAAACAAAAGAACAAAACCCTTTGTATTTGACGTCAAAAATCATGGATGCCAACAGACAAAACCGACCCACTGTAAACCATCTGTGACTCAGAATTATGCAGAAACCGAATTCAATATAATACATTGAAAAAGCATTCCCCGACACCTCCATCCCACAAGTTATTTTACATATTTTATAATCTAAAGACATATTACTTCCTACGAAATAAATCAATGAGGCAGCTGTCGGCATCTTAAATATCAATGCTTAAAGTGAGAGTGGACGGCAGTGGAAGGTCGAGGTGTAAGAGTTTGGAGGAGGTTTTTGTGAATAATCTTACCTGAAGCTTGGCCTGTGGGGAGCATGCCGAGGAGAAGGAGCAGCAGGGATTTGGCGGCCACCCTGTGAGCGAGCGAGGCTCTCGTCTCACACGCTACCATTCCATTGCACATCTTTCAGCACTGCTTGTGCAGCAAGAGTCCTCTCCGGCTGAACCTGATGACACAAACACACACTTATTACTACAGGGATCTCAGTGTATTAAAGGCAAAACAGAAGCAGTAGCTACAAAACACTCTATGAATCCTTTACCACACTCACATGTAAGGGTTGGGCAATATATAGTGCCCGATGTTATCACAATTTTATAACACGATGATGATATACAGTGAGGAAAATAAGTATTTGAACACCCTGCTATTTTGCAAGTTTTCCCACTTGGAAATCATGGAGGGGTCTGAAATTGTCATCGTAGGTGCATGTCCACTTTGAGAGACATAATCTAAATTTAAAAAATCCAGAAATCACAATATATGATTTTTTAACTATTTATTTGAATGATACAGCTGCAAATAAGTATTTGAACACCTGTCTATCAGATAGAGTTCTGACCCTCAAAGACCTGTTATTCTGCCTTTAAAATGTCCACCTCCACTCCATTTATTATCCTAAATTAGATGCACCTGTTTGAGGTCGTTAGCTGCATAAAGACACCTGTCCACCCCATACAATCAGTAAGAATCCAACTACTAACATGGCCAAGACCAAAGAGCTGTCCAAAGACACTAGAGACAAAATTGTACACCTCCACAAGGCTGGAAAGGGCTACGGGGAAATTGCCAAGCAGCTTGGTGAAAAAAGGTTAGCAAATCATTAGAAAAATAAAAATGGAGCAATCATTAGAAAATGGAAGAAGCTAAACATGACTGTCAATCTCCCTCGGACTGGGGCTCCATGCAAGATCTCACCTCGTGGGGTCTCAATGATCCTAAGAAAGGTGAGAAATCAGCCCAGAACTACACGGGAGGAGCTGGTCAATGACCTGAAAAGAGCTGGGACCACCGTTTCCAAGATTACTGTTGGTAATACACTAAGACGTCATGGTTTGAAATCATGCATGGCACGGAAGGTTCCCCTGCTTAAACCAGCACATGTCAAGGCCCGTCTTAAGTTTGCCAATGAACATTTGGATGATCCAGAGGAGTAATGGGAGAAAGTCATGTGGTCAGATGAGACCAAAATAGAACTTTTTGGTCATAATTCCACTAAACGTGTTTGGAGGAAGAAGAATGATGAGTACCATCCCAAGAACACCATCCCTACTGTGAAGCATGGGGGTGGTAGCATCATGCTTTGGGGGTGTTTTTCTGCACATGGGACAGGGCGACTGCACTGTATTAAGGAGAGGATGACCGGGGCCATGTATTGCAAGATTTTGGGGAACAACCTCCTTCCCTCAGTTAGAGCATTGAAGATGGGTCGAGGCTGGGTCTTCCAACATGACAATGACCCGAAGCACACAGCCAGGATAACCAAGGAGTGGCTCCGTAAGAAGCATATCAAGGTTCTGGCGTGGCCTAGCCAGTCTCCAGACCTAAACCCAATAGAGAATCTTTGGAGGGAGCTCAAACTCTGTGTTTCTCAGCGACAGGCCAGAAACCTAACTGATCTAGAGAAGATCTGTGTGGAGGAGTGGGCCAAAATCCCTCCTGCAGTGTGTGCAAACCTGGTGAAAAACTACAGGAAACGTTTGACCTCTGTAATTGCAAACAAAGGCTACTGTACCAAATATTAACATTGATTTTCTCAGGTGTTCAAATGCTTATTTGCAGCTGTATCATACAAATAAATAGTAAAAAAAATCATACATTGTGATTTCTGGATTTTTTTTTGTAGATTATGTCTCTCACAGTGGACATGCACCTATGATGACAATTTCAGACCCCTCCATGATTTCTAAGTGGGAGAACTTGCAAAATAGCAGGGTGTTCAATTACTTATTTTCCTCACTGTATTTGCAGTTTGTATTTGACCGTTGAAGCCCAATAAGGCGGCAAAAAGCACTTCAGTTCTCAGTTCTCACACGCTCTTCTCTCAGACAGCACTCAGAAACAGTCTCTCAGATAGCGCGTGCATATAACGAAATTAGCTTCTTATTGCATTTCAATGGTTTAAAAGCACATGTTTTTAAACCGCAATGCTTAAAAATGCATTCAAATGATAAGCTTTGAGCATAACCGCGATAGGAGTGATCCAAAATCTTTACCGGTTGACACATTTCTACCGTTTAATCGTGCCTACCCGTATAATGCCCACATCTCTTCACAATATTTTTTGACCTACATGAAACTGTATTTTTAATTTATAAAAATAAAAAATATTTTCAATCCCAATAAAAATGGGGTTTACATACCTCATATTACTCACATACCTCACATTATTTGTCACATATAGGTCATCATTCACAACAGGACTTATTCCACAAATTATTCCAATCACAATTAGGGCTGGACCAGAATATTTGAATATTCGTTCGATGGGTTGGTATTCGATTTTCAAATTTGGCATTCTAATATTCTTTTTTTTCTTTCTTGCACACACCTGGTATCCCCCTCGAAATCGTTCTCATTCGCGTTTGAATACGTTATATATAAAATCCGGTGAAATACAATACTATTTTTTTTACAATTATTTTATAGCTTAGCAGTTTTAATAGGATGGACAGTTGAATAGGAACCAACCTCGTTATACTTAATAAATATATTTTCTTCTTAGTGTTCCCTGCAATGGAGTATTCTCTGGGCGCACAACTGCATGAGCTTATATGGAAGAAGCGCATGCCTGAGCTTGCATTTTGGATTAAGCTGCGTTGGTTTGACATTGTAGAAAATAGAATAATAGAATCAAAATGTATTAGCCTTTTTACCCGTAAGGGATGCAATGTGATTGTGAGGGAACATTTTCTCACTGTCACATTGCAGTGCTTGTGCGCAGTTTACTTTCGTTTTACTTTTAGACCAGCCCTAATCACAATATGTTTTAACATGTAAAAAACAGAGCATATAGCAGGTTAATAAACCAAACTAGGGAATGCTTTCCATTCAAGAAAATTGGAACAAACAGTTTGTTCAAAAACATCACTGTTCTCAACTAATGGATGATGTGCGAACTGAGAAACCTTGAGGAACTGAATTTCTCACGTCACAATACATTTTATAAATACTAAACAGATGCTGCAGGGTATCCTGTACGCCTGTATGGCGTTGTTTAAATTATATATTAAACCTATTAGCAAATATGCACTTAGCGAAAAACAAGAGCACGGCCATCACACAGATGAGAGCAGGTGCTGCAACATTGCTGCTAAGTAAGCACAAGCCATTTGTCAGCATTCCTCCAAAAGAAGATACATGTGTGCAGAAGGAAGATTAAGTTCAAAAACATGGGGTGCATGAGCCCTAGAAACAAACAGGATGCTGAGGGTGCAGCTACTGCTCCCACGTGAGGCCAATCTGCCACCACCGCCACACCTTTCCCTTCCTAGCTCCGGAGAAGCACTAGGGTGCCCGAGGAGCACAAGGAGTGTGACGCACATCCCACTGGCAGTGTTTGGTACACGAGAGAGCTTGCCTGCTGTCTCGTGTACCAAACAGACTAGTGCAGAAGAACATTCTGCAACAAAATGCTAGGTGCCAACAGGATCCCAGAGTGGGAAAGCAGCAAATCGGCTTCAGTAAAAGTGACCAAGGTGTTGTACAGATGGCATCCAGAGTAAGCGTAATATCATAAAACTAATATCCAACAACAGCTGCCTGAAAATATTTTAAATATACAGAAAAATCACAAGATGTTCAAGAACGAAACTTGTACAAAATGTAGCAAAAAACTCTAAAGTGGATTTAAAGGGTTCACCCAAAAATAAAAATGTGTCATCATTTACATCATGTCCAAACACATAAGACTTTTGTTCACATTCAAAACACAGGTTATGAAACTTGAGAGATTTTTGTTCCTATATTGAAAGTCCATTACACCACAAATTCAGACTGTGGGTAAATGTGGCCCAATTTTTTTTCCTCACAATGCAACTTGTATCTTTTTTCCCCATGAAGGCGTGAACAGCACAAACCACATGGTATCTGATCTTTTCAATTCCGATTTGTGCCACTTCCATATGTGGTACTTAATCTGATACAGATCAGATGTTTTGCAATGCAACCTCAGTCTGAACAGTTGTATCAGAATTCAGGTGACATTTACGCCACTCTAGATTTGTCACAATTCTGTGCTCATGGGAGTCACTTCAAAGATTTTACATACCCAACGTTATTTGTTATCGTAGACATTTGTGAAAGGTAGTCAGTGGAAGGACAGTGAGGTGCTAGAAATCAGAAGTATTATAGTTACAGCTCTATGTACAATCAAAACATGAGGGCTTGTATCATAAATGTAAAAAAACTCTCTTTTTTCGCATCCTCCTCTTAGTTTTTTATATTGCCTGCGTTTAAATTCGCTGGCTTTGGCAGCAGATCACACTATAAATAAACATGCTATCACTTTAATGTCTTCCGTGTTTACTTCCGTATGACAGCGTGCTGCGTGACGTCTTTGTTACGAAGAAGATGAACAAACATCTTATAGGTTTGGAACAACATGAGGAAGAGTAACTGAAACTGACTCAATTTTATTTATTTTTGGTGAACTATCCCTTTTAAGAGATGTCTTTTTTAAATCTTATTTATTTTTGAGAGCAATTCTTTACCACTATGTAGTAAAACGTTTTTTAAAACTACATTAGAAAGCCATAATCATGTCAGACTAGTCACTCTTCTTTTAAGCAAAACAACAAAACAGGCCAGATGCCAAAAGTAACGTGGCACCACAGTGCCTGCTTCATCATACCAGAGCTGCCTTCAGGTTCAAACATAAAAGGGTTTGAGCAAGAAATATCCAAAAACGGAGCCCTTCTGAGGAGTTTAGTACAAGATGGGAGAGAGAAAGGGAGAAAGACAGAAGTACATAACTGGGAATAGCAGCGAGAAGAGTCCAGGCTGCAGGACCGTAAAGAAAAGACCTTTTGTTGAGTATATTATGGTTCACACAGCTCCTTTATTTACACCTTTGCATACAAAAGGCAATGAGGAAGAGGTGTTCATCCATAGGGAACCAACAAGAGTTTGTGATGGGAAGTTTTTCAAAGCAACTATTGCATTGTCCACGTTATCACATTGAAACAACCTCTTGATCAAGTTTCAACATGTAGCTTCACATTTAGGTCAAGACATGCTATTGAGAAAAACAAAGTAAAGGTGTAATTGGATTACAAGTGGTACAAAACAACAAAGCAACAAATAATGTATGCTGGCTCCAAATTAGAGATACCAAGAAATTATAAAGCAATTAGTCGTAGGCAGATGACACTAATCTTGTTTTCACTACGAGAAATGGCACTGACATAATCGCCTCACTGCAAAAACTAGCAGAACATTTAATAATAAAAAAAACAAGCCGGTATTTGGAGAGAACTACAGTGGGCTGAGGGACCTGCTAACGTAGTTATTCTATGCAAGATAGAAATAAGCCCCAGTATGTCCGGGCTTAAAGTCACACGCGCCGACACGTGCAACTGTTCCGAGAGCAGAACAAGAACAACAAAGAGAACAGATCGAGCCGTGCTCTCCAACTACTCTGAACAGAACAATATTAACTCATGCACTCAAACTAAAAAGATGAATCACTAATAATCGCGATTAAGTTTCCTAAAATAATTAACTTTGAGGTTGTTTCTAACTTTTCGATCACAAGTTGTTTAAAGCCCTCCTCTTATGTGAACATTGTTTCCGCACAGCACTTTATGCATGTGCGCGTGCGTGCGTAAGTATTTGCTCGTGTATGAGTCCAATGTTTCGACATGTCATAAAAACAGGATGTATATTTTAATTACATGTTGACTGCAAGTCTCTAGACATTCACACGACGCACTGGTTGACGCAAGCACAAAAGACTACAACGATATTTGAGGTCCGTTGCTGGCCGAAAAAATACTGTAACACATTGACGAATATACTTGTCAATGTATCTAAAACAAAAACTGCCGTTTAATAATACACATACAACAGATATTTAATAGACTAGTGAAGTAAAATGGCAGCCTATGGGTAATAAGCTAACAACAGGCTTTGTCCGCATCGCCGGACTGGATACTTTAGTAATCGCGTTATGACACAATAATTAACAGCCACATTTCCAATTGAAACTCGCCAGATAATGACATAAGGACAATGTGATTAACATATACAACAAATACTCGTCTTTATCTTTCACAAAAAACAGCTTTCGCTGTGATCAGTGCTTATGATTGGATTAGTATTCACTAGCGAGCTATTTGGCTGGAATAGCTCCCCATGTTAAAGTCCTTAACAATCAATAACTTACCGACCTACTATTTATATATTCAAGTACACAGACTGAATTATTTGGCTATCGAAATATGTTAGATTTTACGCTAACTAGTGATTCAGATCCTAAAGACTCCGGGTGGCTAACCGTGTTAGCTCAGCTAACTAACCTTCACAGCGCAAAACAAAAAAATAGATCTTACCAGTGAATGCCCTCCTCTTTAAAATCAGTATCGGGTCACCATGGAGCTGCGTTTAATAGATGGAAATTCCAGGGTTACTGTAAACGCGGTATATGTTTGTATGGAATGTATTCTTAGATTCTGACGGCCCTTTTCGATCTGATCATCCGTCTACGGAGAAGGTTGAGAGCAGCCAGCGGGGCCAGATCGGAGTACCTCCTCCCAACAGTAGGAAAGAGCTTCGAGCTCCACCAGCGGCCTCGCTCTCACACCGTCTCCATGACGACCATGGAGAACTGTACGCGAGAGGGGCGGGGCTTACAAGGTCTGCAAGTTCACGAGAAATCAGCTGTAAACGGAGGGGAGGGGAGGGGAGGGGGGGAGTAACCATAGATTGTAATAAAAAAAAATCTAACACAGATGAGCCTTCTTTTTCTTCTTCTTTTATTTGCGGCAAACTAGACGCCAGATGAGGCTGGTTTAGATTGCTACTTAATAATTTTGCCTGGCATGACACGGAAATACATTCGCTCGCTTCTAACTGACGCTTTTTTTGCAGTACCTTTCATAAATAAAATGTAATTCTGGCATTACAATTTATAATACGGATGATTTAATTTAATTTTTATATTTGTATTAATCCTATTTTTTTTTTTAAGAAAACACGACCTTCATGTCTTACTGAGTGAAACCAAGAAGTATATTGACAGTATTATAGACTAATTAAATAACCATAAGTGAATATTTGTGAAGTTTACAAATTATTAATTTGAATAACTTATGTAGGTACTTTATTTTTTTAATATAGTTTTTGTGTTGTAAACTGTAAACCGGTTTTCTACTATCATTGTATCTTTGTTTTATTCACAGTGTTAGGGGGAATTAAAATCAATGTAAACTGAAAAAAGATTTGAGAATTACACGTCACTGAAAAAAATTAAAAGAATTGTAAACAGACTGTTCTTATGTTTAGCTTTTTTGTTCTTTTACATTTTAATTTAATTGATGTAATTGAGGCATGGAATGGAATGTCTTTCATAAAAAAATAGAGGTCTAGAATTTTAATATTTGGATGAATGTGGCAAGCAACAGGATCAGATTTATTTTGCATCATTATGAGAAGAAAGAAGTGTGTGAAATCCAATTTCCTCTCATTTCCTGTTAACCATAAATGTAAAGAGGTGCACTGTAAAATTTTGAATCCTACCCAGCAAAATAATTTTTAAGAATAAGATTTAATTTTGGGGATTCAAATGTATGTCAAATGCAAGTTAAAGAGAAATGGTTGAACACACTTTTCCCCCCAGTCTAATTTGGTATATGCATTCTAGAATTATGCATTCAGCTCGATGCAACAAAGAATAGCCTACCTGCGAGACTGATAATGTTGTGTGAAATTGTTCAATTTGATACATTTATAATTGGTAAAGTATTTGTATTCTATTGTAATATTTTGGTTTTATAATATTAAAACCTCCTACTCTCCTACTTTTCCTTTTCTTTTTAATCATTTACTTATTTATTGTTTTATTTACTTTCCTTTGTCTTTAACGAAGGCAACTTATTGTTTGGTATGGTGTCTTTGTTTGTAAATCTTTTTGTTAATGTTCAATAAGTAGGCCTATATGAATAATAATTTTAAAAAACCCTTTTTGCAGTGTTGTTCATTTCGATTCTCTTCCGGGTTTTAGGCTTAAAAAAGAAGACTCCGAACACTAGAAGGCAGCAACAACAACATTGGACAGTAGTCAGTCACATAGACATGTTTTCAGTGCTGAAGTATGTATTTACCTCTTTCGCAAGAAACGCAGGAAAAATGCACTACAGTTCGGGGGTCAATATTAGGCTTTTGCCTAGTTATAAGTGCTCTTTTGAAGATCCAGTGCACGTGACAGTGAGTGGCCTAAAACCACAACAACGCGTGGATCTGCGATCTGAAATCACAGATGAAAATGGACGCGTTTTCAAGGCTTCGGCCACCTACCAAGCAGACGGCAGTGGTCAAGTTGACCTCAACCGCGACCCTTCTCTTGGTGGCAGCTTTACCGGAGTTGAACCAATGGGCTTATTCTGGGCGCTGAAGGCAGACGTCGTAAGCTGCAAGTTTACACTAACAGACGTAACGCGCCCTGCTCTCGTTGACCTTGAATGTGTCAGTAACGATAAAGTCATCGCCAAAGTAACAAACGAGAGACACTGCATGACCGATGGTGTCCGGAGAATCCCTGTAACCGAAGGCAGGATCAGAGGAACTCTTTTTATGCCACCTGGTCAGTTATTTTAGCTGTAGCCTATAAACGACTTAAACTAGTTCGTAAGGCACTCCCATGTAGCATTGGTTGTTCTCAGCTAGTATAACATAAATGTATTTAAATTAACTGAACTCTAAATTACAATGCTAAAAATGAACTTGTAGCTACTCCGTCTGAGACGCGAGTTGCTGGCCATATTCTGTTTTGTAGCGGCGCCTTGTGGTGAAAAAGTGCAGTGTAACTGTTGCTTTTTACACTTTTGAAAAGGTCTCACAAATTCTTCATGCTGGCCATTATTTCAATCAAGCCTGTCAAATGTAGAGCTTTTAATGCTGATGTTCTAATTTTTCAGGTAATGGACCATTTCCTGGGATTTTGGATACATATGTGTTTAGAGGAGGTCCGTTTGAGTTGAGGGCAGCTCTGCTGGCAAAAAGAGGCTTTGCCGTTTTAGCCTTGGCTTTCCAAGGTTACCAAGATTTACCCAAAAGAGCTGACAAATTTCACCTCGAGTACTTTGAAGAAGGTATAGATTTCCTTCGACAACAGCCAGAGGTTAGTATGTATAACTTTATTGTTCTTATAATCTAAATTAAATGAAGCTAATTACAATTGGATATTTATAAGAATGATTTATAAGAATCACAAATTCTTTTTTTACATTTTTTATTCAAAGGTCAAAGATCAAAAAATTGGCCTAGTGTCCATATCAAAGAGTGGAGATCTCGCTTTATCAATGGCAACATTCCTGCCTGGTATATCGGCCACTATTTGGATCAATGGATGTAATGCCAATACTTTGGTCCCCATCTACTACAAAGACATCAGTCTTCCACCCCTTATGTTTGATGTTAAGAGATCAAAAATGACACCATCAGGCCTTGTGGATATTGGGGATGTCACGAATGACCCGATGTCCAAAGTAGGCCTTCCTAGCGTTATTCCCATTGAGCGTGCCTCTGGTAACTTCATGTTTATAATGTCAGAAGCTGACAGGAATTGGCAAAGTGCCTATTATGCAAAACTTGCATGCGACAGACTCAAAGCACATGGGAAAAATAACTACGAGCTGGTGAGGTATGAAAAAGCGGGTCACTTTATTGAGGTGCCTTATATGCCCTTTTGTCTCGCCAATTTTCATGCTGTAGCTAACCAGGTGGTTTTATTTGGCGGGGAACCTAAGGCTCATTCAGAAGCACAGTTAGATGCATGGGCGAGGATTGTTAATTTTTTCAAAAAACACTTAGCGGCTGCTGATCACAACTGCAGATCTATGCTGTAAGAAAAAGGGCACATACAGGACATAATCGTCATGACATCCATTTCTAATGTAGTTATCAAGTATTAAATTATCAAACTTGTGATAATGGTTGATTTGCTTCTAAATCTACTGATGTTTCATACAAAGTATGGAGAAATTGTTTGTAAAATCAAACTAATTTAGTATGTGTTTCTGTATCACAAAGTATGGGGTCAGTAAAATCTTTTCTCTTGTGCTCACCTATGCTGCACTTATTTGATCAATAACACAGTAAAAACAGTAATATTGTGAAATATTATTACAATTTCAACTAATTTTTTTCTATTTTAAGATATTTACAAATGTAATTTAATCATGTGTTGGCAAAGCTGAATTATTCCAGCATTCAATATCACATGATCCTTCAGAAATCATTCTAATATGTTGATTTGATGGTCATAAACATTTCTTATTATTATCATCAATGTTGAATGAAAACAGTTGTGCTGCTAAAACATATTTTTGGAAAGAACAGCATTTTTTAAATGGAAATCTTTTGTTACAATTTAAAATTCTTTACTGTCACTATCAATTTAAGCATTTCCTTGCTGAGAAAAAATATTCAATAATAAAAAAAAAAAGAACGGTAATGTACCCTCACTGCTATGCCACATTTTTGCATTAAAACTGAATTCATTTTAAATCATATTGTAACAAATACTCACTTTACTTGTGTTGTTTATCTGCATTCTTGTTTTTGCATTCTCTCAGCCTCTGGTGCCTTCATTTCAAAGAAACTTTGATTACATCTTCAGCCTTAATGGAGAATAAAAAACAGGTTGTTTTCATCTTCAGTATTTTCTTTCCTATTGAATGTTTATGTCTAGATAAACATTCCATCAGGGTACAGACTCTGTGACAGAGATATGCAACCAGGGGCATTGGTTACAAGCGAGTTACTGTATGTAGCCTACCTTAGACTGGAGCTTCCAATAAAGTATGATTAGATATCTTGAGATTGTCTGTTTTTTTACGTTGTATTATTAATTATTTTTTGTAATTATTCTAATTCTGATTCTAAGAGGTGGCCTCCTGGGGCCCGTTCTTCGTACCTCGCTTAATACATCTGAGATGATTTGACAGATCCCAGATCTTTTAATCATGATAACTGATGTCTGGCTAATTTGGTTCTTCAAACGAATTTGCGGATTGGATTTAAATATCTGGATTAAATGATCTAAGATCACTGCGCGTTCTTGTTTTCCCTGAAGAGGGCAGATGCATCGATACTCGAAACCATGATCAGCAATGCAGCGATTGGCTGGCGTCAAGAGAGCAACGTAATGACATCATATAATTAAAAAAGCCACCTGGCAAAAAACTTGGCAAATTACACACAAAAAAACCCACGAATATCTGGACCTTTATAAGGAAACAGCTAAACGACCAAACCAACATAAAAGTGATAATAGATCAATGATAAATGTTTTTTTTTTTTTTTACATGATTACCAATTATTTATATTCACGATTTTATACAGTATTTGTACACCCTTTACATTTTTATTTCAATGTTGTAATTCAATTTTTAATTCAATTCGAAGCAGATTTGTAACGTGACAGTATTAAAGTTTCTTAAGGGTCAAGATCAAATTCTCTGCATCTCCTGCGCTGCATCAAGCCATCCCATAATATCCGTCATCACTTAAATTAATGCACGGCTCAGATTAACTGTACAACATGTGTGCAAACTTCCAATAAAATTATAAAGTAGTTATTCCATCACAAATAAATCGCTCAATCAAGTGGCTGTGTCTATAGTATTATACACAACATTATAATATTATATACATTCTCATATACATATACAATTTAAAATGTGTATATTATTATTATTTAAAATGATTATTATTGCCCCTGGTTCAGTAATGAACTCTTGTAATAAAGTAGCAGTGGCTGGGACAGATTTTAAGTATCACCTCAAGATGCAATCTAATCCTGTTTACATGAAATAAGTCTGCTCGCGAGCAGGTTTAAGCTTACGGACCTGTTGCTATGACAGCAAGTCCAGGATGAGCGTCGAAGAACCAAACAATCCAAGATCATGCCAAATCGTCAACAATCAAATCCAGCTAACTGAGTTAGCGAGGTACGAAGAACGGGCCCCTGATTTTGATTATGATCTAACCATAATGTGTTGGTCCATGGAATGATCAGCATCCACAAATGATTATTAGGAATCCAGTCATTCACAGGTGAAGTGAATAACACTGATTATCTCTTCATCACAGCACCTGTTAGTGGGTGGGATATATTTGGCAGCAAGTGAACATTTTGTCCTCAAAGTTGATGTGTTAGAAGCAGGAAAAATGGGCAAGTGTAAGGGTTTGATTGAGTTTGACAAGGGCCAAATTGTGATGGCTAGATGACTGGGTCAGAGCATCTCCCAAACTGCAGCTCTTGTGGGGTGTTCTGGGTCTGCAGTGGTCAATATCTATCAAAAGTGGTCCAAGGAAGGAACAGTGGTGAACTGGCGACAGGGTCATGGGCTGCCAAGGCTCATTGATGCACGTAGGAAGCTGGTCCCCTTGTGGTCTGCTCAAACAGACAAGCTACTGTAGCTCAAATTGCTCAAGAAGTAAGTGCTGGTTCTGATAGAAAGGTGTCAGAATACACAGTGCATCGCAGTTTGTTGCGTATGGGGCTGCATAGCCGCAGACCAGTCGAGGTGCCCATGCTGACCCCTGTCCACCGCCGAAAGTGCCAACAGTGTGAGCATCAGAACTGAACCACGGAGCAATGGAAGAAGGTGGCCTGTTCGGATGAATCACATTTTCTTTTACATCACGTGGATGGCCGGGTGCGTGTTGAGGAGCACAGCGAGTTTGAGGTGTTGACTTGTCCTCCAAATTCCCCAGATCTCAATCCAATCGAGCATCTGTGGGATGTGCTGAAGAAACAAGTCCGATCCATGGAGGCCCCACCTCGCAACTTACAGGACTTAAAGGATCTGCTGCTAACATCTTGATGCCAGATACCACAGCACACCTTCAGGGGTCTCTAGTGGAGTCCATGACTCGACGGGTCAGGGCTGTTTTGGCAGCAAAAGGGACACCAACACAATATCATAATGTTATGCCTGATCGGTATATTTAGCAATATATTTAAAGGGACAGTTCACTCATGAATTAAATTTCTTTCATTTACTCTAAACCCTCAAGATGATTTTGAAAAAAGTTTCAACTGTTTTTTTGTTGTTGTTTTTTTTCTTACAATGAAAGTCAAAGAGGTTTACAAAATCTTTTTTTTTGTGTGTGTGTGTTTCAGTCATGCGGGTTTAGAACAACATGACGGCGAGTTATGATAGAATTTTACTTTTTAGGTGAACTGTTCATTTCAATTGTATTGCAGTATAACTGCTATGATTCCACATATGCCAGGGGCCCGTTCTTCGTACCTCGCTTAATACATCTGAGATGATTTGACAGATCTCAGATCTTTTAATCGTGATAACTGATGTCTGGCTAATTTGGTTCTTCAAACGAATTTGCGGATTGGATTTAAATATCTGGATTAAATGATCTAAGATCACTGCGCGTTCTTGTGTTCCCTGAAGAGGGCAGATGCATCGATACTAGAAACCATGATCAGCAATGCAGCGATTGGCTGGCGTCAAGACAGCAACGTAATGACATCATATAATTAAAAAAGCCACCTGGCAAAAAACTTGGCAAATTACACCAAAAAAACCCCACGAATATCTGGACCTTTATAAGGAAACAGCTAAACGACCAAACCAACATAAAAGTTATAATAGATCAATGATAAATGTTTTTTTTTTTACATGATTACCAATTATTCATGATTTTATACAGTATTTGTACACCCTTTACATTTTTATTTCAATGTTGTAATTCAATTTGAAGCAGATTTGTAACGTGACAGTATTAAAGTTTTCAAGGGTCAAGATCAAATTCTCTGCATCTCCTGCGCTGCATCAAGCCATCCCATAATATCCGTCATCACTTAAATTAATGCACGGCTCAGATGAACTGTACAACGTGTGTGCAAACCTCCAATAAAATTATAAAGTAGTTATTCCATCACAAATAAATCGCTCAATCAAGTGGCTGTGTCTATAGTATTATACACAACATTATAATATTATATACATTCTCATATACATATACAATTTAAAAAAATGTATATTATTATTATTTAAAATGATTAGTATTGCCCCTGGTTCAGTAATGAACTCTTGTAATAAAGTAGCAGTGGCTGGGGACTTTAAGTATTTTAAGTATTTAAGGATTTTAAGTATCACCTCAAGATGCAATCTAATCCTGTTTACATGAAATAAGCCTGCTCGCGACCAGGTTTAAGCTAACGGATCTGTTGCTATGACAGCAAGTCCAGGATGAGCGTCGAAGAACCAAACAATCCAAGATCATGCCAAATCGTCAACAATCAAATCCAGCTAACTGAGTTAGCGAGGTACGAAGAACGGGCCCCAGTACATCAAAGCCAATCTCATTGGATAAATGCTGAGGATCAGTTTCTTTCAGATTTACCAACATGTTTTTTTTTTTTTACATGAAAATGGATGAGATCTCTGTATAAATCTCCAGTGGTACTTATTGCAAATCATTTAGAGAGCACTATGACAAGGAAACAATTTAGCAGCCCTTGTCATTTAACCCGGACAACTTGAGCGGGAGCTCTTAAGAGTACTTGCATGTTGATTAACTGGAAACGGTTTGTTTTATATTTATAGAGGAGCTGTTACTATACAACATGCAGCGCATGGAATTGCCATGAATGGATTGTGTTCTTGTGTGGGGAATCACATAATTTAAAATAATGGTTTTGCAGAAACTTCATTTGGTTACTAAAAAGTATGTTGAATATATTTGAAGAATGTTTTCCAGCCTAATCCCCATATTAAAAAAAAACACCTGAATTACTGATGTGGATGGCAGTATGAGCTCAACAACAAAGACAATCTATATTATGGTAATGAATCAGCTAGGGTCGCTAGCTGAGTCCATGTTTTCTGTTGGGCCTGTAGGATTTATTAGCATGAGTAAAGTCCCTTTATGTCTAAACAGCAGTAGATGCTATCTAGCGCTGAGAATAATATTGCAGATTACAGTATCCATAAATCACAATAATTTAAAGGGTTAGTTTACCCAAAAATGAAAATGACCCAATGATTTACCCACCCTCAAGCCATCCTATGTGTATGTGACATTCTTCTTTCAGACGAATACATGAAAAAAATTCCTGGCTCTTCCGAGCATTATAATGGCAGTAAATGGCTGCCCAAAATTTGAAGCCCCAAAAAGTTTATCCATCCATTATAAAAGTAATTCACACGGCTCCGGGGGGTTAATAAAGGCCTTCTGAAGCAAATCGATGAGTTTTTGTAAGAAAAATATCCATATTTAACACCTTATTTAGCAAAATATCTAGCTTTGCACGACAACCTTCTGTATTCAACTTACGAAAAAAGCATAATGTATGACATATAGCATAAGTGTTTTGAACTGCGAGAGGCGTTACACTTTCTTCATTAGTTGAATCCTGAAGGAGGTCTGACAAAGCTAGATATTTTACTTTATAAAGTTTTAAATATGGAAATATTTAATATGTCATTTTCTTACACAAACCCATTGATTCATTTCAGAAAGCCTTTATTAACCCCCCAGAGCCGTGTGGATATCTTTTATAATGGATGGATGCACTTTTTGGGGTTTTAAATTTGGGTTGCCATTCACTGCCATTATAAAGCTTGGACATTTTTAGTATAACTCAGATTGTATTTGTCTGAAAGGAGAATACACCTAGGATGACTTGAGGCAGAGTAAATATTATTGGGTGAACTATCCCTTTAAGGGAAATAAAATCAGATTTGATTCAGATTGACATGAATTTAGGCAGAGAAAATGGGTCCTAAATATTAAGCTATGAAGAAAAGGCTTACTAAACTAGCCTTCCAAAAATTTGTTACAATCTTGATGTCCTATATATATGGATATAGAATTTTATTTCAAATTAGTTTAAATAGATTATGCCCTTTTGCTGCTAAATCACAATACTGGAGCTGCATGTGCATCACTGTTGTATTGCATGTAGAATTCACAAATACTTAATATTGGGTGTTAAAACTACAATCAAAACCCACTGCTAGAATAAAGAGATGACTGGAATTCTTACTCAATATAACCATTGCGACAACATCCTTGTGTGACAACTAGCCACGGTCTCATTTCATGCAGGCTTTAGAGATTCCTCATGGGTTGTCTAAAATTTCCCATGACCACAAGGACACTGACCTTCCTATTATAGAAACAAACAAACTATAAAGCAACACGTAGACAAATTCGATGCAGTGCGAGTAGCCTACAGGCTGCTGTTTTCAAGGTTTGCACATTTAGCAGACACTGCAGTGCAAAGTCTTAGTAGCCTATTTAGTAGGCCTATTTGCGTTTTGCTCACTGGATGAATTATTTACTATTTACAATAAGGAAAACTCTTCTTTTTATTGATTTCTTCGTATGCAGTGCGTGTCTGCAGCAAATACAGCAGCTCAACACCTCTCGTTCAAATCCTCAAGCGCCTCTTGAAGACGCCGTAACGATCGGATACGGTGACGTTTTATTGTAAGCGCCCACCTTTCATTTGAAGAAATAAAGCGCTATTGTCACTCTCACTGAAGCCTATACGCTAAAAGCCAGGAGTCAGGTCACACACTGACACGATAGTTAGCGTGATATGCGTGTACAAAGATCTCGTTTTTTGACACGCGGATTTGATCATTCATAACGATCTCATACGGGTATGTTGGTAATTTCTCTATCTTATTGTCTATGGCTTATCATACTCTGTTTAGACATCATTATTTGCATACAGTTACATATTTTAGTAAGCCAATGCTCGCGAAATATTGCATAGTTTATAACCCGTATTATTTTATACCATCTTCGTCGGTTTACACGGCTAGTGAAGTTGAGTGATGTGGCGTGACAAGCGCGTGAATGTCGCCGTCTCTAGGCTACCGTATCGCTCCATCAATGACATTGTGATTTTATTGTGATGTACTGTGAAACGAAATCATGCCTTTTTATATCTAAAATATGCCTTTCAATATCGCTATTCTGAAACGGGCAGTTTAGCGATAAGATATAACTAGGCTACGTAATGCAAATTTAACCAAATCTACCAAATGCAATCCTATCTGGGATAGCCTATGATGCTCGGGGAAGATCTCCGTTCAGCGTTTTTCCAAAATGTTTCACGTTTTCGATAATTTGGAGAAACTGGAGAAAACTCGCGTTTTAACCATGATAGACACGACATCATAACGCTCAAGCGATATTCACCAATAACGTGCGCGCGGCGAGACCTGAGCCAAAGAACTAGTGGCGCCTCAGATATGAATGATGATGGAGGCGGAAAACGCGGAGAGCTGGTTTCCTCTGTCAGAAAACGGAACCACAAGTTTAAACGAATCGAACCTGGGTTTCCTAAACGCGTCGTCTCCGGTGGGTCTGTGGGGTGATGCTCAGGATAAAGAGGTGACACGGCTGGAGGAGATCCTGCACGCGCAGGAAAGAGCCTACAAAGATTTCACCACCACCATTCAAGTTTTCATCCTCATCGGTTCCCTTTTGGGTAAGTAGCCTATACAAACACGAGAATGAAAATGTTTGGCTGTTCGTCAGCAAATGTGTGGGGGCTGCACTGATCTATAAATATATTTTAATAACACACACACAAAAAAAAAAATCACATCTAACTGGTTAATTGATGCGATAAACTGCATCATCCAATATGAGCCTATTAATGGCCATTTATTTTGCACTGTAGGCTACATGTGAATGAATATCCACTCAAGGTTACAGTTGGTGCACAAATTATATTTGGAATGTGAAAATTTAACAAACATGATCATAGGCTAGATATTTTCCGTGATAGATTGCATTTTAGCAGATGTGATATGTTCAGATCAGGTGAGATTTTTTTGTAATTGTAAACAAAGGCTGTTCATTATGGAGCATTCACGGATGCACAGGTGTTGTAATTAGTCAGGCTACAGCAAGTTTTTACTTTCACAATTTGTACACTGTAAACCCTGATGATGAAAGTAATGAAAGAAAAAAGAAAAGAAAAAAGTTGTCCATTTAAACATTATTAAAATGAAAATGACCCAATGATTTACCCTCCATCTTATGTGTATGTGACATTCTTCTTTCAGACGAATACATTAAAAAAATTCCTGGCTCTTCCGAGCATTATAATGGAAGTAAATGGCTGCCCAAAATTTGAAGCCCCAAAAAGTTTATCCATCCATTATAAAAGTAATTCATACGGCTCCGGGGGGTTAATAAAGGCCTTCTGAAGCAAATCGATGAGTTTTTGTAAGAAAAATATCCATATTTAACAACTTATTTAGCAAAATATCTAGCTTTGCCAGACAACCTTCTGTATTCAACTTACGAAAAAAGCATAATGTATGACATATAGCATGAGTGTTTTGAACTGCGAGAGGCGTTACACTTTCTTCATTAGTTGAATACGGAAGGTGGTCTGGCAGACGCTAGATATTTTACTTTATAAAGTTTTAAATATGGAAATATTTCATATTTCATTTTCTTACACAAACCCATTGATTCATTTCAGAAAGCCTTTATTAACCCCCCAGAGCCGTGTGGATATCTTTTATAATGGATGGATGCACTTTTGGGGGTTTCAAATTTGGCTGTTCATTATGGAGCATTCACTGATGCACAGGTGTTGTAATTAGTCAGGCTACAGCAAGTTTTTCTCTTCACAATTTGTACACTGTAAACCCTGATGATGAAAGTAATAAAAGAAAAAAGAATAGTCATATAAAAGAAGGTCATATTTTGAAATCTATTTCTTGAATCATTTTTTACTTACTTTACATTGTGTTAATAACTCAAAATATTAAAGTGCATAATTTATACTGTGAGAAATGCCCATCTCAAAAGCCTTTGTTTGAATAATTTGTGTTTGGTCAAAGCATGGGAACTTAAAATACTCTTCCCTTTCGTGAGTACTCTCGTATTGCGTAAGTTTAGCTTACACTATGGGGAAAAACTGCTTTTCTCGAGAATATTGAAGCCAAAATTATCTGTATAATTTTAATGCAGTGCAGCTGCACAGCAGACCCCAGCAGAGTATACTAGTGCGCTGATTGGCTGTGCTGCGGCAACTGCACGAACCTATGGCAAGGCGGCTGCAAACCAATCAGATCGCTTTGCGCCCTAGCGCGTCAGTGCCCACCAAAATGGGCGTGCCCTATGGCTATTGAGAATGAGGAGTTACGTCACAATGTTTTCACTCCGAGTTGCATTTCAGGAAGGCGCCGCCATATTGGGAGTATACGCTATCCGTTGCCATGGTCATTTCAACAGTGAGAACGAGAGAGCAGCTTGAGATTTGTTTGCATTTTTGATATACAGCGCAGTTTCTTAGGGAGAAATGGAGAAGGAGGAAGTGAAAAGAAAGGTGCTATATCGGGAGAGACTAAATAACACCGCCAAACAGCGTTATTTAAAGAAACTGCTTAACATCATCAACATAGACCCGTACGACCTGCCAGCTACAGAATGACGCTACCGCCTCTCACACACCCTGACATCGTCAGTTACCTGGTTTATAGTATCAGCGTTCGGAAGCTTTAAGTCATTAGAAGTCATAACATGACCTGTTACACAACAAAAGTACATACATTTCATTCCATAATATGCTTGTCTGCAGCAATTGCCCATCTGCTTGCCATTCAGCCTAATCACACCTGATCTTCATGTCTAAAGCTCCCATAGTCTATGACAGTAGGCAAAAATAATATTATTTTTACAATGAACATATTACATTTACATTATTATATTTTACTTTTTTTTTTTACAATAATAAGCATTAGAACTGTAAAAAAACATTAATAAAAGTGGAGTGCAACCTTACTTTGGCAAGTATGACTGAGCTCTCGCAGTTTACAGGTTTGCTTCTGAAAGCTTGCGTTGTGTAGGCACTGATACTATAAACCAGGTAATTGACGATGTCAGGGTGTGTGAGAGGTGGTAGCGTCATTCTGTAGTTGGCAGGTCGTACGCCCTCCACTAGAGGATGGCAGCCAAAAGTGACGCACCCATCCAAGCCCTGCCGCACTATATCATCTCTCGCTGGTCGGGCATACGCCTCCTGACTGAACCTGACTGTGTTAGAGCGCCATTTCTGGCTGACCCTTACGGACATGAAGGATGCAGATAAAGCCTCCTTCCTCGATTCCCCCATCTCCACCACCGGCCTGTTTGTTCCAGAGGTGAATGGGTTTGCTGAGCACTTCACTGAAGCACAGAAGGCGTCACAAGCCATGCACCATTTTCTCCCCAAGCTCTCCAGCTCTGCTTCAGGCCGCCGCACAAGAGCACCACCCCTCAGCCTTCAAAGACAGTGCAGCTGATCTTCCGGCCGCGCTTAGTGACGAAGACTCACCACTATTCACGTTCTGCGAGCCGCCATGGACCGCCAGAGCGAAGGGGACCTCCACCCAAGATTGTGTTGAACCCCGAGCCTCCAAAGACTTCCTGACCACAGGAAGAAAGAGACAGTGGTTAAGTCCTGCCGCAGCCGGATCACCACCACAGACTCTCCTTACACTTCTCCCAGTCCCCTCTATTCAGGCAGCTGGAGATATCAATATTGCAGTCAACGAGCCTGTTATAAAGCGTGCACGCCTGCATACAACTGCCGTTTTAATGGCGACCCTAATAAATCACAAGAAGAGTTTTTCCTCTGTTCTGACTGTTGGCAGTGTTCCCACTATACAGTTTGCACCCCTGCACATAAGCACCGTTCACACAATGCCACAAAATCACACACATTATCCCCTGTTGGCAAAACAACTGGCTTACCGGGTCCCTATTACAAAGTTGCCCATCCACAGACTTAATTCCACCCCTTGCTATGCGGGCTGAGGCCTGGGAGGCCATCCCCGGTGTATCAGAGTGTATCATAATAAAACGAGGTTACTTGCTACAGTTTGTTCGCAGACCCCCGCAGTTTCGTGCCATGGTCGAGATATCAGTGAAGAGCGATGTGTAGAAACTTTTAGCAAAAGGGGCTGTAGAAACCTTCTTAGCGCTATGCGAGTCAGGCTTTTACAGTCGCTACTTCCTCATTCCAAAGAAGGATGTCGGCCTCAGACCCATCCTAGATCTCAGACATCTGAAAAAAACACTTATGATGTGGTCGTTCAGAATGCTGACAACAAAACAAATCCTCACGCAAATTCGCTCAGAAGATTGTTTTTTCTCAGTGGATCTGAAAGATGCTTGCTTTCACATTCAGATAGCACCCCGCCACAGGCCATTGTTGAGATTTGCAACAGGCTTCAGGCTTATCAATACAAAGTCCTACCATTCGGTCTATCCCTAGCACACTGTACATTTACGAAGTGCATGGATGCGGCCCTAGCTCCCCTGAGACTACGGGGGAGTGCAAGTACTGAACTACCTTGACGATTGGCTGGTTATAGCCCAATCAGAGGCGCAATTAATACAAATAAAAAATAAAAATTAATTCCAGTGCCTAGAGGCGTCGTTCAAAGCTTGCACTTACACTCCTATCAAACGTTTTTAGAGGATGTTAGGCCTTATGGCCTCAGCATCAGCAGTACTCAAACTGGGCCTACTATACACTCACCTAAAGGATTATTAGGAACACCATACTAATACTGTGTTTGACCCCCTTTCACCTTCAGAACTGCCTTAATTCTACATGGCATTGATTCAACAAGGTGCTGAAAGCATTCTTTAGAAATGTTGGCCCATATTGATTGGATAGCATCTTGCAGTTGATGGAGATTTGTGGGATGCACGTCCAGGGCACGAAGCTCCCGTTCCACCACATCCAAAAGATGCTCTATTGGGTTGAGATCTGGTGACTGTGGGGGCCATTTTAGTACAGTGAACTCATTGTCATGTTCAAGAAACCAATTTGAAATGATTCGAGCTTTCTTACATGGTGCATTATCCTGTTGGAAGTAGCCATCAGAGGATGGGTACATGGTGGTCATAAAGGGATGGACATGGTCAGAAACAATGCTCAGGTAGGCGGTGGCATTTTAACAATGCCCAATTGGCACTAAGGGGCCTAAAGTGTGCCAAGAAAACATCCCCCACACCATTACACCACCACCACCAGCCTGCACAGTGGTAACAAGGCATGATGGATCCATGTTCTCATTCTGTTTATGCCAAATTCTGACTCTACCATCTGAATGTCTCAACAGAAATCGAAACTCATCAGACCGGGCAACATTTTTCCAGTCTTCAACTGTCCAATTTTGGTGAGCTTGTGCAAATTGTAGCATCTTTTTCCTATTTGTAGTGGAGATGAGTGGTACCGGGTGGGGTCTTCTGCTGTTATAGCCCATCCGCCTCAAGGTTGTGTGTGTTGTTGCTTCACTAATGCTTTGCTGCATACCTTGGTTGTAACGAGTGGTTATTTCAGTCAAAGTTGCTCTTCTATCAGCTTGAATCAGTCGGCCCATTCTCCTCTGACCTCTAGCATCAACAAGGCATTTTCGCCCACAGGACTGCCGCATACTGGATGTTTTTCCCTTTTCACACCATTCTTTGTAAACCCTAGAAATGGTTGTGCCTGAAAATCCCAGTAACTGAGCAGATTGTGAAATACTCAGACTGGCTCGTCTGGCACCAACAACCATGCCACGCTCAAAATTGTTTAAATCACCTTTCTTTCCCATTCTGACATTCAGTTTGGAGTTCAGGAGATTGTCTTGACCAGGACCACACCCCTAAATTAATTGAAGCAACTGCCATGTGATTGGTTGATTAGATAATTGCATTCATGAGAAATTGAACAGGTGTTCCTAATAATCCTTTAGGTGAGTGTATATGCGTCCCCTCCAGTGCTGGTTAAAACCCAGTGCCCTGGCTCATGCGTGACGATCAGGCCACTTACACATCAAAGTGAACCACGGCTCTATCAAAGCCATGGCTACTTGGAAAGCAGCATACTGGTACCAGTCTGGCGTGAGTATGGGCACGATCTCGAAGTGGAAAGTGATCTCGACAGATGCATCCAACCTAGGTTAGGATGCCCTGCACGTAGGCAGGTCCATTTCCGGCCTTTGGTCAAGCTCGGAGAGGCAGCTGCACTTAAACTGTCTAGAGATGAGAGCAGTCGATCTAACATGTCAGTGGTATCCTATATACATCGCCACGGTTTGACTCAGGTCAAGCAACCTGTACACCATGGCCAAACACCTCCTTTTATGGACTCACTATGGGCAGCGCATGTGCCAGGCATTCTGAACAGGGCCCGGATATGCTATCCAGAAACAAAATTCCCCCAGGGGACTGGTCTCTTCACCCACAAATGGTTCAGTTAATTTGGAGCGTCTTTGGCAAGGCAGAGGTCGATCTCTTTGCCTCAGAAGACAATGCTCATTGCCCAATATTTTTCTCCAAGAGCAGGGATGCGACTGGCCCAGCCACCCGCTGTATGCATTCCCTCCGGTCGCAATGTTACCTCAGGTCATCAAAAGGATCAGGGGAGAGCAAGTGTGCAGTGCTTTTAATAGCCCCTCTCTGGAAGAACCAATGTTGGTTCTCTGTGTTGACACAGCTGCTAGAAACAGCCCCATGGCCGATACCGCTGAGATACCTCCTCATGCCGGCAAAGGGGACGATCTGGCATCCCTGTCCCGATTTGTAGGCCCTTCATGTATGACCCATCAACAGATACCCAGGAACCTCCCAAAAGGGGTGCTGAATACTATTTCTGAAGCGAGAGCGCCTTCAACGAGGTGGCTTTATGCTCTAAAATGGTTAGTGTTCTCAAGCTTGTGTGCAGCACGGAACCTGGACCCACACTCATGTGGAGTGACAGAAGTGCTCTCCTTCCTTCAAGAGCTCCCCTTCCATGCTCAAAGTAAATGTGGTGGCCATAGCAGTGTTTCACGCTCATGTGGCTGGACAGTCACTGGCGAGAAGCAACCTCAGAGGATCTAGGAGGCTGAACCCGCCTCGAACACCCCATCGGTTCCTATATGGGATCTTTCCACAGTCCTAGAGGCTATGAAAGGTACCCCATTTGAGCCGCTCATGCACATTTTTGAGCACATTTCGCTCAAAACTGCTCTCTTGCTTGCACTAGCTTCAGTCAAGCGAGTAGGTGATTTACATGCGCTCTCGTTGAGCGCTTCCTGCCTTGAGTTTGGGCCTAACGACTCCAGAGTTGTCCTCAAACCAAGACACGGTATGTACCCAAAGTGCTCTCCATTCCATTCAGAGCACAGGTCATTTCTTCCCTCGTCTGAGGACAAAACAGAGATGCAAATCTACTCTGTCCCGTCAGGGCTCTTTGAGTTTATTTAGTGCGTATCTATCTAGGCAGTCGGAACAGCTCTTCGTATGCTTTGGTGGTCGCACCAGAGGGTGCGCGATCAAACCCTTATATGAGGCTCACCATTCGTTGGGCTCTTTTTGGGACTCATAACTTTTACTCTTCTATGGGCCTTGGGCTCTCATCCCAGGTATTGCGTAATGAGTATTGCGTAACCCGCCGTGCTATTGTTCTTAGATCAGGCGATCAGTTCTGTCGATTTAACCTGAATCCTATGGTGTAAGGGAGGCTTTTATAGCCATAGGCCACGCCCATTTTGGCGGGCACTGACACTCTAAGGCGTGATGCGACCTGATTGGTTTGCGTGTCTCAGCCGCCTCGCCATAGGTTCATTCAGTTGCCGCAGCACAGCCAATCAGCGCGTTAGCATGCTCTGGCGGTCTGCTGTGCAACTGCACTTCGTTTTACATATATACAATTATAAGGATAATTTTGGCTTCAATATTCTTGGGAAAAGGAGTTTTTCACATAGCGTAAGCTAAACTTATGTAATACTCGTTCCCTTCTCTCAGGGAATTGAGGTTACGTTTAGTAACCGAGAGGTTATTAAGAATAAAGATTTTTTTCTCTTTATAGCATTACTGATGTTGTTCAAAACGTCTCGGTTCCTTATGAAAGCCACGTCGTTGACTCTCGCTAGAGAGGCCAATCTACTTTGAGTGTAACTAAACAAATCAATGCACACTGGCATGCAATGATTGCACCAGCTGCTCTGCCATGCAGTGCGGGTATATAATGAGTAGCAGGTGAATTGCATATTAGTTTTAGCTGGTGCTGAGCTGAGCTGAGCTGGTGGCGCGGCACCCCAGTGGGATACAGCAGTTATGGTGATGGGACGTGGCATCTCTGTTCCCTCCTTCAGGGAACGAGGGTTACATACGTAACCGAGACGTTCCCATTTAGTTGGTCACTCTCGATGCCACGTCGATGACCGACAAATATGAATCTTTCCCCTTCCAGTGCCCTGTGTGAGCCTCCTGTTCTCTCTTACCTGATGAGACCGTGTTTAATCACTGCTGCTCCACATGACCCATTCAGTGAGACTACTGGATAACACTGGGAAAGCGTGTCTTTTCTACTGGAAAAGGAACACTGCGGAAGCCACATCCGACCTCAAAGGAGTTGTGTGGAGTATATCTGGCTAACCCCATAGGGCCGGAATACAAAGGAGGTTTTAGGGGTGGCTTCACCCTTATCAAAAAAGGGGGCTCTCCATAAAGAAAGACACAGGCTTCCATTTAGGAGCAACCATGGGATCCCCTCAAGGTCACACATATGGTACCCAACCTAAAACCGGTTCTCAGGGATACAACGGTGCCCCGTCTCTGAGAAAGAGAAATCTGCCAGGGAGGGGCTGACGCGAGGAGCATCAGTTCTGGGAACCAGAACTTGGGCCAGTAGCGCGCAACTAACAAGACCTGCTCCTCTTCCTCGCTGACACAGGGTCTGTTCAAGTATGCTCATTGGGGGAAATGCATATTTACAAAGGCCCCGGGGCCAGCTGTGTGCCAGTGCATCCGTGCCGAGCGTTCCCTTGGTCAGGGAATAAAACAGCTGGCAGTGAGACGTTTCTGGAGAGGCAAACAGGTCGACCTGAGCCACTCCAAAATGTCTCCAGATCAGCTGGAGGTGGAGTCGCCACTCTCCCGTGAGCGCAGCTCGTGAGAGCTCGTCGGCCACACGATTGAGCACACAGGGACATAAATGGCCTGAAGCCACCTCAGATACTTCTGATTCTAGAGGAGGAGATGGTGGGCGAGTTGCGACGGGAGCGTAGACCACCTTGTCAGTTGATGTAAGCAACGGCCACAGTGTTGTCCCTACGGACGAATAATACATCTTTTCCCTGTAGCGGCTTCTTGAGGCGGCTCAGTGCAACACATACTGCTAGCAATTCGAGGAAGTTGATGTGATCATGCAGTTGTACGTGACCCCCCAGTCCGTGGCGGAGGCATCGGTGACACCTGTGAACAGCATGCCTGGACACCTGTTGTAAAGGCGACCACAGGCTGAAGGTTTGGCGACAGGCCGGTGTGATACTCACCTGGTGAGTGTCGCGTTGCCATAGCCATCTTGGGACTCGGCCGTGAAGGCAGTGCTGAAGCGGTCTCATATGACGCAAGCTAAGCAGTGTTATTGTCGCTGCAGTTGCCATGTGCCCCAGGAGCCTCTGAAAAATTTTCAGTGCTGCCTTTGAATGTATTCAAGCAGTTCAGCATCGACAGAGCATGTTCCTCTGTGAGGCGTGGTGTCTGTTTGACCAAATCCAACTCCATACCGAGAAAAGAGATCCTCTGCACAGAGGAGAGTTTGCTCTGTTCCCAGTTGACCCGAAGACCCAACTGGCTGAGGTGGCTGAGCACCAGGTCCCTGCGTTCGCACAACTGATCCCTGGACTGTGCTAGTATGAGTTGAGATAGTTGAGAATGGGAACACGTGTTCTCTCACAGGAACAAGGGTCCCCTCCATGACTTTCGTGAAGATGCGTGGAGACAGAGACTTTGTACTGATATGCTCGTCCCTCGAATGCAGAAACAGCCTGTGTCGAAGGAGGATTGAGACATGAAAGTACGCGTCCTTCAGGTCGATCGCTGCAAACCAATCTCGGGGACGGATGCATTTGAAAATGTGTTTCTGTGTGAGCATTTTGAATGGTAGCTTGTGAAGGTTTCGATTCAAAACTCGCAGATCCAAGATTGACCATAACTCACCGGTTTTCTTGGGAACAATGAAGTAGGGGCTGTAAAACCCTGTATTAATATCAGCTGGAGGGACCGGCTCTAACGCGTCCTTCAACAGTAGGACTGTGATCTCTGCTCGCAAGTTATGGGTGTTGACAGCCTTCACTGAAGTGGGGGGGGAGGAGATGCCGGACAAACTAAATCAGATAGCCGAGCCAGATGGTCCCAATGAGCCAGCAAGATGGACTGGGGCGCACTAACCAGGCTCGTAGAGACTGTGCGAATGGGACCAAGGGGACCTAAGGCGTAACCACGGGTGGGCAGAGGGTGCGTGAGAAGGCTTGGTTGCGTCCTCGAACCGCCCGCTGCTGCCCGCAGGGGAAGGAGGATGAGTGTGGTCCGGCTTCAAACCGTCCAGTTCTCTGAGCCCCCTTGGGACCCTGAGATTTTTTTATTGAGAATTTGGGTACCCCTGATTTTGAGGCCAGCAGTGAAACAGAAACAAAAGGAAACAAAAAATTCTCCACCCACCCCTCCTCCAGGGGAGGGAGTGATGCGGTCACCATCTCCTGATGAGCAGTCTCCATCTCCCTCCATCTCTGGGTCGGTTCCCTGCGATTGGTTTGCATCTTTAAAAAGATGCAAACTCTACCTGTGTAAGTACTTACAGTGTCAGGAAACTGCTCTCCTAGGTTCTGAAGCACGCAGGGGAATTGTTGTGTTGCGACACAGACAGGGAAATAGTGCAGCCTGCTGCTCACTGGCTCTGAGAACAATTGTTTTGCTCTATAGAAAGTAAAAAGAAAAAGGAAAGAAAAAGCGAAAGCGAAAAAAGCGAAACGCTAATATGCAATCCACCTGCTCATTATATACCCGCGCTGTGTGGAAGAGCAGCTGGTGCAATCATTGCATGCCAATCTGCATTGGCTCGTTTAGCTATACTCTAAGATTGGCCTCTAGCAAGGTTTTGTGTGATTACAGTTTTCTCTTTCATAACCCGTTGAACTTCTCTGCAATGAAGGTGCATGAAGTCCTTTTCTCATTCACTTCTTTTGACAATGAGTTCATAAAATGATTGACCTTAACTCAATGCTAATTTCCTTTTTAATCTGCATATAATTCTATAATATGCATTAATATTAGTATCTTTCCTAAATAAAACCTCAATTTAATCACAAGTCTGAGTTGTTCATCGCAAGTTGCTGCTTCAAATAGTTAATTTAAACAATTAAACAACAGTTTAGAGACACCTCCATTATTCTATATATTTTTTCAGTACATCACTACTCAACTGGATAAGTTTTGCTGAGATTTAAATTGTTCTGATGACAGTTTATATGCTGTTTTAGATAATAGCTCTAAATGATGTCATTCCCAAGATGTTTCCTAGAAAATGTGTTAAGAAGACTGTGAATTCTTACATATTGCAGCAACTTGATTATCACATCTAAGCCATTGACCATGTGACAAATCAGGAGCAAAGAAACTCAAGGTTGTTTTTGCTGGATTCATTCATGCTTCGATACAAACAGATGTCAAATGCAAGGTTTTTACACGGCAACCACTCGCTCTGACAATGATGCCAAGGTCAGAAAAGGCAGAATTTTGTTTGCACAGATTGCATAGGTGCTGTGGAACACGATTGATAATCTTATCTTCTTAAATGCAAGTTATTCACCCTCTTCTGTGCCAACGGAAATGATGCAAGATTTGCAGAAAGAAAAATATTTCAGAGCCCTCCTCAGAATAAATGAGATTTTAGCATTGACTATAGTATAATGTCCCATTGTTTCTGATCGAAGGCAATTTTGTAAGGCTCAAACAAATAAGACATCACATGACTAATTAGCCTGCAGAATGCTTAGTATAAATGTTCATAATCTGAAAATCTGTCGCTGCACTGGATTATGGCTCAAGTTTCAGAAAAGTTGGGAATTTGGTGTTTCTGACATTCATTGTAATTACTAGCTAGAAAGTCATTGTGGCAATGGGTTAGCAATTATTGCACTCAAGTTTTGTCCTTGGCATTCATTTAACAGCTTGGCTCATGCACCCTCCAAATAAAAAGAATAGTTGTTTTTCTGGTAGCATGAGATTCTAATAACATCTGTTTGCTGTTTATACATTCAAGTTGAATATTACATACATGAGTAAAATGCATAAATATTGAATCATTCTCAGTCAAAGGGAAAGTTCACTCAAAAATGAAAATTCTGTAATCATTTACTCGCCCTCATGATGATCCAAACCTGTATGAATTTATTTTTTCAGCAGAACACAAAAGAAGATTAGTAAATGATAACAGAATGTTCCTTTTTGGATGAACTATCATTTTTCAAGACAATACCATATGTTCTGACCATTTCATTACTTTTGAGTGATTTTTCAATGATTAAAGGTCCCGTTCTTCGTGTTTTTTGAAGCTTTGATTGTGTTTACAGTGTGCAATATAACATGTTTTCATGTTTCGTGTGTAAAAAAAAACAGTATTTTTAACACAATTTACTTATCTGTACACCGCTGTTTTCACTCTCCTAAAAACGGGTTGATGAGTTCCTTGTTCTATGAAGTCCCTCCTTCAGAAATACGTAACGAGTTCTGATTGTGCCAGCGGTTCCCGTGTTGGGATTTGACCGCACCTTAGCGAACGTGTCACGGTTCCTGTGTTGTGATTCGACAGCAGCTTAGCGCACGTGGAAAGGTCACGCCTCTTAACGGGGTGATGTATGCGCTCAATGACCTCTACAGCGTCCCTGGGAAAGCCAAACAAAGGTGATTTGACTCCGGGATGAAAATAACAGCATCTCGACGACATGGCGACAAACACACTCAAACGCAACAATTCCTTTTCTCCACGCGACACGTCCTCTTCTCCACGTGGGACAGCAACAAGACCACGCCCCCTTTTTGCGTGTATTCTTGTGGGCGGAGGTTAGTCTGTTCTACTGTTCTTCTGACGTCATTTATGAAGTACCAGGATGTAGTCCAAGCCAGCCGTTCGCTGTAGGCTTTGAAAGGGAACTTCTGTTAAATAAAATATCTCGCTTGGCATTGAACTTTGAGCTTTATAATTTTACAGGTATTATTTATGCTCTAAAAGCAACATTATACACTAACTGAAGTTTGAACAGTGGGATCACGAAGAACGGGACCTTTAAGATTCATTAAACATAATAATTACAGCCAGTTAGTCAGAAAGGGGCAGCCAACATCCCTTTTCACATTTCTCAAACATATTAGAAAGAGTTGAGAAACCAATAATGGAGCCCTGGTGAAGTCTAAATACCACTGTTAACCACAAATTTAGACCTCTGGGAACTAGTGGACAATTGTCCGGCACTGTCAGTGTGCACTCTAAATGTCACCAGGGTAATAACACAGAGGCAGCTGCAGATGGATTCCTCTGTGCTTTGCCCGTTACACCTGCATGGTAATGGGAAAAGATGAAAGTCACAATCTTTTGGGAAAAGATGCACCTTCTGAAAGTGTGTCAAGCGTAATAATGGGGCTGGCTAGAGCACCTGTCACCATAAGTGCTCCGTTCACATCAACATCCAAGAAGAGAATCACCTCAGGCTCCATTTCAATTCAAGGCGTATGAATTCCTGATGTCCGTGCATCATTTCTTCAAAGCTTATTTTCCACTTGAAATTACATGTTTCATTTTCATTTAGCCGCAAGAAAAAACATTTTACATGCTCTCACTGATTGTTTCAAATGCCTATTCTGTGGTATGAAGAAAGTATGGATATGCTTTGGAAATGCTTATCTCTTACAGATGTGTTGTCATGTGCCTAAAATAATATTCTGGCTTCAGTACAAGATGGAGCATTTGACTTTCAACCTGACCTCAATTTCTTAATAAAAAAGGCACTGTGTAAGTGAATAGGCACATTTTTTGGAGGATTTAAAAGCATAAATGTGAAACGTATAATTATATAAAAGCTTCTGTTAATTTTTTTTGTTTTTTTTTTACTGTAACGCTGTTAAAATTATTTTTACAAGACTTATACAGGTTTTAGGTGTTCTGTTGCAATAGCAAAAAACCCTGTAATTTTACACCAAAAAGTGACACTTTCACACTAAAATCATGTTAACATATATTGTTTACATCTTTTTTTGGCTATACTATTGCAACAATTATTTTAACGTTTATGTATTGGCCCTATATTGACTTCCATTGTAAGTGTCTCACTGTAACCCATATTTTTGCTTTTGTTTTTAAGAAAAGGAGAAACAAGTGAAAATGTATTTCCCATATATGATATATATGGGAATCAATACTATGCCACAAATGTACTCAATTGAGATTACCGTCCATTTAACCTGGAATATTCCTTGAAAAAGATGAAATACCCAACCGGTGTCTCAAGTGAACAGTATTGCAATCACTTGCTACAATGCATGCAACCATTTAACTTCTTCAAACAAATCTTCTACATTTACATTTACATCTAGTCATTTAGCAGACGCTTTTATCCAAAGCGACTTACAAATGAGAGCAATAGAAGCAACTAGAACAGTCAAGGGCAACAGTATGCAAGTGCTGTAACAAGTCTAGCATAGAACACACAGGACAGAACTTTTTTTTTTTTTTATAAATTAGACAGACAGAAAATGAATAGAATGTTAAGTGCTATTCTTGATTGGTCAGGTGCTGCTGGAAGAGACGTGTCTTTAGCTGTTTTTTGAAAATGGCTACAGACTCGGCTGCTCGAATTGAGATAGGCAGGTCATTCCACCAGGTGGGGGCGGTCCAGGAAAAGGTCCGTGATTTTGTTGTGGTAGTATGTAGTTTTAGCATTGGAGACGTTAGTAGAGAAAGAAGCGAGGAGAGACTGATACAGGGTTAGGTCAGTAGTGTTTTTAGTTTTGCGCCACTTCCTCTCTGCAACCCGGAGTCCAGAGTGATGTTCGCGGAGAACATCAGACAGCCAGGGGGCAGAGGGGGTGGTGCGGGCTGGCCTGGATGAAACGGGACAGAAGTTGTCTAAGCAAGATGTTAGAGTGGAGCAAAGAGTGTCAGTAGCACTGTTAGTGTCCAGTGCTGAGAACTGAGCAGATGTAGGGAGTGAGGATGAAACCATAGTGGATAGACATGAGGGAGAGTGCGAGTGTAGATTACGCCGAAAGGTGATCTGGGGAGGAGTGTGTGTTGTGTCAGGAGTCAGTAGGAGGTTAAGAGTGACGAGAAAGTGATCTAAGGTGTGTAATGGAGTAACTAAAGTGTCGTCTGTGGAGCAGTAGCGTGTGTAGATAAGGTCCAAATGGTTACCTGATTTGTGAGTAGCTGTAGTAGATACTCGCTTAAGGTCAAATGAGGTCAGAAGTGTGGTGAAGTATGCAGCCTGGGGTTTATCAAGGTGGATGTTGAAGTCACCGAGCAGTACCAGAGGAGTGCCATCCTCAGGGAAGTGAGAGAGTAACATATCCAATTCCTCCAAGAAGTTACCCAGTTGACCTGGAGGGCGATAAATAACTACAACATGGATTTTAGCAGGGTGAGTGATAGTGATTGAGTGTGATTCAAATGAGCAGTTGCCAGATAGAGAAGGAATGGGCTCAAATTTCCAATCCTTTGAGATGAGCAGACCAGTACCTCCGCCCCTCCCAATCGGGCGAGGGGTGTGTGGAAAAGTGAAATTATTTGAGAGAGCAGCAGGAGTGGCAGTGTCTTCTGGTTTGATCCAGGTTTCAGTTAGAGCCATGAGACTGAGATGTGAATGAGTGGAAAGAGATGAAATAAAGTCTGCTTTGTTTACAGCAGACTGGCAATTCCAGAGACCAATTGGAATGGACATTAATGTAGCAGAGGAAATAGGTACACTACGCAGATTTTTAGGATTACGGCGTCTAGAATGTACTGAGCGTGACTTACGGGTGTATGTGGTAATAGTAGAGATTTGGAAGCACATTGTGAATACGGTTCAGCGAAATAAACAGATGAAAACAAGCAAAACACAAAAGTGGACAAAGTAGAAGGAAAGCTATACTCAAGTGCCTTATCGGTGTCCTTGCTCGAGTGGAGTCGCGCAGAGTAGAGTCGAATGGTCTTTAATGATTCTGTGCTGTGAGGCAAATGGTTCTATGCTGTGAGGCTTGTTTGTCCTTCATTACTGCATAAGAATAACATACTCTTTTTTGCCAGAATCAGGCTTTTCCCCTTTTTTAGCTTGCAACCTTCAGGTACCTCATTGCCATGGGAACTGCTGTAGACAATAAGATAAAGGCTGCCCATTCAATTGTGTGTCCTGCAATACTGACCTAGGCTTGTGAACCTTCAACATTTTCTCCTTTTCATCTCTTTCTCACCAGGCAATATTGCAGTGCTGTGGTGCACTTGTTACACCAACGTCTTCAAGTCAGTCACAAATCTCTTCATCAAGAACCTGGCGTGTTCTGGAATTTGTGCTGGGTTGGTGTGTGTGCCCTTTGACATAGTCCTAAATGCCAGTCCCCTATGCTGCCTATGGGTTCATACACTCCTGCTGTGCAAAACAATCAAGTTCCTACACAGGCTTTTCTGCTCCGCCACTGTGCTCAGCTTTGCTGTCATTGCCCTGGACAGGTGAGTGGATATCAATTTATTCATCTTTTGCTACCAACTGAAGAGTAATTGTCTTAGCTTTGAGGTCACTATTATCAGTCTCAAACAAGCAATCATTAAAACAATTGGTTAAAATAAAAATAAGGTAAATGATCTTGTGAATCAATCTGGAATCTCTTACAGTTGTACTCAACCCATGAGCACCAGCTGTTTCACAGACTAGTGCTTCCATAGCAACCTACTCTGCCAGACCCTTTATCAGTTCATTGAATAATTTATTTTGCTTAGCACAGAAGCCTTTCTTGATACCAACATTTTTTCACTTTAGAAATAAAATCTTAAGACACACCGTGCCAGGACAAATCACATAATAAAACATACTGAATCTATATTTTACAGATTTGTTTTGATTTTCTTTTGTATTTTCTGAGATTTCTGTTATGAATCAATAAAATACATCTATGTTTTTGCACACACATAAGGCATTTTAACTGTGCTATTATAATAAATAATTTAACCATCTAAGGAGTATCAAGGTTATGTAATTTAGACAACTAGGACTGGGAGCCAACAAGTAATTCTAATTGAGAGCCAACCAAAAAATACATTTAGCACATCTAGTCTAGTCCAATTTCCAAACGGTTGACTCTCAGTTCTTTTTAATGATCAAATCAAATCAAAGCTCTCAACCGAATATTTTTTTTACAGAGTGAACCGGATTCTTTTTTAGCAAATTATACATATAGATTACGACTGTATGTTCTATATATATATATATATATATTATTATTATTATTATTTTTCATGAATATATATTGTTTCATCACATTCTATGGATACTATAATACAACACTGAATTTAGTGCATTATGCACTGTAATTTTTATCATTGCGACATTTCAGTGCAAACTTATCTAACATCAGCAATTGGGATAGTTCGTTGTAAGTATATGTATACCTAAATGCACTGTATTATCCCAGCGGTCACTATTGTTGCCATCAACATATTTACTAATTCTATGACCACACTCAACAAAACTAAATAATTGTGATTTCATATATGAATACTAGACACCTTAAAGATAATTTGTACATTGTACAAACATGTAATTTGTACTTTATGTTAACATACTTTACTAACCTTTTGTTTTGGAGCTTTGATGCAGCTATCATCTGATTGTGCAAACAAGAAGTAAATTGCTCTGGTCATGTGACAATTTGCCCTAACCATGTGACATATTGAAGCCCTGTCCCAAATGGCACCCTAAACTCTCTCGGTCTTCCTCTGGGCCTACATTGAGTCCATATTTAATTTTTTCAACATTTGCAGGAAATTGACTAAAACACCAGTCAGTAACATTTTTGAGCTTTATAAATTAAAACATTGTTTATGGTCGCTATTGTGACCAATGGGATGCTACAGGTTAAAATGCGTAGTTATTAATGTAATCAGATGTGGTGTACATGCTCGACAAAATCCAATCATTTCAATAGTATGGTTATGTAAATGAGACAACTAGGGCTGGGAACCAACAAATGATTCTTATTTATAACCAGTTTCATAAAAAAAAAAAATATTTTAACACAAACTGTTCGGGGGTACCCCAAACAGATTTCACTGCATTGACTAAGCTGCTTGAAAGATAAACAATAGACAATCGTCCTGACTCTGCGGTTAAAAATGCCATGGCACTTCTTGTAAAGAGTAGGGGTGAAAATCCCGGTGTCCTGTCCAAATTCCCTCCATTGGCCTTTATCAATCATGGCCTCCTAATAATCCCCATCCACTGAATTGGCTCGATCACTTCTCTCCATCTATATGGTGTGTGGTGAGTGCACTGGCGCCGTTGTTCTGTGGCTGCTGTTGCATCATCCAAGTGGATGCTGGACACTGGTGGTGGTTGAGGAGAGACCGCTGACATAATTGTAAAGCGCTTTTGGGTGTACAGTAGTACATAGTAAAGCACTATATAAATGCCTCATTTCATTTTGTCTGCAAAATTTTGTCTGCCACAATGTAACCCTCTCTTTTGCTTTTAGGTACTACTCAGTGTTGTATCCACTGGAGAGAAAGATATCAGATGCCAAATCCAGAGACCTTGTCATCTACATCTGGGTGCATGCCGTGGTGGCCAGTGTTCCTGTTTTTGCCATAAGCAATGTGACGGATGTCTATGCCACCTTGTCTTGTTCTGACGGCCAGTCGTTTGGACATCTGGTTTACATGGTCACATACAGCATCACCACACTTATTTTACCACTAGCAGTTGTATTTCTAGCCATGGCACTAATCCGCCGGGCATTAAGCAGTAGCCAGAAGAAGAAAGTGATCATTGCAGCGCTGCGCACCCCTCAGAACAGCATTTCCATTCCATATGTGTCTCAGCGTGAGTCTGAACTTCATGCCACTCTGTTGTCCATCGTCCTAGTCTTTGCACTCTGCAGCACTCCCTATGCCGCTCTGGTGATATACCATGCAGGGCTGGGGGCTGCAAAAGCCTCTTCTTGGTTACAACTGACTGCTGTGTGGCTGCCAAAGGTCTCTCTCCTCACCAATCCGCTGTTTCTCCTCACAGTAAACCGCTCTGTGCGACGTTGCCTTCTCGATATGCTAGCACGGTTGCATCGACGCTATAGCCGAAGGAACATGGTCAGCATTGGAGGTCTGGCTGAGGTAGGGCCACTAGGGGGCGAGACTGTAGTTCACTCTGGTAGTCAACTCCTAGAGATGTTCAATATTGGTCAACAGCAGATCTTCAGACCAAATGAGGATGACGAGGATGAGAATGAAATTTCGTCTGTGGCTTCCAACTTCCAACCCAAAGATGAGGGACAGGGTGGAAATGGAATTCCAGCAGGAGAGCTGCGTCAGCCACTGTCAGGGGACGGGGTTAAAGAAGAGGGTTTAGTGTTACCAAAACATTCCCCTATTCAGTCGTGTGCCTACTCCTCTTCGCAGGTCGCCCCCGCGACTCCCACGGAGGCAGAGGACGCAACGCAGTTTGGTTTTGGGCCGTTTGAGCTGCCTCCTCAATGGCTGCCTGAAACCAGGAACAGTAAGAAAAGACTCCTGCCTCCGTTGGGTAACACGCCAGAGGAGCTGATTCAGACCAAGCAGCCTAGAGTTCGGCCCGAGAGACGCATCAGTAGAAACAATAAAGTTAGTACCTTCCCTAATGTGGACCCCTAAAACACAAGAGTGCCATGGACTAAATCATAAAAAGCCAAGAAGAAAGACTGCCTGTTTTATATCTGAAGTTATTTTGGGATCATTTTCTATATGAGTGCAGAACAATGAAGGAGAGAACTCATGGAGAGTTTATGTTTACAGTAGGAAGTTGATAGAGTTTACATGCTCTCTTGCTATCTGAGTGATTTAATAGACATTCGTTCATCTCCATGTACTGCGGAACAGGAAATTGATCTTTCACAGGAAATGCAAGAAACACCATATGGTAGGCATGGATTGTTTGACATTTGTTTTGTTGGAATGGTGAATAAAATTAATCACAATCATTTTTATTTAGATATGTCCATGCTGTGTTGAATGTGAGTAATATGTGTCCTGCTGAACTTGTGGAAACATCACCCCACTGCCCACATTTTATTTAGCGTAATCTATTTCAAACAGTTTGAACAGCTAGAAACTAATTTACTCAAAATTAAAGAATAATGAACTTTTATGTACACTACATTGCAATGCTATTAAATTGCTGCCATGGACATGTGTTGTGAATGGAAAACCAATGTGGGTTTACACCCAGCAAGCAATTTTGCGTTTGAAAGACGTCATATAGCCGTCCAAACACAGCCCTGACTTCTAGGCAAAAACAAGGCAAAATTTGGGCTTTCAGTGAAAATTGTATTGATGTCTTTCCTATAGCTCAAACAGTAGAGCATGGCGCTAGCAATGCCAAGGTCATGGGTTCGATTCCCAGGGAAAGCAAGAATTGACAAAATGTAAAATGTTTACCTTGAATGCAATGTAAGTCGCTTTGGATTAAAGCATCTGCCAAATGCATAAATGTAAATGTCTAACCATATAGCCCAAGAATAGACTAGTCATATAGAACATGAACATGTCAAAGAAATTAAACCAAACACCTGGTAATCATTGAACTATTAAACATGTTGACTTTGCTTACATGATGGAATATCATATATCTCGCAAGTTATTTTGGCAAAAACAACTTCAACCAAATTTAAGGTTGTTTTGGCTAGAAATGGGTTACTCAAAGCCGGACTATATCAGGTCTATAGTGAACCGAGGCGGTGAAATGACAGCTATTGCTTGCTGGGTATGCACAGACACTAAACAATGCTGTTGGTATTTCTTAGAGAAAGATGATTTATTAATGACAAAAAATAGGGAAGAAACATTTAATCCCATGTACTGAAGTGTTTATATTCTACATTCTATTTCTATTTACCTTCAAGAACAAGTCACAGCCCTTATCTGTGGTCAGTTATTATCAGGATTTGCAAATGTAGATCTGCTTGGTGGGAAACAGAATGCATTTCAATATTCAACTATGAATTATTTAATCAGTTCGTCTGCAGAGGAATATGGCTCTCCTGTTAGAGAACAAACACCTCAAACTTACTGTTTCTATGGGGTGAAACACAATTAGAAGACATCCTCTGCTTAGAGACAAAGTGTTGTTTGGAACAATATAGTTTAATCATACTACATAAGCATTGTGACTTACAGGCTTTTGTTGTTATAATTCTCCAACACTTTCATTTAATTATACCTTTTCTACAAAAGCCAGGCCATTCTCTGGATAATTATACTTGTATATGTATTTCTTACATAATCTTTTATGTAAGATTATGATTTTTCTTAAGATTTTTCCAATAGTATATGTTCAGCTATATTTAAAGTAAACATTGGGTTGTTAAAAATCTATCATTTAAATACTTAAATTCAAACAAAAGGAACATTGTTTTAACACTGAAATGTTCAGAAAATCTCTAAAGCCGATTTCTTGGCAGTGGTTCATTAAAACTGTTCTACTGAGTGATCAGTTCCTCAATAATTGACCCATATTTATTATAAAGTTTGTCTCATTAAACTCATTTCATAAAAAAGAAACATTGTTTCTCTGTGTTAATCGCCTTTTATGGCAAAGCTAAAGATTAGGCACTTGCATGTGACTGAGAAGAAAAAAATTATTAAAAGGGCAGCGTGTTTTCCGCCATATGCCAGTTTTGGTGTCATTAATTAAAATGTCTTGATGTATTTTGAAGATTTAATGCGTTTTCCAAATCCAGAAACTGCTAGCTTGGATTTCTAGCTTAACCACAACGGGTATGTGAATTAACATAATTGTGCTTTTGTTTCCCCACAATGCTTGAATGTATAAAAAGGTCAAGTGAAAGTGTTGTTTGGAAATGCAGTGATTGTCGTCGATTGTCTTCCATTTACTTGGCACTTTTAAAACATTTCTTTTTTTTTTTTAATAATGCCATTTTCATGATTTTCAAAGCATTAGTTAAATTGACTGATGGAAGCAGGACATTTCTCTCAAATTTAGCTAAACTAAACCTCAAAATTGGAGGCACAGGTTTATTTAATTAGAGTTGCTTAGCAACTGATAACCAATGACCAATGATGTGTCATGCAATGATTGACTTAATTGGATGAGAATTTCCTGGCTTTTTATTGGATTTTTCCAATGGCTTTCATTAAACATAACAAATTAAATAATTGCCTCTGATGTCAACCTTGAAATTAAATCTGTACAGGTCCTTAGGAGGCTGGTCATATTATTTTTTGCTTGCACTTGAAAAGTATACAGCAATTTCAAACTTTAGACACCCTTAAAATATTGTTTTTATTAGTATTATTCATATTTTTGTTTCCGTTATTACCAGATTTAAAGCCACAATATGTATTTTTTCAAAACATAACTTATTCAAAACAAAGGCGCAGCTTGTTGACGCCTTGATTTTGCAGAGCTTTTATTATGCCGCGGACGAGCGCTTCTGCTTCTTCCGGTCATGTGTATGTGGGGTAACACAGCGCTGTTTTATCATATTAGATACATTTGAGTGTGTTGAAAGTTATGTTATAATGCTACTCTGTGCATTCACTCAGTAGCTATGAGTCACACTGCAGTAAGATCGATATTAGGCATGGTAAAACATGGTACTTCCGTAAATCGAGAGATTTAAACAATAAGACTAACTGTGTTGAGCTATATAACAATGATTAGTATTCTGTCGATAATTAGTTTTCTGCCAAAATAAGACCGGAAAACGAGGGTAACGCAGGTATGATGTAATTGATAGGTGACATACAGACACGGTCCTTTAAAAAACACTTTTGGAAACATTTGGGAAAATGTACACAAGTCAACAAAATGTATAACATTGTTCTAGTGGTTTTTCGATATTTTAATCCAAAAACTTTTTTGTGCTTTTAATTTCACATACATATAATAATAATATTAATAATGCTATCTACTACTACTACTACTAATAATACTACAAATAATAATACATTTAAACTTGTTTGAAATAAAGTCTTCAATTTATGCAACATTATTTAAATATGATTTACGTGCCTATATACCTTTAGAAAGCTGATATAGTTATATAATATCAGATTTACTGTTAGAATCATAGCCTATCAAAGTCAAAACTCTGTCACATGTCACAGATTCTGTGCGTCTGAGTGCTCCTGGCAGAGTTATCAATAGAACATTGACCAGCTGGGGCCCCTGGCCCAAGGATGTCAGCCTTTTTCAAGAGAACTCAGCAGCAGAATTGGCCACATCTGATGGAGGCTCACGGCTACAGACTCCTAGACAAGTGTCGTCTCGGAGTAAACGGAGCCCATCGGAATTATGCCTGCCCACCAGCACCTTGCTGCATGATTTGCTCTGCCTCAAAGGCAATGACAGGAAGCATTCTCATTACATCTCAAGTATCTGGATTCAGTGACACTGCTGGCAAAAGGGCTCTTAGCAAAATCAGCACACGAAATTAAGATACAATGCATTTGTGCTTGAAGTAACCTATCTTCTGAACAACATATTGAAGAATGCTGGGGAATTTGATACGTCTCATCAGCAATATCTAGGTTCAAGTATAATATATTTAATCTCTATTATGCAACTATGTGACCAAGCATATGGCTAGATGGGAACTTAAAACACTGTTTTATTGGTTTGCTCTCATCCTGTCTGGGAAAACACACAGGAATGCGATCCATATGCGTCTTATCCTCATAATTCACCTCAGTGTATGGAAACGTGGATCACTCCCAATGAAAGCCTTCCTTCTCGATGTAGAACCAGAGTACAATATATCCACTGCATACATATTTCCATGAAGTAAAAATGCACTAGATGTCCCTTTTGAAAATGGTAGCAGGGAAGAATGAAGCCTACTGAGTCCTTAGCCAAAAATATAGGCAATGTTCTTCTTGTAATTATGGTGTTTTGAAAAATGACTGTCCTCTTAAAAAGGCTTCTCATCCAGTGATGGCTGTTAAGTAAACACTATTATCCAATGTGAATGGTTGACCCAGGACCGATCTGTAGATTACATTTGCAGAGGCAGCCTCCCTTTGAGTCATAAATCAATGAGGACTTGGGATGCTAGACCACATACAGCTGCTTGAGAAATACATCAGGCATTCAACATCATTCACCAGAAACAACATAATGCTTTTGCTTTATGGGGACATATGGCGCAACATTTTTTGTTATATCATACACAATATAGGGACCACAACCTTTGGACATCTAAGGCTGCAGGAATAAATAACATAGAACATCCAGGGAAATTAGAGCATTTCATATCACGTTCAGCTTCTTTAGCTTTTTTTGTCAGGAAATATGAGTTCCTTTTATATGGTCCATGCTCTTTTATAACTCCTATATTTCTGACATAAATAATGACATTTGTTAATGTTTTATATGCTGTACAGAACATATGCAAAAAATATATAATAATAATAATACATTTGCATACATAAAATAGATAATTTTGTCATCTTTTATGTAACATGTTAAGATTTCAGAAGAGCAGGTTATTTGACTGATTGTGGTTTTCGCTTAATTGCTTTCATTAAATTAAATTTGTAAAAACACATTATTTTATCAAGCCTAACTGAGAATTTAGCTCTATAATAAACACTTAATTTAAAAATGTTCTTAGCCTGTAATGTAATTTGTCTGTAACATGTCCACTGCTGTCAGCTGTCACTCAGTACTTCCATTTACTTGCATTAGAGGGCAGTGTAACTTTGGTGATAATTTGGCCATAGGGGAAAAAAAAGTATTTGGTTAAGGTTAGGCTGACATTATGTTGTTAAATTAATTAGTATGCTCGGCCTTGATTAATGTATAAACTACATGCTTAAGGCACCCACAAAATCCATAAAGGCCATAACAGACCTTTAAATGTAAACAACATAGCAGTTTCTAATCAAACTAATCTAAACTGAATGGATATGGTAATTCGTTTTCCCATTTCAGAGCTGAATGAAAAGGTGAAAAATCAAGCAAATTAAGAAAACATGTTTCTGAGGTTGAAACGTACATTAAATGTAATAATTTATCACAATATTACCACTATATATATATATATCGCTTTTGTTTGTCAAATTGAAGGTAGTCAGGCTGCCATTCAATAGCAGCCTTTGGCTTGACTGAAGATTATGTTAACCATCCAAAGGCCTGCAAATTCTTTTAAAGGGCTTAAAAAAATTAAATGTAGGTTAAAGATGGGCATTAAGCACTTGAAGCTTAGCCTATTGGGATAATGTAACCCTTTCATCTTAACATACCAAGAGCAAGAGCTGTCATTTACAGAATATGAACTGCAGTTCATGCAAATGCGAACCGCAGTTGTGTTGCAATCCATACTACACAAGACCTGGCAAGTTTTGAGTAGAGCAAGCAAATGATTTTTTAATGTAAAATGCTGTCCGCTCATTCAACAGTTTAAAACAAAACACAAAACCTAAAAGTTACAGAGGTATCAATAAGATGTAATGAGCTCTAAAGACAACAAAACAGATTGACTGCAAAGTGATTTACGCTGTCTCTTTGGCCAAGTTTTCTTTAGCAATCCTCTGTTGTCATCAGCCAATCAGAAGCACAAAAGCGCCAATTCCTATAAGGCTGTCACGATACTGACAGATGGGACCAATCAATCTAATAGCATAACAAAAACTGTGTGACCTCATTGTTATTGATTCTTTTACAATCTAAAATAAAAGGATGGATACACAAAGTGTAGCTACTGAGTCGCCATCCTCAATGTCATGGACAAAGAGTTTACATAACATCTGTATGAGTCATTAATATTGCATTGTTTATGATTATGTATTCTGAAGTGGATCATTGTTTATTATCCCAGGGTTTATTACCCTTTAGGGTCTCTTCACTCTTCCATGAATTTGGATGACTCCTCAGATGAAGAAGTGGTGACAGTTTTTTTTCCCCAAAAGACAATTGTATTAATTATAAAAAAAATTTGAACCATAAAACAAGGGACATTTGTTTTTTTATCTTATTTTTTATTGCATAGTTAGTCTGTGGCTCACTCTTTGAGTCAAATGTGTTTAAGGTCACAACAGTCACGTTTCTACAGGTAGCATTGTCCCTGAAGAAGCTGTCCTGTAGAGCTTTTTTTTTTACTGTCTTGAACCTCTCATAAAACCAAGCTAATTTTCCTCAAGAACATTCCCACATTATTACTTTGTCCACAAAGGTGAGTCACACTTTCCATTCAGCCAACCTGCCGGTCCAATCGCACAACCACTTTCTCATATGAATTCCTTTTATAATGCTGCCAGGCACCACTGGTTCATTGCATTTACTGCATATTTACTGTTTTACACATAAAATGATGCACAAAAGATCCTTAACAAGCTACATTGACCCCCCAACTCCAAACACGCTTGACTGGATAAACTCAGGCGAAGTTGCATAAAATATCCCTATTCGACTTACATTTGCAATGCATTAAACTTAATCGGCTATATTTTGTTACAATATGTTGCTGGTTTATAAGAAAATGTTTTAGCACCCGGTTATGGCTAGCTTGTAAACGCAATATATACCTCTAAAATTTACGTTTATGCACATTTTTAAGATGCACTGTTACCTAGCATCTGACGTTTCAGCCTTCGGACCATTCATTTCATTCCCTTGTAAAGCTGACAACTGAACAAAAGGTATGTGAGCTTTGACTTTTTTTTATTGGCAGCTGTCATTTATTGTGAGGTCAACACTTTACACCTGAAATCCAATTAAACTTTGTTCTGACCAGAGCAAAATTAAGATGCACTTATGGTCTTCATACATTGCAGATCGGATCCAAATATGAGTCAGTTCAATTACATTGAGAGTTAGTGTTGTCCACATTCATCTATGCAGTTGTCTGAATTTAGCACCCATAGGTTTTTTTTTTTTTTTAAATATGTTTTTTAGTTTGACTAGAAGACAAGCTTCTTTAGACTTTTCTTTCTTCTCTTCTCATATTTCTTGTGTAGTAGCCTATCTGTTTTGGGTGTTTGGCTTGGGATCAGGTTTGGTGAGCCTGTTTAAACTCAGCTACTGGTTCACTGCCATGGAACGGTTAATGTTCCATAAGCTTCCATATTTGAATAGACACACATTAATGTTCAACACTGCCAATACTTACACTGTATTTTGCACCACAACCTTGTGTATGGCTTCGTTTTGAACTCAACTGTTGAGATTTTTCCAGAGTTCAGGTACACGAGCATAACATGTAAGTCTGATTAAAAATTAATTCAAAGAAATACAAATGGCTGTTTCTCTAATGAAAAACTCTTAGAACTAGGAGTTTAGCCGTTTACTCAGAGTTCATTTGGTTTACAAAGCTCTACTTTGAGCATTGTACCCAATGAAACAGCTTTCCATCCACAGATGATTCCTTCATGGATGGGCAAGAGCTTTCTTTTAATTAGTGGGAATGACTAATGGAAAGAATGAGCTCAAATAATGGAGGGCGAGAGAGGGAGCAATAGCTTGTGGCAGTTGGGTACAGTTGACCTGATAACAAACAACATTTTTATTGTCTTGATTGGAAACAACAGTTTTAATCCAATAAATATGAATAAGTTTCAGCTTTAAGTGTATGCTACTTTAGCCTATAATGAAGTCTAATGAAGCTATGAATAAGATGTTTGACGTGAATCAACAACCTTGGCAACATATGTTTCCCTGAAAGGTTTATACCTATATTTAATTTCTACACTTTAGGATAGTTTTCTAAAGTAAAAACTTAAGGGTTCCTGAAGTAAGTAAAGAATTATTGGTTTTAATAATTAAGCTACCTGGTTCAGAGGTTGTTAAAAACAACATTGCCCATGATCATAAAGATCGTATTTATGAGTTGAACGCACATGAACGCCACTACGAAGTCGTAAATACCAGTGGGAAACCAGTGGGATTTTCTGGGCCCCGATCTGTACGAGTTGGTGGCGTGTCAGTGAGAAACATGGCGGAGTCAATGGATGCAACGTCTAGTTTCATTAGCAGTGACACTGTCAGGCTGTCATTTACAACAAAGTAAGCTAGCATTTTAATATAACAATTAGCCAAATATATAACGATACAGTTTACAGTGGCTTCGTTAAAAACGTAAAATATTAACTCACCTGATGCGTATTCTTTGTTCTTCATTTTCTATAAGCAGAGTTTACAAACCTTGCTGTATTTTCGTGAAATTCATTAAAAAGAAGGTACACCGCCATCTTGCTCCGACCAAAGAGACTTGAACGCACATGATGTCGTAAACACGACTTCTTCTCCTCGTAAATACGAACATCCCAGGAGGACTAGAACACGCCATGTATGTTCAACCGTGTCTTGTAATAATTAAAAGGTTATTTTGTAATTCAACATCAGAATCTGATAGCTTTCAACCTCCGCTACGTGTTCAACATTAAACAGTTTCGTTTTTATCATCATCCTATTTATTTTGATTATTGACTATTTTATTTTGGCGCTCCAGGCGAGTGACGTCATGCTGATGAACCTGCGGAGTGGAGTTCCCATCAACTACGGTTTGTTTTGAGCGGGCCCAAAGAGCAATGCACTGGTATAATGAAATATGACACATTCCAGGCAGACATAGATATATTTTCCAAAAATAATTGAGTAAGAATACACAGTTACATTGTATTTGATGGGAGAATAGCATAGACTCTAACAGTAAGTAATAGTAGAATCATCATTTTATGAATCTGTTTTGTGATATTAGCCTAGTTTGTTTATCTCAATCCAAAACATTACACTGGCAGTCCTTCACTGAGGCTAAATGCAGCTCTTTGTTAAAATGGTTAAGAATGTCTTTGTAATTATGTAAGTAATCAATGTATAATTAATAAAGTTCTTATGCTTGAGCAGATTTTCTGAATGTCTGGTAGCTTTTAATAAAATATTTCCTTAAATTACAAACCAGGCATATTATTTTTTCAAAGAGTTCAAAAGTTACTTCATAACAGGAATGACGCTTTTGCACCCAGTAACTTGCTATGTACAAGTCAAACAGAGCAAAATAATAGGCAATAGTTGTTCAGATAATAATCAGTCACAGAGGACAGGACCTAAACATGACATAAAGTCAGAGGACCTAAACATGACATAAAACAGGTACCTGAATCAATCTCTTTTTCTTTCAGCATACACACAAGGACCTCAAACATGTAAAAGACTGGGTAAGCATTTATCATCATTATCTCCATTTGTGTGTCATTTCTATTGCTGCTAGTAAAAGGCAAAGTATTTTCTTCTAGAGCCACAAAGGACAAATTTGAGGTCTGCTGTTCATATTGAGAGTGATTTTTAATTATTTTATCTGTGCCAAACACTGAATTAGTGATGATCAGATGCTTATTTGTGTTTTAAAATCAGGGCCCAGAAATCCACTCACAATCAAAGATTAGTCCAAAGGTGATGGGGTTCCATCTGTGCTGTCAAGGTCAAGCTTCTTAGACTCCGCAAAACAGAGGTATCAGGTATGTTGGGTTCATACTGCTCAGATTTTGCATATTAGTTTGAATATGACTGGACTGCAGCCTCTTTTTCCTTAAATTATTAACTCACTATTTCCAGTGGTTACTGGAAGATTGATTGTGACAGGGTTTTTAGACTAATGCACGTGCTACCATAACCCCAGTATTAAAATTGAAGAGGAAAAATTTGTGTTCAGCTAAAGTAATGACACATTCCGACCTGCTTTTAACAGCAGGAAGGGTACTTTGACCAAGGCTGTTTTTCAAAGCATTTCTTTCCTTGTTGAAATGGACAAGATGTACCAATGGAAGCACCTGGTTTTCTTCATGATTTCCCTGACCTGATATTTAGGGAATAGGCTATATCTGGTCACATGCAATGGATCATGCAAAATAATTATATCAAAAAAGTCAAGTTGCCACGGCGTTTTGTCTTTGTCACAGTGACAAAAGGCAGTGAAAAAAAAGACAAAAGATAAAGAAAACACAAAATGGATCAGGCCCTTTACACACTAAGTGCAGACTTCACAGACAGACCGGCAGATCACAGATTGTTTCAATTTTTTTTGGCAGAGCTCGAGATAAAAAAGCCATTGACTCCTAAAATGAAACATTTAGGAGCTATATCTGACTTGGAAACTACAGAATCATTTGATAAAGATGGTTGTACAGAAATGCTTCAGTTCATTACATAGTATCCAGCAAGGAATTTTGCATTTAAAAGACGCAAGTTATTTTGGCAAAAATGACATGTCACCGAATTCAAGGTTATTTTGACTAGAAGTAGGGCTGAAACGATTAGTCGACATTGTCGACAATAAAAAAATTGTCGACAAATATCTTTGTTGTCGATTAGTCGTTTGATATCGCGATTTGACCGCTAAGGCGCTGTAGCGCTAGAGTGTAATGCAGCCCTTACAAATGTTGCGGTAGAAGAATACAGTGCGAATGACAGAGTGCAAACAAATCTAGAGTGAACTAGCAAGATATGGGAAAGTTTAACAAAACTTTAAACTAAGGCTGCGTCTCAATCAGCTCCTAGTTCAGTAGTCAGGGCACTGATCAGGGATCAGCCCATTGACTCTTGTCCTGATCAGTGCCCTGACTACTGAACCAGGAGCTGATTGAGACGTGCAAGGCGAAACTTTTCACGAGAGCACAACGTGCATGTTGGAGCACTTAAAGAGGAAACAACTAACTAACTAACCAGCGGTAAATCTCTTTATTAGAGAATGCAATAATTGTAATAATATTAACAATAATAATATAATTACAGTAATTACAGTAAGTTTGATCGAGCTTGGAGGCAGGACTGTTTTTATTATTATAACACTATTAGGTATTATAGTCTTGTCACTTGCCTGTATTTTGTATTTACAAAGACTTACAAAAGGCGATGTTAGGAAGAATATCATGTCAGTTACTTTTTCATATTGTTAATTAAAATGTGAAAGAGAATCTGTCAGCTCAATTGTCATGTAAGAGATTAATATTATGTATTTTTGTCTGCAATGTCATTTGCAGATTAATATTTTTACCATTCTTTGTGTCCTGAAGTAAATGTCCTCTTTTTCTGTTTCAGTTCTAAGAAAAGCAGTGGGCCTATTATTGTTTTACAAATGAAGCTCTTAATACTGCTGCCAAGAGATGTTTACATTCAAACATCTATTTATTTATTTTTGTCTGTAATGCAGCTAATTTTTGTTTATTATTATTTATTTTTTCAATTGAAAGCGAACAGAATATTTAAACAATGCTTAGAGAGCATTTGTGTGTGATTTGAGTTCTGAGAACTTGGCTCAAAGTTAATTAAAACAACCATTTCAAAAGCTGAAATCAACAATTAATATATTATAGTTAGAATATGTATAACTCAATGTTTTAACTAATTGAAAAAGCTGAATAATCGTTCAAAATGTACTGATTAGTCGTCGATGTCAATGACAATAATCGAAGATTAGTCGATTATTAAAATAATTGTTTGTTGCAGCCCTAGCCTAGAAGTGCCTTATAGCCAGACTATATCGGGTCTATAAATAACTGAGACGGTGCAAGAGCAAGTTTTTGAAAACGATACCATTATTGTCTCAGTAAACTACAAATTTGTGAAAATAGTGACGTATGCGTATTATGTGTTCAGTCTATAGGCGCTTTACAAAGTGACATCACCCACTACTGTCCTGGCAGTATGATACAGCATTTTTATTAGTGTAAGGCCCGTGAAACTGGTCCAATTTGCCGGTTCGCCAATTCACAGGGAAGGTCACACGTGTTCTGTCCTCATTCATGCAAAGTATTGGTTGGTTAAATTTGTAATATATTAATCATAGTTTTACTCGTTTATTTCATCTGACTCCATAAATGAAAGGTTTTAATAATATCTGTGCCTCACTAAAAGTGAGCGAATGTTTGACTATTCCTTTTAACCATTAAGTGAACAAAGTCAAAATCAGTTGGAATAATCAAATGTAACAATTTATTATGTCAGGTAAATGTATCATGCCAATTTCATAATCAATTCAAAGATAATAGATACAAAACATCAAATGCTCAGGAATAAAGAGAAGATGCAAACCCAACTTTTAAGAAATACGTGAGGCTGAGAGATTTCTCTCTCAGCCTTACGGGCCGACCTCAAGTACAGGAAAAGGCCTCGAATTCTCTGCTGCATCCCATTAAATAGCCAGACCTCTTTCACATGGAAACATGTGCTAACAAAAGACATTTGCATGCAGTGGTCACACCTTGATGGGGGTGGTTTTGACCATTTGCTTCCTTTCTTTGTAAGTCAGTTTATCTATAAACTCTTAAAGCCTTATTACCTTTTATTTTATCTATCTGGATATGAGATATCTGTACCACTCACTTTGAGACATTTCAAATGATACCAAAAACATAACAGTCAATGATAAACATTCACATTAAACCATATTCTTGTGTGAGTGGAAGTGAAGTCGTGTGGGGAACCCTTTGTCTCAGAAAAGGGCCTCAACCAGTATTTTCAGTCTTACATTAGTTTGCGTGTAAACTGGGATCGTTTTGACAAAGTTGTCGTTTGTAAGCGAAAAGCGCCAAGGAAAAACTTTTCCGCTTGTAAGGCCTGACCAATCGTCCCAATGACGGCTTACGATTAGCAGGTGAAAGTTTCTGCATGTTCTGTCTTTTCAGCAGGGCAAAGTAATTTAATTACAATTTACTTTTATCTGACTCCATTTTACCACAACCTCGAATTTAGATTAGAATGGCAATTGGCTATTTGGTCATTTGTAAAATAGTTTATCTACACATTTGATTATTCTGTTTAACCCATTGTTGAAATTATACCCATTCGTGAAGTTCACAACATAATTTCGGGAGGAGTGAACCCATCTAATCTTTCAATCAACTGCTAAGCATATAAGCAGCCTCCTACCTCCTTCAGGCATCAGTCGTTTTGCATCATACGGACGTTTCCTTCGACAAAACATGTCCGATCTTCTGAAATTACGGCTATTCCCATCAGATGACAAACTTCTCAGCGTCTAAGAGACGCCTACCCCTCCTCCTCGACCTCAACCAGGTATTTCCACCCCGGATAGCAATCCACAGCTTGACCGACCAGGACGTCATCTCAAGCGCTCGTACAAACCACATACAAGAAGACCGCTCTCTCCTCCTCCATCAAGAGTCACAGCTTCCGCCATCTCTCCTTCTCCTTCTCTGCCTCCCCAGTCTTCATCTCTACTTACTCGTATGGAGGTTCCGTCAATTCCCTCTATTTTGAAATGGACCCTAAACAGTCTCCGTCAAGCACTCGCTAATGCAGGTGTCCACTTTCCACGCAGAACAACAAAGATCCAACTTTTCAAACTTTCTGTTCAAATAACACTCCCAGTCCTCCTAAACTTCATCCATAAAAACCCCAAGAGCAAAACTCAACGCACCTTAGCCATTTGTTTTTCCCCGCCGCAGCGGGGAAATCTCTACCAAACGCAGCGCGCTATCCCCATAGCGACCGCTCATACGTCCGCTCCTGTCCCGTTCTGGCCAGCAACAACGGCTGCCGAACATAGTTCCACAGCGGAACGCGCTCCAAACAACCCTCAGGTTTCCTTTCCAGGCTTAAGAGCTTCCAGGTTTGAGACAGAAATCCCTTCTCATTTAATGTCTCTTCCTTCTGCTGCTAATTTCCATCTTAATTCTCACAAAGGGGCAGATTCCAGCGTGAGGTTGCCTCCGCTGAATATTCCGCCCCCCCTACCCTTTCCTTTCTCTTCAGGTGGGGAGAACAGCGTGAGGATGCCTCCGCAGTCATTCCCACTTCTTTCTTTTCCTTCTATTTCCCACTTTTTTCCAGCAGCAACCCATACCAGTCAAGAAACACTTGCAAGGATACCTCAAGCTCAGCCCTCTATGTCTACAGCCCCAGCTCGCTGGCCTTCCCATGCCCTTGCGTCAGCAGAACTTCAACCACCTCCTCCTCATGTAGTAGCCCAGGAACCTCCACTAGTGTCTTCATAACTCCGTTTTCAAATTCTCGCAGGTGCAGATATAGATCTTCCTTCTCTCCTTACATCAGTCCCTAACAATGAATCCCATCTTTCTTTCGAATGTGGTCCTCTAACCATACACTTAAAGATTCCACCCCAACTACCAAGTGAGTACTCACTCAGAATTCTGCATAGCTTTCAGTAGACGTCATAAGTGCTGTCTTTCCCACAAGACGCAAAGAGCTCAACGACTATCTCTCCATCATAGCCGAGCTCAGCCTCTCTTTTGGTGGTAGTCATTTCTACACCTACCACAACCTTTTTTCTGCCAAATGTGCTGCTCGTATCACCCATTGGAACCAATGTCCATATTGGGGGGCTCTCGGCCTAGAACTTTACAATAACGTTTTTCTAGGCGTTCGAAGCATTTCCTGTGCCATTTGCAGGTCAAGCTCTCATTCAACTTGTCCTCAAATAACAACAGATCCCTCAACTCTTCCGGAATCGCAAGTGCCCAAGTCTACATCATACTTTCCCCGTTCCAGGAACGAAAACACCATTAGTTTCAACTCAGGGAAACAAGTTTGTAATAACTTCAATAACTTCGGCAGTGTGTTAGACAACGTTGTCGTTTTCTCGACATTTGCGAAGTTTTGTGGTGGAGCTCATGCTCATTCTGCATGTCCTTTACGTCGTTCATCAGCAAATCAAAATAAAAATCTCAAAAAGTATCTCTCTTCCCCTATCATCATTTCTTCCCTTGCAAACTAATTAAAAAACCATCCGGACAAAAACTTTACACACTACCTCATTTCAGGCTTGAAAGAAGGTTTCGATCCGGGTTTGGAAAGCCTACCAAATTCTAGCTTAATCTGCAACAATCTCCAGTCAGAATCAGCTGAACCAGAAACCGTAGAGGTCCTCATCAAAAAAGAAGTGGTTTCCGGCTTCATGATTGGTCCGTTCAATTGCCCCCCTTCTAACTTTTCCGCATAAATCCTATAGGGATAGCCACCAGGAAATTCTCAGGCAAAAAACGCATCATAATTTACCTTTCTGCCCCACATGGAAAAAATCAACCAAGTATCAACAGCTTAATCCCACTAGAAGAATTCTCACCGCAATATCATGACATAGACCAAGCAATCAATCTCATCAAACACGCAGACAACGCAGCCTGGCTCGCAAAGGTCGATATTACTTCAGCTTTCAAGGTCATGCCCATCCACCCCGATTTTTGCCATTTATTCGGCATTCGTTGGCGCGAACAATTTTACTTTGCGGTCCGTTTGACTTTCGGCAGCCCAAAAATATTCTATACCCTATCTGAAGCTCTCTGCTGGATCCTACAAAACAACTACGCCATTTCCTTCCTGATTCATCTTCTTAATGATTTTCTCAAAATCTCCCCCAGCCAGTTTCCCCCAGCAGAACACCTAACCATTGTCCAAAAAGTCTTCTCACAGTTAGGAGTCCCCCTCTCCCCGGAGAAAACCTTGGGCCCTTCTACATCTTTGGAATTCCTGGGAATCAATCTCGATTCCGTTAAATTCCAAGCTTCTCTTCCCAAGGAGAAGATAGATTGAATAATCGCCATTTCTCTAAACTTGCTAGAAGCCCCCCATTGCAGCGAACGTGACTTGCTTTCTCTTCTAGGGCATTTAAACTACGCCATGCGGATAATTCCGCAAGGCAGGCCTTTCATTTCACATCTTTTGACTCTCGCTACCGCAGCCCAAGGTCTCGATGACCTAGTCGTACTAAATCCCCCTTGTCGTTCAGATCTCAAACTCTGGACTACATTCATAAAGCAATGGAACGAGCTCACATTCTTCTACGACAATTTTTTGTCCCAAGCCAGCGACCTCAATCTTTTCACAGACGCTGCCCCATCCATAGGTTTTGGAGGTTACTACGAAGGCCATTGGTTTGCCTCAACTTGGCCACCTGAGCTAACTCTATCCCCCCCATTCCGACCAATCGATCGCACTGTTCGAGCTGTATCCCATAATCGTAGCAGCCCATTTATGGGGCTCGAACTGGTCATCAAAAACCATTTCCTTTTTCTGCAACAACCAAACAATAGTTCACTGCATAAACAAAGGCCGTTCTAATGCCCCAAAAATCATGCCCCTACTGAGACGCCTCATTTGGACATCCGCCTGTAACCAATTCATTGTGAAAGCTGAACATATCACAGGCCATAAAAAACAAATCGCTGATGCTCTTTCTCGGTTTCTTTTCCAGAAATTCAGAACATTGGTTCCAGAATCAGACTACAACCCGACACCAGTTCCTCCCTATTCAGAGCTCATATTCCCATAGACCACCCCCTCAGTCATCTTCACACCCTTTCCATGGAATCAATATTGCAAGCCGTTTCTCCAAGAACTCTTGGAGTTCCTTTAAAAACTTCCATACAGTTTACAATTTAGCTTTCCCAGATTTTTCCCTCCAATAACTTCTTTAATTTCCCACATGAACAGTTCCAAATCCATTCAGCCAGGATCCATTAAAGTCTACCTCAGCGGCATACATTTCTTGTTCAAAATCATCTATGGCCATGAGTGCCCTGCCATCTCAAATCCCCAGACATCTCTTCTTATTAAAGGCCTACAAAAAACTCACACCACCAAACCCGATACCAGGCAACCTCTTACCATCGACCTCCTAGGCAAATGCCTGACTACCAGCCGCTCCGGGGTTTTCCCTCCGAATATAACCAGAACCCTGGACGCCATGTTCATTTGAGCTTTTTTTGGCTTTCTTCGAGTTTCAGAATTTACAATCAATTCCACTTTCAATCCAGCTAATCATCCAACCGTCTTAGATCTCTATATTTTAAACCATGACACAATTCGATTCAACATCAAACAGAGTAAAACCGACCAATTGAAACGTGACCATCCAGTCTTCATTTTCAAGCTACCAACATCCATTCAGCCCTATCAGTCCCTTGCCGCATTCATATCTCAGAGGCATTTCTCACAAATCAATTCTCCGCTCGAACCTTTATTTCTCGATGAAAATAACCACCCAGCATCCAGACATTGGTTCCAGAGAAAACTAAAAACTGTCCTCCCCAGATCAGGAATTCCTAAACACTTTTCCTCCCACTCATTCCGTATAGGAGCAGCTACCACAGCTGCACAGAAAGGCCTATCGGAAACCCAGATTAAAATGCTAGGTCGTTGGACCTCCCAAACTTTCGAATCCTACGTAAGATCAAACCTCTTCCACATCAGACAAGCCCACCAAACTTTCACATCCTCAAAAAACTCGCTGCTTACCAAGCCCCGCAGGGTTTTCATACATCTGGTTGCAGTGAGGGCCCTCCCGTTCAATTGGGCTTGCTACCTACGCATGGCGTTGGCTCTCCCATTTGAATCGCAGTGTGGGCCCCCCCAACCAAGATGCAACGCAGGCTCTCCCGTTCGAATCGCAGTGTCGGCCCTCCCGTTCGCTTAAACAGGAGCTTCATGTCTTATTTTTACCATGGGCTGCCAATCCGAACTGCAGTGAGGGCCTTTATTGTTTGGGTGCCGTGGGGGCTCTCCCTTTCCGAATCGCAGTGTGAGCCTTCAGGTTCTCTATCTTGAGGGCTCTCCCGTTCGGATTGCAGTGAGGGATCTCCCATCTGAACAGCGGACTGGAGGAACCTGATATTCGTCCTTCGGTAGTTGCGGGCCAACATGTTCTTGTGCGGTGCAGGCCCTTGCCTCAGAGGGAGGGAAGCACTGCGTCAAATTTCTCATCGTAGGCTCTCTCTTTCTGTGGCAGAGGGAGTGGTTATCGCTTGGGAGCAGTTTTGGCCCGCTTCTCCAGGGACAAAGACCTCCTTCCTCACTCATGACATTAAGGGCCCCCTGTTATTCCAACCCGGGGGGTTCCATGTCATGAATGCTAAGGCAGCTCGTCACCTCTCGTCATGTCAATTTTTACTCTTTTGGGGGGCCTTCCGTAATCAAACTGAAACTCCAGAGAAAATACTGTCATCAACTCCACTCACATATTACCAGCTTGCTGCCCTAAATCTAATTTGCACTTTTTTTGGGGTAAATCTAAGCTTGAGTGGAAGCGGCTTCCTCGAGCACCTCCACCGCGGACAGCAAGCCAAATACGCTTAAACCTTATCAGCTAAAGAGTATATGGGTAAACAAACTCGTGAAGTGAAGTTCACAACATAATTTCGGGAGGAGTGAACCCATCTAATCTTTCAATCAACTGCTAAGCATATAAGCAGCCTCCTACCTCGAGCCCCTCCACTGCGGACAGCAAGCCAAATACACTTAAACCTTATCAGCTAAAGAGTATATGGGTAAACAAACTCGTGAAATCCAGATTCCAATAACAATTCGAGTCTCGTCGTATTATGCTTTCTTTTTCACAAATCCGTCAGTCTTGGTCACTAAACAGAGGCGATTAACTAATATCCTAGTGCTCCACGTTGATCATTCTAGAATATTTTTTCTTCAGTCCCCTTACACTGTAAAAAATTTCAGGTCTCTCCAATTAAACATGTTCTAGTGACTGGTCACATCTAAATTTTTCAGTTGGCCAAATTGAATTTCTGTGAATTGTAAAAAGTAAAGGAAAGTTTCGGCCGACCGCCTTCCGTGTTCAATTTATGGAAAAAGTGTTGAAAGGTCATCTGCCGATCGAGACTAACGCGACCAGGTACGTCATGACATCACGTACGCATCTTGAGTTTCACTTTCAACACTTTTCCATGGAAGGCGATCGACTGGAACTTTACTTGATGAAGTTTTAAATATGGATATTTTTCTTACACAAATGCATCGATTCGCTTCAGAAGGCCTTTATTAACACCCCGGAGCCGCGTGGAGCACGTTAATCGATGGACAGGTGCATTTTTTATGGACTTAAAAAACAGAGCAACTATTATTGCAATTCTAATGCTTGGATTAGCCTGGACTTTTGTAAAATAACTCTGATTGTGTTCGTCTGAAATAAGAATGTCATATACACCTAGGATGACTTGAGGGTGAGTAAATCATGGGCTAATTTTCATTTTTGGGTGAACTATCCCTTTAACTTAGGCATACAAGAAATGCAGCCCAGAGCTGCTACCGAGTTTACAGTTGACTTCCTCACTGAACTGTGAAAGTGATGATACACAGGGCAACTTTTTGAGCAATGTTGCCATCAACAGGCAACCAGGTGTGACACAGGGCCCATCACCAATCTAAAGTATCCAGATAGAAATTTGTTGCCCATTCTCAATGGCACGTCGGTGCTAGCTCCTTCGTCAAAGGAGATACGCCAATGTTTATCACAAGAACATGACTGTAAATATGAACACAAGATTGAATGTAATATAAAACGTATTATTTGTTGTTAAAATCCTTATTAATACCAAAAAACACTCTCCTTGTTTGCTTGGGCATATATTATTATTATTTTTATTATTATTGTTGTTAGTATTATTATTACTACATAGACATAGCTAAATTCTACTGTACAACTGTAATATATTTCTGTCACAATTTCAAGATAAACCCAACTTTTATTTTGAAAGGTTGCAATGAGGACCTTTGAGTTTGTGTGTGTATGATACAATGATATTTTTTTTTATACCAAATTAAACGGTTAAATGCTGATGAATTGACTCTGGAGATGAAGTTCATGTGTTCATGTACTCATATAGTGAGGCAGCAGACGATGTAAACTCTGCAAGCGTCACATGTGCTTCTGTGTGTGTGTGTGTGTGTGTGTGTGTGTGTGTGTGTGTGTGTGTGTGTGTGTGTGTGTGTGTGTAAATGAAACCGCGCGTCGGCACCATTCATTCACACAGAGACACACAAAACATGCAGGATTCATATATATTATACATAATAGTCTTTTTACGGTTTAATATTCACAGACACTAGTCTATATCCCGAATTGATTTAAGTGTACTGGCCTGCTTTTTATTAATTCTTCCAAAATTTGGCAAATTCCGTTTTTATGACTGGATTCCGCGATTCCGCCCGTGTTCTCCACATCTTGGAAATCATAGGGCCCTACATGTTTGATGTAGGAACATTTCTTATACCCCTTCGTTTGAAGTGTGGTCCCAAAAAATCTTCATTTGAAGGGCTATCTGGCCCTTCCCCCAATCCCTACCCATCCAACCAAAAGAGAATCGAGACACCCCTAGAAATGGGATTGGGCCTAAGTAAATCATGGCTGTTTACAAAAATACAACTGCAAATTTACTGTTATGCACCTGTTGAGGGTTATTTTTATTCTGTCTTGAGGGGTTCTGACATCAGGGTGTCTCACTCAAAAACAGCTTAACCTGTTAGAAGACATTTTGTGGTTTTGATTTAATCTATAGAAGCCCTTGCTCTTAGCCCATACATTCCAGCACCACAAGAAGTTCAGAAAGTAATACTTCTCCTCTTTGAAGTGCCCCCCGAGATCAAGTCTTTGACATTACTAACTCATTTCATATCTAAGCAAATAACCCTCACCTTGAAGTTCCAGGCTCTGATCATGTTGTAATAAAGTGGATTCATGGTCATCTGGACTTCTGGCTGACTGGCTGTGTCGACCCTAGTTTTTTTGTCACTCAATTGAAAGAACATCTGCTGCTTTTATGAAAACCCTATTGGCTCAAAACCGCATTGTGTCACTGACTATTGACGAACCATTTAAAGGGGTCATGAACTGGCTTTTAAAAAAATATTATACTGTTGTCTGAGGTCAATGACGTTTGCGTGTTTTTTACATTCAAAAACATCATAATGAATAAGTAATAGGCTATTTTCTGCCTTGGTTTTGAGGCTCTCTGAAGAAACACTCGGTTTTGATGGGCGTGTCGCAATGAAGACTTGGAAGTAAACGCCCACGGCTAGGATTGGATAAGATTTGCATATTTAATGAGCTTCACCTCCCCTCAGTACATGTGGGGATTGTTTTAAAAGCGTCTGGGGAAATGTTCACAGGATTTGCAAAGTATCTTTATCAAACAAATACAATGATTCATCTCTCATCCACCCGTGATTGATTGGAATGTTAATTTTTTATTACTTGCACGGCCCGATCAATGAATATAACCGTGAACCGTACACACACACATGCGCGCGCATGCGCAAGAAAGGAATGTTATTTCACTATTTAAGATAGCCCGTCGGCAGGCCGGTGATACGTTTTGGTAGCCCGTCTGAAAAACACATAGCCCCGGGACGTTGGGCTTTGCGAGCCCTGGCCCATAACATTGCAAGTCCGAGTCTGATCACGAATGAACCAACAACACAACAAATAAAGGAGCCTGTGACAGCGTGCTAAGGTATGTAATCAATAGATATCAAACGATCTGTAACAGTGCAATACACAGTGTTAAAACATGTTTTTCTCACATAAGTGTGTTGCACCATTCCTGTCGGATCCAATATAGAAGGCACAGCATTGTGTTTTAATCTCAGTATGTCTGCTAATCCAGTCTCGACCTGTATCTTGTTTACAATCGATTCCGCGGTGATATGAAAAGAACAAACGCGCAATGTCTTGCGCACGTGAGCTGGAACCGGCATGTTTATTGCTCGGTAGCGCGACCCGTTTAGCTCCATGAGTCGGTGGGCAGGCTTGAGGCGGCGCTTCTGCATTCTATGACGTCAATGGTCGACATATTCTGAGATCGAGTGTTTTCTGGGCCTGGTGTCAATAAAAGCTTATCTTTGACTAACAAGGAAGTTTTCAGCTCCGAAACTTACAGGATATTCTTATATCACAATGAACTTTTATATATCAAAGGCTCAAAGGAAAGTTGATTTCTCAATTCATCCCCCCTTTACAACCTCCTGTATTTGAATTGTTGCTGTGATTTCGAGATAAAAAATTTTAAGAGTGAGATATATTAGAGATGTGAGATATGGGGCAAGCTGAGCTTAAAGTTGTCTTAATTGAAAGCATAAAAGAGTAACAAAACACCAAAGAAATGGCTTAAATCTTGAATTAACCATCGCAGTTCTTTAGTAAACAGGCAGAGGCCCTACTGGGCTGGTTAACCACACACACTGAACTGGGAACAGGCCTTTAGAAGCTGTATTGAGAAACATCTGTCAATGTGGTGCAGCTCTCTCGCACTCAGTATTTGTGGGTGGTTTTTTGTGCTATTTTGGATTGGGTGCTGCTGCTAAGGGCCAGTCTGGCAGAGAGGAGTGTGGGGGAAAGCCACAGTGGCGTCTGTCTCCTGGGGCCCTCAGCTGAAGCACCCGCTGAGGACCCAGCCATTACTTTCTGATGACTGCGATGCTCTAAAAATGACTTAGGGGTCACATCCGGACAGATTTTATGAACTTGTAACAGCATAGATGTGATTATTTGTGACAATGTGTCATCTTGCACACAAAGTAGACTATTCACCCTGTCTTTTCATTTTTTATTTATTATATTCATTTTGGGTATAGTGTGCCCTCCCACTTTTCAGTGCCCTTGGTTTCGGAAATATTCTGGAAATAAGTATTTGTTAAAGATTTAAAAGCCATGAATCAAACCAATCAGCTACAAAGTGAATCACAACATTACAAACTTTGATTTGAAGAAAATAAATATTTGAAAATCGGACCAAAAGACAACACTGTGTATGTACTTAACAGCTTTAGTGAGATAAGAACAACAATCTCATGCAACATTGCGAATGATAGTAAACATTGGAAAAAACCCTTAAAGATATTTTTAAAACCCGGGGTAAAAGGCTGTGTGTGGGTAAAAGGCAGAAAGTATTGATGCAAATACTTTAGCTAAAATAATGTTTTTAATAATGCCTAAGTTAATATTTGTTTAAAACAATCACTTTAGAAAAGTTTGTACTATTTTCGGTTTATTTTGATATATAAAATAATTCATTTTTTGTTCAATAAATAAACTGTAATTAAGATATGTTCATTTAAAAAAAAAAAAAAAAAAATTTTTTTTTTAAAGAATAAAGATTCTTAAAACATTAAATGAGATCCCATAATAATTGAATATAGCTTTACAGTAGTAACAAATTAATATATATTACATTTTAAAAATATTATAGTTTAATTATAAATATGGTAATTATCTCTAATACCCCTTTTCCACCAAGACAGTGCTAGAGCTAGATCGGAGCCAGAGCTAGTCCCAGTTCATAGTTGGTTCAACTGAGGAGCCTGCTAAGAACCGTTTGCGTTTCCACAGGCTAGAGAGCCACAACAGAGCCAGGTCTTACGTCACTGTATACGTCTCATCTTTCTCAGCAACGCTAGCGGGAAACACAAATACACCAGGCTTGTTTGAGATGCATCGGTGCTGCGCAGACCGATCCACGTATAATATTTAAAAAACGCATGAGTGAATCAAAAGCATCAGGAGTCGTGTGCTCTCGCTGGACTCGTTTTCATACGACGATCGGTCTCTGCACAGCACCGCTGCGAACAAGCCTTCCATCAACAATGCAAACGTTGCGTTACTATTGATTCACATGGCTTTACGATCCTACATCGGCATCAAAACACAACGAAAACACAGCGAATCCAACGCAGTCGTGCTGCTCGCCGTAATGTGTATAGACGGAGATTACAAACGAGCAGCAGCTGTTAGCTCCATTAGCTGCTATTTCAACAATGGCGGATCTCAAGTCTGTGTTCGTCTTGTTGACCCCGCCCCCAGTGCCTGACGTAATCGGTTCTTACTTCTAGCCCAGCAATGTTTTGGTGCTACTTAACGCCCGTTTCACACATACTCCGTTTGCAGTGCGTATGCGGTGCGTATTTTTTTCCGTACCCATGTTAACGGATTACAGCTTCCACACTGCACGCGGATGCTGTCCGTCAGTCCGTTCCAGGTGCGGTGCGTCTGCAGCAGTCCGGCGATCGTTTCCGTACCGAGTCTATTTTTTGCTGTGCTGCACTGCGGAATTAAAGTGACAGCACATTGTTCGCTTTAAAATAAACATGTACTGACACGAAAATCTAGTAATTTTACCACAGATGTATGTAATTTAAAATATACTCTGTTTCAAAGTCAACACATGGCTTTTTTTTCTCGGGTAAAGCAAGGAAACAACACCTTACCTGGCATTTAGGTTAAAAATTGAAATAATGGAGAGCACGTAACGTTACGTTCCTGGAGGTGGAAAAACAAAGGTCTTTATGACCTGCTTTTAAAAGGGTTTAAAAACGAAAGAAAAAACGAGAGTCGGCTGTTTCTATTGTAAGTTTCTAATTTAAAATGTTTATAGGCTATAAGTTATATTTCAATGTTTTGCCACTTGTGTGAGCTAAAGTATAGGCTATATAAAGTTATATAGGCTATATAAATAATAAGTAATGAATTGAATAAAACGTTGTTTAAATGTACTACGTTAAAACGTGACATCTATGAAAGTGTAAACAAAGAGAATTGCAATTCTGACAAGCCATGTTCAGTAACAACTTTTGGATTTGAAATAAAAATAATAATGAATAAATGCTGTGTTTGTGGTATACAACCGCGGATCAGTTGCGCGCTGCAAACGCAGCATATATGAAAGAACAACAGCGCGTGCTGCTCCTGCACCGCATACGCACCGCAACACGCACCGCATACGCACTGCAGACGGAGTATGTGTGAAACGGGCGTAAGAACCACTTTTCCTGGCTCGGAGCTGGGGCTTTGGGTGTGGAAACACAAAGAACCGATTTGGAACTAGGCTCTGGCTCCAATCTAGCTCTGGCTCTGCTTTGGTGGAAAAGGGGTATAAGATGCACACCCAACTTGATATATGATATTTACCATCTGAATCTAACCATGTCATGTCTACAAATGGAAAAGTCAGCCAGCTATTTATTATCAGGTTAATTATTGTGCCTTTAGCCCCAAAAGCAGGGGCATCTTTTACCACAAATACACGTTATTGAAAAATAGTTGGTATAATATCCTTGAACAAAACTGAAAAGCATTCAGAAGACATTTGACTCAAAATTTAGACAATCATTTTATCAATTCTTATTTGCATTTAAAAAAACTTTAAATATTAGATCAAATTCCCCACAGTTTGGCACACCGAATTGATTCTTCTTTCATGAACACTATGCAGTGGTATTTTACATTTAATTATTACATGTCTGCACCTGAATATTACTGTCAGACCTTATTTTATTTGTAACTTTATTATATTGTACGTACACTATATTGCCAAAAGTATTGGGACACCCCTCCAAATCATTGAATTCAGGTGTTCCAATCACTTCCATGGCCACAAGTGTATAAAATCAAGCACCAAGGCATGCTTCTACAAACATTTGTGAAAGAATGGGTTGCTCTTAGGGGGAAGGAGCGTTGTGTGTGTAAAGAGTGATGATCGGCTCACAAGTGAAGAAGAAATGGTTCGTAACGCTTCTCCCCCCTGGACTATTTACATTTTTACCGGCTACAACTGAGTTCTCACGGGACTCCAGCGCGAGACTACAGCTTGCCGTCTAAAACACTATTTCGGTGAGTTTAAACAATGGCTAAGTTGCTAAACGCATCTCGTTGACATGTAAGGGCCCTGTTCATGTTGGACAGACATTTTAATTGCTTTTTGTCTGTTAACAGGCACAAAGACACTCTTTATGTATATGCCCCCATAGCTGCCGTGTTAGCTGAATGGGAGCTCTGGGCATTAACTGTAACAGCTCCGTGTTGCAAGCACCAATACGATTAGTTTATTTTTCTATAGACAGTACTCACAAAGGTATAACAATCAAGATTAACTTAAAAATTCACCAGAGTTCTCCTTTTAATATGGATTAGCTCTCTATGGTTTTGATCAGTTGTCTATAGTGTGCTCTGATGACCACCATTAGCATTTAGTAGGGGTTTATGAGATAAAAAGAATTATGATCATCATTTGCTAATTTACTAGTTACATGTGAAACTCTTGTTTCAGCCGGTTTAAGGAAGCAGATCAAGGTGACAGAGGAACTGTTAATATAGAGACCAAATCTTCACTCATATTTTCTGGAATACTGGATCAGTGTGTTGTGATTGGTCAACCACTTGAGGGTATTTCAGAAATATCCCCTTACCATAACCGTTTCTTCTGGGATTCAACTCATCCTGGCCTCTCCCCCTTTTGCATTTGCCTTGGGCGGGAATTATTTAAATGAGGACTATTGTGATGTGTTTATTCCAGGAAGAAAACTTAAGACTACAAAGTTTTCAGAATCAATCGTCAGAAATGAGTTCAGAAATCAGAAACAGTAAGGAGAATAACTCTCTTTGGAGTTGGCTTTGTGCTTTGTATCTTTGCGGAATTGTTTCATGCTTAAACAGCAACATCACACACTAAAGAAAGTTGAAAATGTAAAAAAAACCCATAATAGGTCATTTTAACTACAAAACAAACAAACCACAAGCTCAATATCAACATTTACAAACAATTTCAAAAAAAGTCTTTGCAAATGCGTACTGGTTTAAACTAAACTCTCACATTAAGTTATGTGACATTGATTCCAGTAAAGTCATTTTAAAGTTCAAGCAGCTCTTGCTTCATGCTCAAGTCCTCACCTGGCACATCAACAGTGTTCTTTCTCTTTGTTTACAGCCCAGTCGATGACAAATTTGAATCAGTAATCTGTCTGAAACCTTTAATTTCCACCTCGACATTAGAAAGCCCCAATAATATTCATTCACTTGATCCAAAAGCTTTAGTCACAGGTTAGTGCTTGTTTCTCCAAGAGTCCACGTGAACAGTTTTGCTTGTATTCGTGAGCGCAGTCTCTTTCACAATTCTTGGAGCATTGTGTTACATTGGGACGCTCGCCCTTGCTCATAAAAGTATGCAGTCATTTAGTTTGAAGCACTCTCCACATCACTTCCAAAAGGCTTAAATATCATTATGAGGCAGACCTGGCTCTGCAACTACCGTATCTTTATTACCGTTGCTTTAATGGCTTCTGTGGGAGTGAAGTCATCTACTTACATCCACCTCAGTACCATGAATGGCCTGATGTGTGGCCAGAGTGAATGCCCTGCAAAGGTCCTCCAATGTCCTCTGATTTCATTTCCTCGTTTAAAGGCAGTGGCTCATCAATTAAATTTGCAGTGAACCTGGAAAAATGTGTCTGCAAAAATAATCAAGAATGGCATGTTATTCCGATTTGAGTCTGACCCAAATTTTGACAAACACATAAGAATATAATTTGGTCATTTTTCTGAACTGAGTTACACTAGTCAGTTCTGGCAGGTCTGTTGTCAATTTTCTAAGATGAGATAAAGGTCGGTGAAATCACATGTTTCTTTGAATGGCTTGTTTTTGTCTGCTAACTGGTTTACTTTTTTTATGTTATGCTGGATGTGACATTCCTGTTTCTGATGACACTAAATCTTGTACCAAGTCTTTTAGGTAAATCATTGTTGTGTCTCATTAATGTCTTTTTGAATTATTATGATATTTTATCTGTTGCCAGGGATTACTTTTAAATTTTTTGGAGGGAATAAATTATGGATCTCTTATGCTGTGAGTGTGTCATTAAAACAACATTGTTTCTGAGAAAAATGCTACTTTGGGTACTTTTTTTTGACGGGCCTGCCACAAACGTGGTGGCATATTATTCATTATATTATTATTATTGGCTTTATTTAAACAGTTCCTGAAAAAAATCCCTATCCATCAAGTTAATCAGGAGTGCCTGCACTATAATTTTACTCCGTGTTATTTGGACAGTCGTTTGTTCTGAGTTCTTTTGCTCGTCGGTTCTGAACTGAGGCAGAGGTGCACAAACCACAGGATTGGCCGACCACTTGTCAAGCTGTCAGGCATGGGCAGTGCAGTCTGGCTCACTCTAAGTTCCTGCATTCTTAAACTTGCTAGGTTCTTAATACATGGCAGCCGCTCTTCCGCCACGTGGCAAGCGCCATAAAGAGCAGCTTTCTTTTAGTTTGAGGTGTATAATGTTGAGATTCAGCTCATGCTGAATCTATTTCCCCTGTGCCAGACTACAGCCTGAGGTGAACCTCAGTGCACAAGTTCTCCACGCAGCAAACCAGGTAAGACCACCCTTGAGAATTACACTGTTGTGGCCAAATCACTTTTTTGGGGCTTATGCAGCATTTAGAACTATATTTTGTCTGAAATTTTGAGGGTTAAAGGGATTGTTCACCCACAAACTGAATCATTTCATCATTTAATCACCCTCATGATGTCTGAATTAATTTATTCTCTGGAGGTGAATTTTTGAAGAATATCCTGGCTACTCCTTTCCAAACAATAAATAAGGTTGTCAACAACAAAGACAACATTTGCACAGAAAAGTGGTCCAAATGATTCAAATGATCTTCTGAAGCCATATTGTTTTTTATTTTTGTAAGGAACTGATTAATATGTAAATCATTTCCCCCGTAATATCTTCATATGTCCTAGCTCTCCTTGGTGCACTAATTAGAGCAGGGGTTTTCAAACTAGGGTCCGGGGTCCTCCAGAAGGTTCTAAGGGGTCCCCAGAAAATTTCAGAGAATAAAAAGACAAAGCAAAAATGGATAAAGTCTACCGAACATTCTACCTGTTTCATGTTAAATGTTAAATCTAGATGTTTCTCTCCTTTCTTGCCGTAAACCTACTTTCCAGAATTGTATATGTTTGCTTTGTGTCTTTCTAGTAAGTTTTACTCACTATAGTCCTTTATCTCGCTCACTGGGGTTGTAAGCTGCTTGCATACATTTATTGTGAAAGTTGCTTATAAAAAAAAAAACTATTTTTTAAACTATTTATTTGTATGATACAGCTGCAAATAAGTATTTGAACACCTGTCTATCAGCTAGAATTCTGACCCTCAAAGACCTGTTAGTCTGCCTTTAAAATGTCCACCTCCACTCCATTTATTATCCTAAATTAGATGCACCTGTTTGAGGTCGTTAGCTGCATAAAGACACCTGTCCACCCCATACAATCAGTAAGAATCCAACTACTAACATGGCCAAGACCAAAGAGCTGTCCAAAGACACTAGAGACAAATTGTACACCTCCACAAGGCTGGAAAGGGCTACGGGGAAATTGCCAAGCAGCTTGGTGAAAAAAGGTTAGCAAATCATTAGAAAAATGAAAAATGGAGCAATCATTAGAAAATGGAAGAAGCTAAACATGACTGTCAATCTCCCTCGGACTGGGGCTCCATGCAAGATCTCACCTCGTGGGGTCTCAATGATCCTAAGAAAGGTGAGAAATCAGCCCAGAACTACACGGGAGGAGCTGGTCAATGACCTGAAAAGAGCTGGGACCACCGTTTCCAAGATTACTGTTGGTAATACACTAAGACGTCATGGTTTGAAATCATGCATGGCACGGAAGGTTCCCCTGCTTAAACCAGCACATGTCAAGGCCCGTCTTAAGTTTGCCAATGACCATTTGGATGATCCAGAGGAGTCATAGGAGAAATTCATGTGAACAGATGTGACCAAAATAGAACTTTTTGTTCATAATTCCACTAAACGTGTGTGGAGGAAGAAGAATGATGAGTGCCATCCCAAGAACACCATCCCTACTGTGAAGCATGGGGGTGGTAGCATCATGCTTTGGGGGTGTGTTTCTGCACATGGGACAGGGCGACTGCACTGTATTAAGGAGAGGATGGGCCATGTATTGCGAGATTTTGGGGAACAACCTCCTTCCCTCAGTTAGAGCATTGAAGATGGGTCGAGGCTGGGTCTTCCAACATGACAATGACCCGAAGCACACAGTCAGGATAACCAATGAGTGGCTCTGTAAGAAGCATATCAAGGTTTTGGCGTGGCCTAGCCAGTCTCCAGACCTAAACCCAATAGAGAATCTTTGGAGGGAGCTCAAACTCCGTGATTCTCAGCAACAGGCCAGAAACCTGACTGATCAAGTCAAGTCAACTTTATTTATTTAGCGCTTTTAACAATGTAGATTGTTTCAAAGCAGCTTTACAATGTTAAACAGGAAAATAATGCAGCATAATTTTATTAAGCTGTATAGCCATTTGATGTCATCAGTTCATTTCAATTTCCATACGGTGACAGTGTGGGCTTTAGATCAATAATTAGATCAGTAATTTAGTTTATATGGTTAATTTAGTTTATTAATTAGATTTATTTCGATGTTTAGTTGAAAAATGTAGTGTCCCCAACTGAGCACGCCAAGCCAGAGGCAACAGTGGCAAGGAAACCAAAACCCCATTAGGTGACCTAATGGGGAAAAATAAACCTTGGGAGAAACCAGGCTCAGTCGGGGTGCCAGTTCTCCTCTGATCTATCTGTGTGGAGGAGTGGGCCAAAATCCCTCCTGCAGTGTGTGCAAACCTGGTGAAAAACTACAGGAAACGTTTGACCTCTGTAATTGCAAACAAAGGCTACTGTACCAAATATTATTTGAACACCTGAGAAAATCACTTATTTGCAGCTGTATCATACAAATAAATAGTTAAAAAATCATACATTGTGATTTCTGGATTTTTTTTTTTAGATTATGTCTCTCACAGTGGACATGCACCTACAATGGCAATTTCAGACCCCTCCATGATCCCTAAGTAGGAGAACTTGCAAAATAGCAGGGTGTTCAACTACTTACTTATTTTCCTCACTGTATATAGATGGATTTTAGGAAGGGGGTCCCTCATACAAGGTTCATCATATTTGGGGGTCCTTGCCATGATAAAATTTGAAAACGTCTCGGGTTATGTATATAACCCTTGTTCCCCGAGAAGGAAACGACACTGCGTCATCTTGTGATGACACTTTGGGAACGCGCTCAGCGTTACGCATCTGAAGTATGAAAGAAATCAAGCCAATCTGATTGGTGGTGCGTCATGACATAGTAGATGACGGCATACCCGGAAGATACAAAGGGACGCCGATGCAAACACACAGCAGTTTTTCCGCGATGAAGCGAGTGCTCTGACCGTGATGGGTGTGGCGACGAGACGCAGTGTCTCGTTCCTTTCTCGGGGACAAGGGTTATATACATAACCCGAGACGTTCCCCTTCTAGGGAACTCGCACTGCGTCATCGTGTGATGACACTTTGGGAACGTTAATACCCACTATGCCACACCGACATCACCCACGTCCCAGTGTGAAGCTGGAGACCAGGCACACTTAGGACGCAAGCACTCTAGCACCAGGCGTCACCGGGGTGAAGGCAGATTGCCCACCCTATAAGCTGTGGCTATAGCCTGGACGATCCAGTTGCTGATCGTCTGAGTAGACGCAGGCAGCCCTCTCTTGGGTGAGCCAAAGCACACTAACACTAACGTCGCTTTGTATCTTCCTCAGAGGGATCTGCCTTGGAGGGCCGTCTAGCAGAGCTATAATGTCCGAGAACCATGCTCGAGTGGGCCACCGGGGTGCTACTAAGAGCAGGCTGTTGCCTCTGGCTTGGCGTGCTCAGTTGGGGACACTATATTTTTCAACTAAACATCGAAATAAATCTAATTAATAAACTAATTTAACCATATAAACTAAATTACTGATCTAATTATTGATCTAAAGCCCACACTGTCACCGTATGGAAATTTAAATGAACTGATGACATCAAATGGCTATACAGCTGAATAAAATTAGGCTGCATTATTTTGCTGTTTAACACTGTAAAGCTGCTTTGAAACAATCTACATTGTTAAAAGCGCTATATAAATAAAGTTGACTTGACTTGACTCCCGGCGGACCCGCTTGCAGACCCGCTCCAGGGAAACGGGGCTGGATCCCTGAGAGAGAACCACAGTGGACAGTGGGATGTCTCTCGAGACGCGAACAGGTCCACTTCCACTGGGCCGAATCTCTCGCACATGGTCTCCACCACCTCTGGATGGAGCCGCCACTCCCCGGGCCTCAGCCCCTACCTCAACAGGACATCTGCTCCCTGGTTCTGGTCCCCGGGGATATACATCGCTCTGAGAGACGATCATTTCCCCTGGGACCACAGGAGGATTTGATGCGCCAGTCTGCATAGAGGGCGCGACCTCAAACCCCCCTGGTGGTTGAGATGCGCGACAACTGAGGTGTTGTCCGAGCGTATCAGGACATGGTGGCCGCGAAGGTCCGGGTAAAAGCTCCTGAGAGCCTTGTAGACCGCCAACATCTCCAGGCAGTTGATGTGCCATGAAGAATGCCGGGTCTCCCACAGACCTCTCGCAAAGCGGCCGTCCATGACCACGCCCCAGCCAGTGAGGGAAGCGTCTGTTGAAACGGCTCTCCGGCAACATGACGCTACCAACACTGGCCTCTGGGACAGGAACCAAGGTTTCAGCCATATGACGAGGGAACGAAGGCATTTGCGTGTTACCCTGATCATACGAAACGGATTTCCCCTCGGGGAAAACCCCTTGGTCCTCAGCCACCACTGTAGGGGTCTCATGTGCAGCAGGCCAAAAGGTATCATGTTGGCTGCCGAAATCACGGCATGGCTTGGTGGGTAGCACCGGGGCCTTAAGGGACGAAGTGGCCTCGGGAGAGAGGTAGCTCGCGAGAGCATCCTCCACCCGAGGCAGCGTCCCATAAACACGCTCGGCCGACCCCAGCACATTCCCAAAATCAAGTGCTTGGGGGGTGGAAAGTCTGGCCGAGTAGGGATTTTCCCAGGATCTACACAACTCATTGTGCAGATCCTGGAAAAATGGCAGGCGTGGAGGTTGAGACCTGCGCTTGAAGAACCTTTTATCCAGCTTACTGGGCGGCTGGATTTCGGGCTCTTCCTGTGGCCATTCAATATGTAACTTGGCCACAGCGCGGGTCAAAACCTCCACTAGCTCCTCCTGAGCGGGTGCATGAAGCGATGGCTGAGCTTCCATGTCACCCGCCTCTATGCTCAGCCTATCCGACTCCTCAGAGCCGGACAGCTGAAGCATCGGGTTCTCCGCCTCGCGGGAAGAAGCCGCATCACGGGCTTCCGCACGGGGCGGGAGAACATCGGAATCCTCGGACGAGGATAGGGAAAGTGCCTCAGCAGTCCCATATCCCGTCGCGAGGTCCCGTTGCGATCCCCATGATCTGTGGGGCTCGTGGGCTTGGCCGGTTTCATCGAACACGGCCAGCCATGAGCGCAACACCCTGAGCGGCAGCTTATCGCCCTCGCTACAGGTGGCTCCCTCGAGAGCCGCCCTAGCGTGCTGCACGCCCAGGCATTGCACACACATTAGATGTGTGTCCGTGCCCGAAAGGAAACGCGGACACGGATGCACACATCTCCTGAACTGAGCCATCTCACTTGATATTTTCAACGTTGGTAGACAAACAACACCAAATAGACAGACAAAGTACACAGTCCCTTTGTATCTTCCGGGTATGCCGTCATCTACTACGTCATGACGCACCACCAATCAGATTGGCTTGATTTCATTCATACTTCAGATGCGTAACGCTGAGGCCATTCCCAAAGTGTCATCACACGATGACGCAGTGCGAGTTCCCTCGAAGAGGAACCCCTGAATTGGAGAATGTGATGTCTCATTCGTTAACAATGTTTTGTGGCTTGGATGATCCAGTTCATGAAACTGATCCGAGTGATTAATTCACAAATTGTATTGTTCTGCTGTTGGCTGACTATAATGATCTGGTTGGAGAGCAAAATTATCAGTGAATAATGGCTTAAATCTTAGTCTGTTCCAATCGCATTGCTTTGGAAGACTTGAAATATGACACACAAGTTGTATGAATTACTTTTATGATACTTTTGTTTTGCTTTTTTTGTCATTTCGCATGACAGCCCAGTCCTCGTTCTCATTGAAAAGAGTGGCTGGTATCTGCAAAATCCCGAAAGTCATACTGGTTTGGAATGACATGACGCTGAGCAAATTATGACAAATGTACGATTTTTGAGTGTACTCTCCCTGGTATCTGTTTTTGTGGAAATGAACCCTCAGCCACCCATGGACACAGATGATAAATTATATGCCTGTTCTGGAGAACTTTAAATTTCAAATGCTTTGAAGATGGGAATGTGATCCTTATAATTTGCAGACATGGTTAAGCCATGTTCAGTTTTATAGTAACCTACATTAAGTGGCTTGTGGTCTTAATTCAGATTAAATATATCTATTTGCCTGTCAGTCTGCACAAAAAGAGTTGGAGATGGATTCTTGTTTCTTTTTTTGTATGGACTATTAAACATGTTAGGCTCTTAGACAAGGCACGTGAGTCTTTTGCTATAGAAACCTATCTTCCGCTCATGCATTCACACCATTGTCTGTCATCCAGGGTTCACACACCCTTCTGCAGTCCCTTCTGACCAGACCCAGGCATCAGATTGTAAGGAGAGAGTACAGACCAGGTGCAAACAAAATGTGAAATACTTTCAGTGGGTGGAACTGCAGGTCATGGAGGAGAAGGTTTACCATGCCTTTACATTTTTATAGGCCCTGAGATTTACTGTTTCCCTCTAAGGGACTGAGATTCTTCCCCCACAGCACAGGATTCCTCTCTGAAAGATTGAGCTGACACATAAACAGACTGCTAAAGATGATCTGGATCATTGTAACCAGTCACAATTTATGTATTTAATCCTTCACCTATGCTGCCTCTTTGCATTGATATCTAATGACCATTGATACTTATCTGAGCAGTTTTCCCCCAAAGTAATAAAGCTTTTTTTTTCATTGATAGTGTAGGTTTAGTTGTTTGTTTAATTTCTTTCGCAATATTTGGAGTCCGTTTAACTTATTATTTTGATGAAAGTACTCAAGCAAGTTCCTTTGTGCAATTACATTTAAACCTCATTTATTTAATTTAATAATTTAATTTGAAGACCTTTGCATTCACACACTGTTTTTTAAGCAGTCTTCCTGACCAGGAAGTCAGTACTGTTCCTTAAGTTCTTATTAGGAAAATTGTACACAACTTTTCTATCTCTGCCAGTGCAAGCTATTTGTGAATGTCATCCTGTCTGTAGAAATGTTTCTGATGGAGCCCAGACCAGAGGAAATGCCAGGCGTTCCCAGATAAGCTAGCTTTCCTCCATTCTGGAATAAAGCACATCGCAGACCAGCCACATTCTCCCAGGGATCAAATAAAACCCACCCAGAGAAACCTAGTGTCCTCTCTGCCATCATTCAGAAATATTTAGACTCTAGAATAATATTTGAGCTAATTTCTGGCAAAATTCTCATAATGTGCCTTCTGAATTACTGTATGAAGCCTTTTCACACTTTGTAGCAGCCATCATATGGCTAATTTTGACACTTTCATTGTACACTCACCTAAAGGATTATTAGGAACACCTGTTCAATTTCTCATTAATGCAATTATCTAATCAACCAATCACATGGCAGTTGCCTCAATGCATTTAGGGGTGTGGTCCTGGTCAAGACAATCTCCTGAACTCCAACCTGAATGTCAGAATGGGAAAGAAAGCTGATTTAAGCAATTTTGAGCGTGGCATGGTTGTTGGTGCCAGACGGGCCGGTCTGAGTATTTCACAATCTGCTCAGTTACTGGGATTTTCACGCACAACCATTTCTAGGGTTTACAAAGAATGGTGTGAAAAGGGAAAAACATCCAGTATGCGGCAGTCCTGTCGGCGAAAATGCCTTACTAATTTAAGTAGTTGATGCTAGAGGTCAGAGGAGAATGGGCCGACTGATTCAAGCTGATAGAAGAGCAACTTTGACTGAAATAACCACTCTTCACAACCGAGGTATGCAGCAAAGCATTTGTGAAGCCACAACACGCACAACCTTGAGGCGGATGGGCTACAACAGCAGAAGACCCCACTGGGTACCACTCTTCTCCACTACAAATAGGAAAAAGAGGCTACAATTTGCACGAGCTCACCAAAATTAGACAGTTGAAGACTGGAAAAATGTTGCCTGGTCTGATGATTCTCGATTTCTGTTGAGACATTCAGATGGTAGAGTCAGAATTTGGCGTAAACAGAATGAGAACATGGATCCATCATGCCTTGTTACCACTGTGCAGGCTGGTGGTGGTGTGTAATGGTGTGGGGGATGTTTTCTTGGCACACTTTAGGCCCCTTAGTGCCAATTGGGCATCGTTTAAATGCCACGGCCTACCTGAGCATTGTTTCTGACCATGTCCATCCCTTTATGACCACCATGTACCCATCCTCTGATGGCTACTTCCAGCAGGATAATGTCACAAAGCTCGAATAATTTCAAATTGGTTTCTTGAACATGACAATGAGTTCACTGTACTAAAATGGCCCCCACAGTCAACTGATCTCAACCCAATAGAGCATCTTTGGGATGTGGTGGAACGGGAGCTTCGTGCCCTGGATGTGCATCCCACAAATCTCCATCAACTGCAAGATGCTATCCTATCAATATGGGCCAACATTTCTAAAGAATGCTTTCAGCACCTTGTTGAATCAATGCCATGTAGAATTAAGGCAGTTCTGAAGGCGAAAGGGGGTCAAACACCGTATTAGTATGGTGTTCCTAATAATCCTTTAGGAGAGTGTATATTGGCCTTTGAGGATCATTATAAATGTGCATGAAGAGACATTTTATGTGAAGCTACTGTTGAATCAACCTGCAACAAATTAGCTTTTCTATGTTTTAATATTTACACTTCATTTAAAGTTAGGACAGCAAGGAAACTTGTAAAAGTCTGGGCCAGGGGTCTAATTGGCCCTTATAATTTACAGCAGGCAGCACAACCATTTGCCATACTGATGCAAAGTGGCACTGGTCCAAACAATTGTGTTTAATAAGACTGCGAGGTACGGCTACAGTAAATGTGCTTTCAGCATATTATATGTTGTCCTGAAGACATTTGTAACATTTAAGCTCTTAATACTGTGATAATATCTCCATGGGGAGTTACTGAGCACAGCAGTATACTTTGCAATAATATATTACTGTGTTGGCTAATGTACTGCAGTATGTTCTTTGCTCTCTGCTTTATATTATTTTCCCTGTATCCAAATAATCATGAGGACTGTACACAGAACGTGACTTGGAGTGTTGCCCTGCTTTTAGTAAAACATTAAGCTGCATTTTATAAAGAAATGTCAGACTGGCATGAGCCTGTAATATGGGTGCAGATTATTTATTTCCATGAGGATCTAGACCTTTCCTTACTAGTCTTTACATTCTGTCTATATAAATATTATCTAGATAGAGACTTACTTTCTCCATTATTCTGTTTTTGCCTTGATAGACAATCATCAGAAGCCTGAAACAATTAGCTGGTTGGCAGAGTAAGAAACCTGGATGGTATAAATCAGCAGGGAGGCAACAGGCTCCAGGAAGGTGAAACCAACGAAACCACATCAAAAATGTCTGCTGTGCCATCTATTTTTCCACGGTACGCTATCAAAATCTCATATTTTGAAGTACACCAAGTACAAGAAAATGTACACAATGGCGTTAGTTTAGCGTGATTGCACAAGAAGAAATGTATCACAATCCTCTTTTCTGATGTTAGAGAGAAATGTTTTTGGTTTTTGCAGGAGTTCACTGAGCGTTTATAGTCTTGTGTGTTGGAACTAGGCTAGCTTATGCCAAACTACACACCCTCTTGCAGTGTGGTTACTACCGGAGAGAACAACTGAAACTGTCCATTCAGCAAGGTTGTACGGCGGGTCAGCGAGAAGCATGACGGAAGCTTCACTAAATAAAGGGGAAATTTGTGGCCGATGTGAGATCCTCCCGCTTAAAATCAGCTATTTATACAGAATCGTAAGGGCTGTAATCGTGGTCACCTAAATATGACCCTCAGATTATAGAATGGAACAGTTTAGCCTTGCTTCATGGCAAAGAGAGAAAAAATAGCATGCTGAAGAACAAGATGAAATAATGTTTGGCTGTAATCAACCTGTGTTTGACTCACATTTTTTTGCTCCAAGTATTCCTTTTCTATAGTTACAACAGTGGTTGCTAATCACTGGTTGAGAAACCCAACCATTTGAATTTAGAATATGCTATTATTTCCAAAAAACAGTGAAAAACTGTAATGCCTCAAACATATGGGATGTTTTGGATGCATCTTTAAAACTTGTATGGCAACAAGATTATATATATATATATATACACACACACAGGTGCTGGTCATATAATTAGAATATCATCAAAAAGTTGATTTATTTCACTAATTCCATTCGAAAAGTTAAACTTTTATATTATATTCATTCATTACACACAGACTGATATATTTCAAATGTTTATTTATTTTATTTTTCATAATTATAACTGACAACTAAGGAAAATCCAAAATTCAGTATCTCAGAAAATTAGAATATTGTGAAAAGGTTTAATATTGAAGACACCTGGTGCCACACTCTAATCAGCTAATGAACTCAAAACACCTGCAAAGGCTTTAAATGGTCTCTCAGTCTCAGTCAGCTCTGTGTCCAAGCACATTAATAGAGAGGCAAAGGGAAGGAAAAGATGTGGTAGAAAAAAAATGTACAAGCAATAGGGATAACCACACCCTGGAGAGGATTGTGAAACAAAACCCATTCAAAAATGTGGGGGAGATTCACAAAGAGTGGACTGCAGCTGGAGTCAGTGCTTCAAGAACCACTACACACAGACGTATGCAAGACATGAGTTTCAGCTGTCGCATTCCTTGTGTCAAGCCACTTGAACAACAGACAGCGTCAGAAGCGTCTCGTCTGGGCTAAAGACAAAAAGGACTGGACTGCTGCTGAGTGGTCCAAAGTTATGTTCTCTGATGAAAGTAAATTTTGCATTTCCTTCGGAAATCAGGGTCCCAGAGTCTGGAGGAAGAGAGGAGAGGCACACAATCCACATTGCTTGAGGTCCAGTGTAAAGTTTCCACAGTCAGTGATGGTTTGGGGTGCCATGTCATCTGCTGGTGTTGGTCCACTGTGTTCTCTGAGGTCCAAGGTCAACGCAGCCGTATACCAGGATGTTTTAGAGCACTTCATGCTTCCTGCTGCTGACCAACTTTATGGAGATGCAGATTTCATTTTCCAACAGGTCTTGGCACCTGCACACAGTGCCAAAGCAACCAGTGCCTGGTTTAAGGACCATGGTATCCCTGTTCTTAATTGGCCATCAAACTCGCCTGACCTTAACCCCATAGAAAATCTATGGGGTATTGTGAAGAGGAAGATGCGATATGCCAAAGCCAACAATACAGAAGAGCTGAAGGCCACTATCAGAGCAACCTGGTCTCTCATAACACCTGAGCAATGCCACAGACTGATCGACTCCATGCCACGCCGCATTGCTGCAGTAATTCAGGCAAAAGAAGCCCATACTAAGTATTGAGTGCTGTACATGCTCATACTTTTCATGTTCATAGTTTTCAGTTGGCCAAGATTTCTAAAAATCCTTTCTTTGTATTGGTCAATACAAAGTACTATACTAAGTACTATTCTAATTTTCTGAGATACTGAATTTGGTATTTTCCTTAGTTGTCAGTTATAATCATCAAAATTGAAAGAAATAAACATTTGAAATATATCAGTCTGTGTGTAATGAATATAATATAATATACAAGTTTCACTTTTTGATGATATTCTAATTATATGACCAGCACCTGTGTGTGTATGTGTGTGTGTATATATATATATATATATATATATATATATATATATATATATATATATATATATATATATATATATATATATATATATATATATATATATATATATATATATATATATATATATATATATATATATATATATATATATATATATATATATATATATATATATATATATAGTGTGTATATGTATATATATATATATATATATATATATATATATATATATATATATATATATATATATTATAATATAGTGTGTGTATATATAATTTTAATTGAATTCTCAAATAGCACCAAAATTTCCTCAACATTTCCTCTTGGTAGCACTTCATGGCCTTTGTGGACTAAAAAGCCCATAATTGGATGATCCACAGGTTCATTAGTCTCATTCATCAGCCGTCATCATCAGTTATTTCTGTATTCACCCAATATTCGGCTGACTAGGGTCCCCTGGGAAGAGCTGCGCCCCGCCTCACTCCAGGCTGCTCTCTATAACATTGAGTTTGGGCACAATTGATGTGGCTCCCAAAAGGCTTGGTTGCCAAGATTCAAAATGAGGAATGTTTTTGGAACAATGAACATATAGAGGCTGGTTTTCAATTGTGATTTTCCATTGCATGCAAATGTGGATGGTAGAGAGCTTAAGTGTTTTTGTGGGCCATTTCAAAAACTTCCAAAAGCAAAACAAAGATGTGTGTCTTCTAGTCATGTAATGCATTGGCTATTTTTTAAAATATCTATCTAGTTCATGGGCTTTACATAGTCTTCATGATGCAAAAATCACATTCTTACTGGCTGACTATAATTATGCAGCAAAGACAAAAAATATTGTTGCGTATGATGCAATTGTCGCCCATGCTCATAATCTTATATTGTGCATTTTTTTTAAAACTTTTTTCTGTGTTATTCATTGTGGAATAACAGAAAAACTGTGTCTGATAGAACATGTTCTTGGATTTCCAGGTTTATGTAATTGCTAGGTGACCAGTCTGTTCATTATTTACAATCAGATTTTACTGTTGCCAGCGTGACTTGACCTTTGCAATAATTCCACAGTTCCAACAGGAAGTGTTTGTAAATCTTAATAAGGAGATTTGAGTGGCAGCCTCCCCAATCACATCAACATTATTCCCTGTGAAGCAGTTTATTAGCCACTTTGTCAGGCGTGATGTGACTTTGTGGCCTGGGTTTAATATCTTGTTATAAATTATAGCAATAATTATCTTTCAATGTATTCCAATTCTTAAATCTTAAAAGCATTTATTATATTATTTATTGTGTTTTGAATAGCAAAATTTGACTGGCTTTATTGTTAAAGTGGTTTGGTGGTGTTGGCCTTGTCTCTAACCACACTGTCATTACACCAGTCATCCAGGGCATTGAGGGCTTCCCTCGAAAGGCTTGCACATGCATTTGAGTATAAATAAGTGTGAAAGCTAGAGGAAAAAATACACTAACAGACATTTTGAGCTTTCCAGCATTCCGCCTGTTTTTGTCATTTCCTTTCCCCTTTAATTGGGAACCTCCTTGATGTTTTGTTGCTAATTTCATCTGCTCCTTTTGGGAACCAACAATAATAGTTCCATTCCAAATGAGTTCTCAGACTGTGCATTAGTCGCAAGTTGTCATTTAGTGAACATGTCTTATACGTCAGTGCTGGACTTGTTGTGTGCTCTCTATTGTTGCCGTCACAGGCTGCTTTGTTGCTAACAGAGCTCTAAGCGAATTATTTAATCCTATAATTTAAAGACAAGTTTATCATGGCATACTTAGACAACATATATTTAACTCTTTCAGGGTGTTAAAGGGAAAGATTTACTGTTGTGATGTGCTTTTTTCTTCCTTGATAAGTTGTACTTATTGCGACAAATCATTCAACTGACCAATTTCTGTTCACGTTCCAGAAGTACATTCTTCCTAAGCCTAACCACACTCTAAACCTAACCATGATTTTAATTTGGGATCTGTAAAGAACAAAAATTCAACCTCAGAAGAGGCCACAGGATTTTCTGATGACTGTAATCTGAATAAACTCACAGTGTGTAAGCAGCAACATGAAGAAAATGGCTCTAGAATGAAATAGATCTATTGGGGTTATAGTTCATTCAAAATGAAAATTGTTATTGTGTGCTCATCAGCAAGGTGGTCTTTCCAATGAAAGTGAACAGGAAATGGGAATAGTCATATGTTTTGTATGAGGCAAGTAATATAAACTTTCAAACATCCTCTTTTTTTGTCAGCAAATTTATTGACATGTAAATATTTGTATGAACATAAAAAAGATTCAGAAACTGAGATTCACAGACATTTGAAGAACAGAAATGAAATGATGAGTCCCTGAACAAGTGGGGGTCAATATTAACAGTTGCAGTCAGTATCTAATGTGCACCAGCTGCTTTAAGTACTAGTGCATCTCATCCTCATGGACAAATCTGCGACAGATTTGCCAGTTCTTGCTGTGAGATGTTACTCCACTTTTCCATTAAGGAACTTGCAAGTTCTTTGAACACGTCTCTGGGGGGGTCGTATGATTACATATGTTTTGGCAGTGCAAGGACGATCAGCTGTCCTTCCTGTCTCTCTGTAGCATTGTTTTAGGCATTTATTATTGCTCTAGCCACATCTGCAATCCTCATGCCTCCCTGCAGCAAGACTATGGCATGTTCACACAGGGGGTCAGGAACCCTGAGCATCGTTCTTCTGGTGTTTGTCATAGTCAGACTCAGTAGAAAGGTCTCAGTGTTTCTTAAGTTATTGTAACTCTGACCTTTTTACCACCTGTAAACTGTTAGGGTCAGATTTACTAACAGCTTGCGCCAGCGCAAAACCCTTGGTGTTAAAAAACTACTGTCAGGATTTACTACAGACACGCAAGTGAAAAACGTGCTGAAAAGTTGTGGGCAGAGTTATTTTTTGCGGCTGAACTTATTGCATACACTCTAAAAAAAAAAGGTTCTTTATGGCACCAAAAAAGGTTCTTGGCTCGTAATCATAGGGGAACCTTTTTTAGTGCTATATAGCACCAATTTTGGTGCTTCAGTGGTTCTTCAGAGGTTCTTCACCGGTTCTTTGACTAAGGTGCTATATAGCACCTCTGAAGAACCGCTGAAGAACCACTGAAGCACCAAAATTGGTGCTATATAGCACTAAAAAAGGTTCCCCTATGATTACGAGCCAAGAACCTTTTTTGGTGCCATATAGAACCTTTTTTTTTTTAGAGTGTATGCATATGTAGGAGTTTCCCTTTCAGACCCAAAATTAATGGGATTATTTACCGCAGCACAAAAGCAGGTCTTAAACCAGACGCTAACTGGTAGATTGTGTTAGTCATTATGGAAATGATTTGGCTGTGATGTGTTGTTTAATTTGCGCATCGTCAGTAGGTCACGCGCAGAACTTTCCACTTCCATCTGTGCTTTTTTGGAATTGCGCTCTCACGCTAATTTACCCTGTTTAGTAAATCTGGCCCTTAGTGTCTTAAGGACAGTTCCACAGGTGCATCTGCAATAACTGTTTATGGTTTATTGAACAAGCATGGAAAACATTGTTTAAACTCTTTCAAATAAAGATCTGTAAAGCTTATTTGGGTTTTACAATATTATCTTTAAAATACAGTATCCCGAAAAAGTAGTTTCTTTACATTAACAAGGTTAACTTAAAAACTGAATGGTTATTAACTTTTGTTGACAGTTTAGACATGCAATTAATGATAAAATCAAAAACGGTTTTATCTGACTACTGTTTGCCTGACTAAAGCTATATGTCCTACTAAGAGTGTTCAGCAAACAGCTTTAAACCTTTCAACAGGAGCAGAAGAGAAAAAAAAACTTTGTGTTGTGTTTGGCAAGACAAAAAAAACCCCACTTTAATTGTAACATGCATGTGCAGATAATTCTACAAAAGCTGCGCTACTAAAGTGGAACGCTTGAAATATTCTAAACAGTGTAATTAAAGGGCTTTTATGTCATTTATAACACCAGACTTAAAAATAGAAAGCATGCAATTGTGTATTTGTGCTGTCTGGCTCATGGATCAAGTAGACTCCAGTAAATTGCTGTTGTTTCTGTTAGCATGCAGCTGTGCTGCCAGTGATTCTAGATTGACCTATTACGGGGGACGTGATTTTGCCTAGGATGTGTACCTGGTTCAACATCCTTTCTTGGTCCTTGAACAACTTCTAAGCTTAGTCCAAGAGTCAAACCTAACCATTAAACGACCAGCTAACACCAGTCTTGACTGCATCAGCTCAACAACATACCAGGATTAGAGGCTCTTTATGGTCATCATTCAAGGTGTTTAGGTTGTAATTTGCTATATAGGCTTTGGATTCACCTTTCTCAATTGCAGTTTCAGCAATCATTAATCACATGGTTATAAACTAAAAATCATTTGGGCCCCAAAATGAGGTGAATCTGGAGTGTTTGTCACATTTGACACTAATAACTTTCTACATTGAAAGTAAACTGGCGAGGCATTGGAAAACACTTGTATATGTCAGAACTACATTCATTTTCAGCATCTACTGTGCAAGCGACCTGTCAAATTACGGGTCATCAAACACTCTTCAGTGACTTGAGAACCCACTCATGAAGGCTTGAAATTTTGTTGTTTCAGTTCTCAGAATTATTTATTTCTAATATGGATGGTTATTTAAACCTAAGATTAGGTTTCATTTATAGAATAAAAGTAACAGTTATTTTGCAAGTATTTCCAGTAAGCTGTTTCACTAAATGTATTATGGGCAGGTATTTTCCTGATAGCCTCAAGGTGGTTCAAAGCTCTATACATTTGTCTGGTGGGTATCCTGGACTTTGTCATTGCTGGCCAGCTCTACAGTTTTCTCAAGCCAACACTCTCTTTAAATAAGACTCAATGTTTTCTACCACGGGTTTGGGCTCATAATGTTTTGATTGTTTCCCTCGAATGAAATTTTCCTCCTTTGAGATTTTTTAGCTAGTGACATTTTCCATTTTTGGGACTGTTCCCACAAAAACAATACTGAGGCTTTCAAAGCGCTTCTATGATTAGCCTCATACTTCTCTTTAGTATGAATAAAATAAATGCTAGTAAAGTTAACAATAATACTAATTATTTCTATTATTAATGATATAGATATATATATAATGATATATTAATGATATGTTATTATTATAGATAAGTGATTAAACAAATATGCATATTGACAACAAACCAGAGCAAACTGAATTTTTGTACTATGCTGTTTTGTCCTTTACAACCCAGGTAAAGCATTATAATGTCTGTGTAAAGCATTAAAAAGTTCAGCAGCAGCTCAAGACTCTGAATAAGATGTCTAGTGTTTGTGCTGCTCTCTTAACAGTAGCCCACACGGAATGCTGGTAATTAGCTCTGTAATCACAGGCTTTGGAAAATCTGCAAAAAATACACAGCTGATCTCTGTGTGAAAGGGTTTTATCTGTGGGTTGTGGTGGTTTTGTAACGTGTGATCAGCAGTTGTCTTTTTGTTCTCAGTGATGAATATCATAGCAAGACCATAAATTATTTGGCAGTAAACCCAAATTAACAACACTAAAAATTTGCATTCATAATGGGAGCAGGCTAATAGTTAACAACATATGTCAAACATGCAATATCCTTGTAATATTGAAATCATTTGCTGTCAACGATCAATGTTTTTAAAGCCAGGTTGATTTTAGTAAATTGATCCAATTTTAGCATAAACATACAAATGTTCTTTTCATTTTTTTAAATGTCATCCCACATTGTTTTATCTACCGCAGCAGGTGTGTGATACTAGACAGAGCGGATGAGATTAACTGTATAGATTGGCTATGTTTGGATAGATGGTTGGATGATGGGGGTGATGATAAGCAAAGCTTTGCAAGTGAAGGTACCCTGGATCAGCAGTGGACTTGAATGCTGATAACATTCCCAGCATTCACATTTTCATGTTATGCAGTGTTTAAGTGCATATGGGCCTCCTGTTTTGATCAATTCGTTCCTTTCAAACACTTCCATTTCGAGAGAGAGCTGCAGGAATGTGTGCAGATGTTTTAGATCAAGGTGTGATATTGCTCATATGGGCACAGACAGGTTTGATGGAGATCTTGCAAAAAATTTGTTTTCATTTCAAAAGGTGAATTATTGGAGTGCCACCAGAAGAACGATTGTTTGATTTCAAGTGGATATGTGCCTCAACATTTTATCCTCTTGGGGTTTTATATAAGTATATTATATAACACCCTAGTTTAAAAAAACGTCCATATTCTTTATAGTAAGACTTTTTCCACATTTTTGTATGGATTGTTTTGATTTTTGCAAAAGAGACTTTTTCAAAAACAAATAAGAGTGTCCAAATATTTTAAAAACCTTTGTGCCAAGTTCTTAGAAAGTTACCTTTTGTGGACATTTGGGCATCATATGGTTTATAAAAAGTTCAAATGTATTGACTCTAAAAATGTAATGTGGTGCAACCATTGGAAATGTGTATAGACATACAGTACTGGTCAAAAGTTGGGAAACATTACAATTTTTAATGTTTTTGAAAGAAGTCTCTTATGCTCATCAAGTCTGCATTTATTTGATCAATATACAGAAAAAACAGTAATATTGTAGATATTTTACAATTTAAAAATGTTAGGTTTAACACATCCTTGCTTAATAAAAGTATTAATTTCTTTAAAAAAGATAGAAAAAAACATTTACTGACCGCAAACCTTTGAATATTGAAATTGGAATATTATTACAAAAGATTTCTATTTTAAATAAATGCTGTTCTTTTTAACGTTTTATTCATAAAAGAATCCTGAAAAAGTATCAGAGGTTATATTAAAAATTGCAGCAGAACTGTTTCCAACATTGATTTCTGAAGGATCATGTGACACTGAAGATTGGAGTAATTCAGCTTTGCATCACAGAAATAAATTATATTTTAAACTATATTAAAATAGAAATCCATTATTTAAATTGTAATAATATTTCATAATATTACTGTAACATTTCCAACCTTTTACATAAACAAATTTTTCTAATTTAAAAAAAAAAAGTGTTTCACGTTTTTTTTTGTAAAGAAATTGTAAAAGATTATGGATATTGTAAAGATTTGTTTTTCTTCATTATGATATCAGGACAGTTGTATCCCTTACATTTTTTACTTTATGCCTTAGAAAATAATCTAAATGAATTTTAAAAACATGCTTGTCATAGAAGAGTTGTATAAATAAATAGATTTGGACAAAAAAAATTAGCCACCCTCCACTGAGGCAAAACTGTCATACTTCAGGCCAGGACATTGTACTGTAGTGAAATAAACACTGATTTGAATGTCTAAACATGCACAAACCAGGTGTTCATGTACAAAGAGTTTGTTGACAAATTGTCTATAGAGCTCTCACCTGGTGGGCAGCATTCTGGGTTTGGGGAAATCAGCAGAAATTTCCCACACCGGGGACAAAAGCTGCGCTATTCTCTTTCAGCGCCTGTTCTTGTTAAGTGTATATGAGAAACTGGATCAATAGATGGTGTTGATTTGAACAGTGACTACAACAGCAACAAGTATTTGTTTCAGTAAAGTAGCTGTTCGGACAAAGCTTTGGTTTCATATTAAAGTAGGATATGCAGCATTTTCTTTTGAGCTGAATCAGATGGGCACAGCTGCTGAGCAGCAAGTGTTGGCAGTGTTGTAGGTCTAATGTTCATTGTTCAAGTGAGAGCCCAAGGAGGATTATGTGTGTGAGTGTGTGTTTTTTATCTCATTCAGCACTATGTGTTGCTGTGAGGTGTTCGCTCCAGCCTCACTCTTTAAAGGAGCTCATTCATGCATCTGAGGCAAAGAGACCTGCACTCCGCAGGCTCACATTACTGTGGGCCTTTTGTCCGGCCCCGCAGAGAGTGCTCGGGAAATAGGGATGTGCGCAACCCAATATTAGCCCTCATGTTTGTTCAGTCGCTCCTCTGTTCTTTGGTATCATACCAAATGGGCGAAAGTGTCCTGGAAATAGAATAAGTCTTAGCATATATTTATTCCTTTCACTAATGAAAAAAATAACAAAGAAATATAAAATATAAAAATAGAATAAAAAAAATATATACACTATATTGCCAAAAGTTTTGGGACGCCTGCCTTTACATGCACATGAACTTTAATGACATCCCATTCTTAATCTGTAGGGTTTGAGTTGGCTCACCCTTTGCAGCTATAACAGCTTCAACTCTTCTGGGAAGGCTTTCCACAAGGTTTAGGAGTGTGTTTATGGAATTTTTGACCATTCTGCTAGAAGCACATTTGTGTGGTCAGGCAATGATGTTGGACGAGAAGGCCTGGCTCGCAGTCTCCGCTCGAATTCATCCCAAAGGTGTTCAATTGAGTTGAGGTCAGGACTCAAACTCGCTCATCCATGTCTTTATGGACCTTGCTTTGTGCACTGGTGCACAGTCATGTTGGAACAGGAAGGGGCCATCCCCAAACTGTTCCCACAAAGTTGGGAGCATGAAATTGTCCAAAATGTCTTGGTATGCTGAAGCATTAAGAGTTCCTTTCACTGGAACTAAGAGGCCAAACCCTGAAAAACAACCTCACACCATAAACAGTCAGTGTGCCCTTGCCACTGTCCACCCCCAACAGTGCTATAATTAAAACAATAACAATTTAAAATGTAACTGTTTTTGCAATAAAATCTTTAACCTAGTAAACAATTAAAAAGGACTGAAAAATATAATAAAATAATTGTATAATAATACTAATAATACTAATAATATAAATAGTAAAGTAATAAATAAAAATAATAAAACTGCCAGTTTTTCCAAAACTGACAAATTTAGCAATTTTACATTTGATTTACTTGTTTTAAAGTAAAGCAATTCACTATCGGTTGCAAATATGGAAACCAAAACATTTGCAGGGTAAATATTGTGGCAGAGAGGCATCTCTCAGCTGTCTGTGGTGGTCACATACAGATGGACTGCTGTCAAATGCCTAAGAAGTGCACACTGTTGGCCAGACCTTATGCAACACAGCACCTCAGTTCATCCATCTTATCCAGACAGCAGCTCTGCCCACTGTTCAAACACTGCTTCAGAGCAGAAAGGAATCTCATTTCTGAGGTGATTCACCCAGTATGTTACTGCAGATCATCAGAATACAATTTTCTAAAGTTAAACTGATTGACTTTAAATCAACTCATTGTTAACACGGGAGATTAGACTGATTGGGTTCATTTCTGGGTCATATTAGGGTGCTGAAGGTTTGCTCTCTTGACCCACACTCATTGATCTTATCAAGGCATTAAACAGTCTAAGGCTGTTGAGGTGACAGGTGAGGTGATCTATATATATAGTCGAAACACAAATGAACTCCACATCTGTTATAAAAATAATCTAGAGGTGGATGATCAATATGGATTTTTCTATGACTGATTGTTTAAATAACAGCCTAATGATAAATAAAAAAATGCCTAGTCCCCCATTGTGAATTTGTGGACAAGTGATTAAAGTCATCATAAAATATGATTCTAACTAAGCATCTAAGTCATTATTCAAATTAACCTAATTAATCATGTTTCAGAAATGTCATGAATAATCATAAAGTTAATCATTTTATTTTAATACTGTGCCAGTCAACCCCACAATCTGCACAACGTAACTTTAACTATGACAAGAAAATGTTACATCAATACACCAGTAGGTAGTGACAAGTGACTGCATTTATGAGTGAGTTGAATAATTCTATCAACCGATTCAAAACAAATGATTGAGTCATTGAATCATTCCTTAAACTGATTAGCCCAAAACACTGATTCATTCAATTCACAAGTGAGGCATTGAATAATTTACTCAACCGATTCATTCAAGAATATTGACTCATTTGTATGGTCAAATACCTGACCATATTGTATCTATCATTATTTGACATTACCTTTTTATAGCATTTGTACAGAGCATCTAATGTGACCAGTGTTGTGCAATGCTACTGTGTGTTTATAGGAGCTGTGAAACCTGATACAGTTTAAAGAGATGCAGTACACTTTAATAGAGACATGTGTGTCATAACATACTCCTCAAACTGTGTTATGCTATGGAAAGTAGGTATACAGAGAGCTCTTCTGTATTCTGGCAGGCCAGAATGAATGTGTCCATTTATGACTTGCATTTCTCTTCAGGGTGACTAAAAGTGGCGATCTCTGCACACGAGTAATGCTTCTCAGCTGTCTGTCACACAGCGAGCATATGATGTCACAACCTTGTCCAGCCTTTCCTGTGCTTGAAACAAAATGGAAAAACAAACAGTTGTAGGTGTAACATCCCCTCTCACGCGATGTCAAGCGGTCTGCAGGAGAGCACGGTCAGTACTAGGATGTATGCATATGGCAGGGGAGCCTGGTATTTCACACATCTGTGAGGGCAGCGTGTGGTTGTAAACGGTAACAACATGCTCTTGCTGAAGTCTTCCTTTCACTGCTCAGCAACTATTCAGTCCTAACAGTCCATCATTTCATGCTGTATCTTTTTAAGATACTCTCACATTTTGGAAAATTATCATCCAGCATCTGCAGCTAAATGAGATCTTTGAAACTAAATTGGTTAGTGGTATTTTCTGATTTCTGCCTTTGGTGGAACGGCAACCACATTTCCTTATACAGTTGCAAGAAAATATACGAACCGGTGTTGTTAACTAAAACTATTAAAAATCTTTTCACTAATTGAAATAAAATAGAAGATAAATATTAGATGGAGAAAACGGCTATGTTTTTTTAAACCCAAACCTAAAAAAACTATACATTAGAAATGTTGACTGAATAAAAATGACAAAAGCACATAATAAATGTACTAAAACCTAAATTAAAATGAAAACTGAAAATATGAAAATAAAAGCTAATACAAAATTATTATAGCCTATATATATTAATAACATATAATAAATAATAAAATAACACTGATGTGAGCCATTGAATTTGCCATTTTATTTTACTTTTAGATTTAGATGACCTTTGCTGCCATCTAACATGGTTCATTTTTAAAAAGATGAATATTTATCAACACTAATATATGCAATCTTTAAATTAATGTACATTTTTTGTACTGTACATTATAATGTTGTGATGCCTAAATTCATTTATGTAAAACAACTGATTTTCCGTCTTAGTTTTTTAATTGTTTCAATTTTGAATAGTATAGAATTTTAATTTTGGGCACTTATATTTATTATTGGCCATAAAATCCTTTTTTCCGATAAAGACGTATCATTGATTAGTTGTTTAAACAGACTGTATTTGTCTGTTATTGTGTCCTATAGTTGGGGCTCAGATCAAATTTTATGACTAATTAATATAAAAATCCAATGTAAAGCCAAAGGTTCATATACTTATACTGAGCCACTTATACTTTGATGAAAATAAGCATGAAAGTCATAATTGTGCATAAATGTGCTGTTTTATTTTGACATGTATAGCAGATTTGCCCAGTGATTTGATCTGTTTGTTGCTGTCTGATACAGTACAGTGGTGGGAGCTGCATGAATTACAGGATCCACTTTAACCATGAGTTTGCAGGCGCGCTCACTGCAGGAAATTAAAAGCTAGGGCTACTTCCTTTCAACTTCCCGCACGGCCTCTCATCTTGTGCCAGTGCCGTAATGAATAGTAAATTATTAGTCTCTGGCTTCCTTTTTGCCACAGACAGTTTACAGTACACATTCACCTTGAAATAGACATCATGCTATTGTACACTCTTAATAAACATATGCTATGCACAGGTTTCATATCGTTCAAACTGAAAAAGATTACAGATGTAAGAATGATATCACACTTTTCCTATTGTTAGACAGCAACTAAATGGTCAAAATTACCACAATAAAGCCACAATAGCTGTAGCTTTCTGTTCAGAATAGGTGTCACACAATGTATCACGGCTTCCACAAATATATTAAGCTGCACAACATAGTTTTCAACACTGATAATAAGAAATGTTTCTTGAGCAGCAAATCAGCATATTAGAATAATTTCTGAAGGATCATGTGACTCTGAAGACTGGAGTAGTTCAGCTTTGCCATCACAGGAATAAATGACATTTTAAAATATAAAAGTTATTTTAAATTGTAATAATATTTTACAATATTACTGTTTTTACTGTATTTTTGATCAAATAAATGCAGCCTTGGTGAGCATGTGACATAAAAAAAAGAAAATAAATCTTGCGACCCAAAACTATATTGCAAACAACGTTTTCTGTGATGCTACTTTAATTTCTTTCAGATATTTTATATTTTTGGTCACACACACACACACACACACACACACACACACACACACACACACACACACACACACACACACACACACACACACACACACACACACACACACACACACACACACACACACACACACACACACACACACACACACACACACACACACACACACACACACACACACACACACACACACACACACACACACACACACACACACACACACACACACACACACACACACACACACACACACACACACACACACACACACACACACACACACACACACACACACACACACACACACACACACACACACACACACACACACACACACACACACACACACACACACACACACACACACACACACACACACACACACACACACACACACACACACACACACACACACACACACACACACACACACACACACACACACACACACACACACACACACACACACACACACACACACACACACACACACACACACACACACACACACACACACACACACACACACACACACACACACACACACACACACACACACACACACACACACACACACACACACACACACACACACACACACACACACACACACACACACACACACACACACACACACACACACACACACACACACACACACACACACACACACACACACACACACACACACACACACACACACACACACACACACACACACACACACACACACACACACACACACACACACACACACACACACACACACACACACACACACACACACACACACACACACACACACACACACACACACACACACACACACACACACACACACACACACACACACACACACACACACACACACACACACACACACACACACACACACACACACACACACACACACACACACACACACACACACACACACACACACACACACACACACACACACACACACACACACACACACACACACACACACACACACACACACACACACACACACACACACACACACACACACACACACACACACACACACACACACACACACACACACACACACACACACACACACACACACACACACACACACACACACACACACACACACACACACACACACACACACACACACACACACACACACACACACACACACACACACACACACACACACACACACACACACACACACACACACACACACACACACACACACACACACACACACACACACACACACACACACACACACACACACACACACACACACACACACACACACACACACACACACACACACACACACACACACACACACACACACACTCTCATTTAAAAAACCACACAGATTATTTTGGTGACAAACCGTGACATTTATCAGGCTAAATTACTGCCCAAATTTCCATTGTTTTATAAAAAGAGAATCAGCACACACACTAAATTTAAAAATAATTCAAACATAGGAACTAAAACCTCTGTCTGTTGAGCAGAGCAGTATTACTATTTTTACTGCCTCAAAAAACAACCTCAAGATTTATATAAAACCAGACAGTACCTCAGACATTTTGAATTTACAGCTTCTATTCATATAGCAACAATGTCATTTTTTATTGCACGTTTATTTAAGTTGTAAATATGAATGGGAGGCCTGACCACCATGAACACAATGTAGGAAAGTTATGGAACTTAGAAGTAGACTTTTCCAGTAAGAAGATCATCTCTATGATATATACATATCACGCAGTTTTTGGACAACTAATACACCGGCCAATTTTGCTATCTGGATCTCCACAGTAACCCCGAGATCTTCTCTGATCCCTGGCCAGTGTGATATGAATGTGTTTACAGACCCAAACCTGTCAGAGGAGCACTAAATCAGCCAGATCTGTTTTGAGTAAACCCAGAATGCCACACAGTGGGTCAGGGAGGTTCACGCTCTCCCCACAGGCGAGTGAGGAATTATAAGATTAACCCTGAGGAGAGGCGCTACTTCAACATTCCACACTTCTTCTGAAGACATGTTTGCCTGTCTTCAGAAAAAGAAGGTGGACTTGTCTCAGCCTTCAACTTGGAACTAAAATTGACCTTGGTCTACATGATCTATTTTGAGCGTCTTTTTAAGGCATTTATGCCATGTAGCAGTTTGCTTTCAAGCACATGTTAGGGCCAAAGATGCTCTTTATGAACTTGTTTTATAATCACTTTGACCTTTCATGCCATGCACAGAAAATGTTAGACTTTTTCCACAGCTAAAAATCTCTCGAGACACAAACATGCAGTAATAAAAAGCAGCCACAGCCAATAAACATCTGTTTTACAATGTCTATCATCTGTTTATTATTCTGAAGTATGTACCAAAATAATTGCTATAATGTAAAAATAGCATTGTGTAACTAAGTAAAAATGTTTACAGTCAAGCATCACTAATTGTACAAAAATAACAACACAATAAAGATACAAACAATGAAGAACAGAACATCCTCACGTCAGTGTGCAAACTGTTTATACAGATGGAAATGCATCCTTCTCAGGTGGCATTCCATGATAAATTATTTAAATAGCATTTATCTACACACACATATGAAACAGTCTTACAAACAGAGACAACAAATAGAGCAATAATTTATCAACTTAAAAAAAGAAAAGTACTGGACATTGAAGCACTGGCAAATGTATTCCTAAAAAAATTGTTGTCTCCCATTTTAATCTATTTTTTATTGGGATGTGGGGCTGGCTGTTTGTTCTATATACTATTTACAACTTGTGCTACAGTAGCAATAAGGCAACCAATTTGTTTTCTTTAAGCAAAGGAAAAAAGTATTTAAAAGCTTTTGCTTGATTAAATTACAAAACAGCAATGAGGTAATATTTGTACATTAAAGTTTTCCTTTATCTCTCTCTCTACAGAAAAGGCAAACAGGTCAGAAGATCGTCTCTTTCAGAAGTGATGGATGAATTGTTCTTGACTGAAAAAGGCTTGGATGAGTAGCATTGGAAAGACCCTTGGTTATGAAGGTTTATTTTTCTTTTAAATGTTGAAATGTTGTTTTTTTTAACGAGGCTTATCTTTAGAAAGACCCTCGCAGCACAGTCTAGCCAAACCCGAAAAGAATATTGTAAGTGCTACATAAATATATATAGAAGTCTGAAAGAACTTAACTTTCTCTTAGAAATTACCAAGGAGGCTAGAGTACTTGGTAATCTAGTGTCCATTTGTGGCCAAGTCATTTCCTGTAACGGAGAATCTTCAATCTTGGGTCTGTCCAATTGCTCTTCATACAACCTTTCATTATGCCATTTCTAATGTATTGTTAAAATGGTTTAACCATCTAGCCCTGAGAAAACTATGCCCACTAAACCATGAGTTATCTCCCGCCAGACCTTTATGAATGTACATTAGACGTAAAATGAGCCTCTGCTAAGCAAAACTTTTAGATAGACAAACAATAAAAATCAATAAATGACAGATTGGGATTAAAAATCCCAGCAAAAATAATACTCTTTTACCTATACAATGTTTAACAATTTGTTGATTGCTTCAATATCTTGAACATTCTCATTGCTTTTTTTCTGGTCAAGAAATCGGTTTAAAGTTGTGATAAAATACTGAATATTTTAATAATAATCTTTTTAAAAGGGTTGCGCTCTCTCTAAAGTAGCCATAATTTGGAGATCTTTTCAGGAAGAGAACACATGAGAGAGAGAGAGAGAATAAAGGTTTTGAAGTGCATAGCTGTCTGTTGGGAGCTCTTCCCACACAGAGCCGAATGAGGTTTTTCAGAGAGAGATCTCAGTCTTCCCAATTAAGCAAAGCGAGGAAGATTTTCTTCTGCTCTACCTGGAGGTGGAGGAGTCCAGATATTCTGAATCGGCAGCCACTTGGTTTCTATCTCAGCCAGTGGCAATTACATTGAAATTGACCACCTGCTTTCTCACTCCACCAGTGTGTGAGCGGAGCAAGTAGCGTCAAATCTGTCCCTGGACTTTGCCCGGATTACATATTTATATGGAAAGGTGCATTCTTTGATAAACTTCCTGACTGTGCAATTACACATCTGAAAATGAAGCGAAAAATAGAAAGTGTTAATATTGAATGAATGAAAGTAAACAAACATTTATTTGGATGCCTATGCGATGTGTTGACGCTCACCTCTGCATTCGTATTTGAGGTCTGAGAAGTACACCATCTCTTGTGAAAAGACAAAGAGACCCAGTCTTCCGCCTGCATATGTTTTGTCATAAATTCTGCCAGAATCTGCCATGATCTTTTTGCCTTCATACATGACCACTCTGAAATTTGTAGAGAACATTGTCTTAGCACATTAAAATATCATCAGAGGGCAAACATTTGTATCCTCAGAGGATATATAGTAAAATATACCTTATATGTCCAGTTCTTGGTCTATGAGTCAGGTGCCATCTGTAAGCAGTGAAGTCCTTCCATCCCACGTTCTTCGGGTCATGCCACAGTGTGCGCACCTAAAATGAATCGAGTACAGAAATGTTGGTACTCCTATGACAGCTTTCAACCTGATTTCATCAGCGACCTTGCTGAAATGTACCTGTCCTGGAGTGTCTCCAGTGTGCCAGAGGGCGTTCCTCAGATGCTCGCCTGGCCCTGTAGTGGAATTAACCACTTTGATTGATAGCCCTGAGTAACCCTGCGCCTTGGTAGGTGTGCTGGACCAGTAGGTCTGTGTGATCTGTTTCCACATGACCACGTAGAAGCGAGAGCTGGATTGGTATCCAAAAACAAAGCCGGCGTAATCATCATCCCTCTCTGTGTTGATGAAGAACGTTCCACTGAAGTCGACTGAATTGAATTCATCAAAACCTTTGAGAAAAAAAAAAGAGGAAAAACAGGTTAGAATTTTGTTGTTGTTTACTCTTTGTATGTAAACGTTTTGTTTTTGAATGCCTTTTTTTATTTTGTGGCCATTGTTATTCTAATTTAGTTTTGGATGCATGAAAATGTATTTTAGTTTAGTCACAGTTTTCCCTAGTTTCAGTAGATAAAAATGTTTAAAAACGTTTTAGTTTTCATTCATGAATAATGACCAAAACGTTTCATTAATTCATAAAAGCTATGATACAGTGTGGAATTTTTGTTCTCTGTTTATGATATTACTTTATATCTTACACAATGCCCAGTATTTTTCTAGGCCTGCAAGTATTTCTATTTATTGTCGCTTAGGTGAAATTATAATTCTATGCTTTTTTAAAAGACTAGACGTACCAACAGCAATGCCAGGGTCGCAGTTGACTGTCTGAACCAGTTCTTTTCCTTGGTGACGAACCACCCAGTTGGGGTCAATCTGAGAAGTGCCCTTGGGATCCAGAGGTACCATTTGGAATTTGCGGAAGTCGGTTACACTAATGTCAAAGTTCTCAGGACACACGTCATAGATATCTAGGACATTGTCCTGGTCAAAGTCGTCTTTACAGGCATCGCCACGCCCATCGCCTAAAGATGGAGAAGTTAAACTCATAAGTATAAATATTTACATTAATAAATGCAATAGTTATGAATATTTAGATGCAAAACTGACCGTCAGAATCTAGTTGATCTGGATTGGAAACCAATCTGCAGTTGTCTTTTTCATCAGGGATGCCATCATTATCATCATCGTAGTCACATACGTCTCCTTTACCATCCTTGTCGTGATCAGCCTGGTTCGCATTGGGGATGTAGGGGCAGTTGTCTAGGTTGTTTTGGTGACCATCCTCATCGATATCCTGGTTGCTGTCACATTTGTCTCCAACACGGTCCGAATCAGAGTCAAGCTGTTAAAGTGAGAGCGTAGAATCAGTAAGCATCTAAATGCCAAAGTAAATCTCTATGGCTTTCTTAATTAAAATATTCCCACTAGAATGGGTTTTTTCTAAAAGGCACAACGTTCTGGCCCATCTGTGTAGGATTTCTCAAAAAGCAATCTCATGTTCCTGAAGCTTGGCACTACCACAGTCACATTTCAGAGTCTAATGAGGAAAGGAGGGGTACATTCCTTCTCTTCAGTTAACCATGGCACAGGTGTGATCCGCAGGGATTGAGTGCCGACAGGGCATGCATAAACCCAACGGCAAATCTCTCACTCCTCACTAATGACCATTCTTTACCTCCACATATCCTTTGGGTTAATTGAACACTAGTGAGTGTCCCTGAAAAGCCTCCTAGTGCTTTATTGTGTGGCTTTGGCTTCAAGGAGAAGAGGATTTACTCCTCCCATACATAGCTTAGTAAAGACTACGATTACCCTCTGGGTATTTTTTTTAGCAATGGCTCTGCAGCTGAACTGAACAGCACATAGATCATATAATGGTTTTGAAAACACCTGCAGTATTCACTCACTTGCTCAAAGTCTCACATACATATATATACCTGGTCTGGGTTGTGTTCCAGAGGACAGTTGTCACACTGGTCACCAACTCCATCGAGATCTGTGTCTTTCTGGTCGACATTGTATAGATATGGGCAGTTGTCATTCTCATTCAAAATACCTGTCAAAAAGAATTATATTATGGTGAAGACTGAATGACATACATCTCTAAAAAAAGAGTCTGAAGAGAGGATTCTCATTAAAAACCTGTCAAGAAAAAATCCGTCATATTTCACTTTTAAAAAAATTCAGGATTCATTATGGTATTGATAATTGCTGGGGGTCAAATATGCTAAATAGTCTTGAAAATGTGACAATGCAAAAAAAAATTAAAAATGTATGTCTTGATTATGGAGTGAATAATGGATATTTTCTTAACAGGTTTGTCAATGAATGGCCCATGAATGGATAAGCGAGAAATTTCGTACCATCTCCATCAATGTCCACAGCACAAGCGTCACCTTCACCATTGTTGTCAGTGTCAGTCTGGTCTGGGTTACTGTTGTACGGACAGTTATCGCAACGGTCTCCCACGTCGTCCCGATCATAGTCGTACTGTCTTGGGTTGAAGATGAGTGGGCAGTTATCCTATTTTAAAAGAGAACACAGTTCAGATGGCGAAATATAGCAAAGCAATTCCCCACAGGGCCCTCTCACACGAAGGTTATTACTTTTAGATGTCAGGCTTGTAATTTGGCTGCGGCTGTATAGGTCTATTTAGAGTAGCGCAACGATAAAAGCGAGCCTTATTTTAGGATTTGGACCAAGGATAATATTGGATTAGCAAGATACACTGCAGGTCTTTCAGAAAGGTACTTCTTTGGTGGAATTTGAGGTTTGTCTCCGAAAAGAAACGGAGTTTACTTTACACAGCACTTTTTTTCCACACCTCCGCCTGAATTTCAAACTCTAAGCTCTGTGAAATTGGGGCGGCGTTACTTTTTTTCTTCATTCATACACTGTGCAAAACAAATATTCACTTGACTGGATTGAGCATCTGTGGAATATTTAGACAGTATTGCAACTATATTTTTACCCTGTCATCAGGAATGCCGTCGTCGTCATCATCATCATCACAAGCATCGCCAATTCCATCCTTGTCATAGTCCTCTTGCCCAGAGTTGGGAAGATTGGGGCAGTTGTCCTTTAAAAAGAATAGTGTATGAAAATTAACAAAAGCCACGATAATGTTATTAGTTTTTTTTTTAATAAACAAATGAAGCCATTATATGCCAACCTTTTTGCAGTGATAGGTTGCGTTCTCGACACACACAAGATCAGCATTAGGCCAGCCATCAAGATCAGTGTCCTCTCCACAGATGTGTCCATTTCCAGCAAAGCCAGGTCTGCACTCACATCGGTACATAGGGTCTGAGAAATGTCCCAGGTAGTTGCAGCGAGCGTTCTTATTGCAGTCGTGGCTTCCATCGAGGCAGGGATTACGAGGCGTGCACACCTGCAGCAAAGACAAATCAGTCAGCGCGCGTCGGTTCATGAGCAGGTGCACGCTGGTAATCTGTAATCTTTCTGTGTTCTTTCATTTACCTGTTTCTTGGCAGCAGCGTCCTCCACTCCTCGACCAAACGGCTGTGGGCCGGTGTAGCGAGTGGGGCATGGCAGGCAGTTGTAGCCCGGCACTGTGTTCTCACACCTATGGACTCCATTAAATTCAAAGCAGGTGTCAGGGACTTCCTCGCACTGTAATGAAGAGATAAAGAATGAGATTTTGCATTATTTTGTAGTCATAAGAGCATAAGCATAAAGAATAGAATTTTAGAAAAGTAGGGATACATTATTATTATTATTATTATTAATTTTCAAAATTTATATATATTTTTTTATTTCATTCAATTGATTTGTTTCGATTGATTTTGGATATCCATATTGGATGATATTTGACATTTAACTATGCATGCTGATTTCCTCTATTTTTACATTTATATAACCTTTAACCGATGCTTACAGTTAAAATACTAACCCCTGGTTTCACAGACGAGGCGTAAGCTAGTCCTAGACTAAAATGCATGTTTGAGCGGTTTTAATTGAAAGCAACTTGCTCTGACTATCTTAAATTATGTTGGTGCCATTGGTTTGTCTCAAGATGCACACGTTTGCATGTAACGTTTTTTGTAAGGCACGTTTATAAAATCTACTTAAATTTCCTAATTGAACTAAGGCCTAATCCTGGTTTAATGCAAGCCCTGTCTGTGAAACCAGGCCTAATCATTTATAAACACTTTTAAATTAAATCTATAGCAAATCTCAAAATCAGCATCCATTTTTGTACCTTAGATTAAAATGTTGTGATAAGTACATTCTTGTAATTTGAGAACTGATTTGACTTTTTGACTGCACCTCATTGATATCCTTGCAGTTGATTCCATTGCCAGTGTATCCTGTGGGGCATTTTCCACACTTCCAGGAGCCATCTGGGAAGCTTGTACACTGGGCTCCTTCAAAGCATGGATTTGAAAGACATCCATCTGTGGAAATGAACAAAAGTGATTGATTTAACTTGGAAACACAGACTAGAATCATCTGAAGGGTTAATTGTTACTATAACTCACCAATTGGACAGGCTTGTTTGTTGCAACGCTGGCTGGCCTTTACGTCTCCCACGCAGTCCTTCCCGCCGTATTTGGGTACTGGATTATTGCAAAGACGCTTACGATTTTGGACACCACCACCACAGGTAGCGGTGCAAGTGTCCCAGAGTGACCATGGTCCCCAGCCACCATTGACTATGAAAATATACAATAAAAAAATTTGACAAATGTACTTTTCTGCTTAAAAAATGTGACACATTACATGTGGTGTTCACTTACTCGGACATGGTGAATTCTCACACCTCTCAGTTTGCCGACCTTCACCCTGGCAATCTTTGCCTTCCATCTGAGGTGTCGGGGAGTTGCAGAGACGGATGCGAGTGATAACGCCAGCACCACAGGTGACCGAACAGGAGGACCAGGGTGACCAGTGACTCCAGCTACCATCTTGCTTAACTGTTGAAAATGAAAGATGCAAAGTGTTACTTTTTCCCTCAACTGTGAGGAAAAACTGTAGACACTTATTGTCGTTGGACACCACTCACAGCGCTTGTCACACTCCTGGAGGTAGCAGTCTCTCGTTTGCACAGACGTGCCCTCGCAGTTGTTATTGATGCGATCGCAAGAGCGGCCGCGCTGCTGAGTGCCCCTTCCACAGGACACAGAACAATGGGTCCATTCAGACCAGGGGGACCAGCCATCCTCAGCGGAGTCGCTCGCTGTCGAGAGAGCAAAACAAGACAATAGCAGAGCTATTCCTTCTTTCTAAAGCAGCAAAATGGAGAAAAGCTTTTAATACTGGGCCTTAATGGACTCAATTTAGCCGGGGCAGCTCGAGACAGAGCACTCCAGGGAACCCTGGCATGTACCAAGCAGTTGGAATGCTGGCGAAATGTCAGTGGACTTAATGCACAGGGATACCTTTGAGTCCTTTTCCAAATGTGGAAATGGTATTTGCAAACACCCTTGATTATGCCATAAGTTCAAACACATAAGGCTGATGTTAATGTAAATTCTTGCTATGCATGGCAAGGCCTCAAGACGTGAGGAGAAGGCTGTTTCTTTTTTGAGTCTCTGCCAAACAGCACCAATTTTCCACCTCTTTTTAACCAATTTAGACAATTATGGCCATTTAGTGATTCAGTGATGCACAAAGCTCTAGTGTTCCATTCATTAGTTAAACTTCAGTTGAAGTCTATTGTGTGACGCAACAATGACTGCGGAAGTTTGGGTAGCGACAGCTCTTTCAATACAAAAGCTTTAAAAAGTCAAAATGTTGCCTGGCTTACAATACGTTTAAGTTTACGCTAACGTTTTTTTTCCGTTTATACATTTACAGTTAGTGCAAATGGCTTTTAGCCTATGGTTGAGTCTCTTATGCTCACCAAAGCATCATTTATTTGATTAAAAATACAGTAAAAAAGAGTAATATTGTGAAATATTATTACAATATTAAAAAAAACTAAATCTATATTAAAATGTAATTTATTCCTGTGAAGGCTAAGCTGAATTTGCAGCAGCCATTACTTCAGTCTCCAATCATTCTAACATGCCGATTTGGTGCTTAAGAAACATTTCTTAATATTATTAATATTGAAAACAGTTGTGCTGCTGAATATTTTTGTGGAAACTGTGAATTATTTTGATTCTTTGATTTGATTTCAAATAGAAATCTGAAATAGAAATCTTTTGTAACATAAATGTCCTTTGATTACTTAATGTGCCCTTGCTGACATATTATTTTCTTTAAATAAAAAAAAAGTGCTGACCTTAAACTTTTGAACAGTAATGTGTATATATAACCAATATAAAAATGATATTATTATTAGTGTCTAAAATTTGTTGTGAAGCAGTTCAGTTGCACTTACGGGTTCCACAACGAGGGCAGCATTCCCCATCAGGCACTGTGGCGTTTGCACACGGGATTAGGGGACATGAAATCTTGCGGCAAAACGTTGCAGAGTTCTGCGGTTAACAAAATGACTCTCATTAATCATATGTTAAAGGATCTGCCACAACTGGTGCCTATGGCATAAAAAAAAACATAGCCTCTGGCTGTAGTGCAACACCACATTCAACATTACAAGTAAAGTGGATAACCTGGTTGTGTATGTAAATATTCCTCAGTGTTGATATGATGTGGCACTTTGAATTTACTTTATAAAGTTTTGTTCAGTTCACTACATTTCTTTAGTTACATCCATTTCCCACTTTTAATTAGAGGCTAGGCAGTTTAGGGAAATGGATACACCCATCTGAAGTATGCCATAATGGACAAGACTAAGACCAGTACTGTGTTTCATAGCTCTTTCAGTGAGTGACATTGCTCTCATCTCGCTAACACACAAATTAGTGGCTTAATGACAAAGCAGGGGCTCTGAGAGTCTGACAGTACCGTACATGTCTGCAGGGACTTGGGTTCTTACCTGGCAAGTGCACTCTGTGCAATCATCCACCGTCCATTCCTCCTTGTTTTTGTGCACAATTCCATTGTGAATACAGACACCAACATGAATGCCCATGTGATTCATGAGCACTGTTTTCTCGTCAGTCTAGAAAACCAAACAAAAATTGGGGTTTGATTTATATGGAGCTTGTTAATCTAGAGCACGTCCACTACACAAGTTCAATATATCTACAAGCAACAACTTCTCCTCACCACTTTGCGGAGTTCTTTGGACAGTTCTTGCACCACCACACCGAGACCTTTCAGTTCCTTGAACATGCCAGCCAGGTCCTCACAAGAAAAGCCACAAATCATCTGCAGATCTACATAGGAGAAATATGCAGTTAGCAAAGATTGAAATTGCATTCAGATTCTCAACCTACGTGCATATTTTATTTGTATGGATTACTGAAAAGGAAGGATTACCTTTTGTTTTGTGGCCAGTGTAATCAGTCCTGATTGCAGGTCTGGATCCATTTATGGGATTGTCAAGGGTGATGATATCAGTCATAATTGCTGCAAGAGGAAAGGGCATTCAGGTGGCTTAAAGTTCATTATAAAAATTGTTGAGCTAATGGAAAAGGCTGATGACAATGAGTGGAGCTTAAAGTCTTTATCTTGTATTACTATTGATCATTCACTGGCACAAAATGTATAGTGGATTGATGACTTTTTGTTGCCCTTATCTATTTCTGTTATTATTTCCTGTCTCAATAAATTGGTGAAGGCCTATGAAGTTTATATTCATATTTAAGAAATCTAATAAACAGGGTGTGAAACCAACATACTTCATATATCATCTTTTCTTTACACTTACAGTTTTGGCATCCTTTATTCCTCAGAATCGCTTCCAGTGTGGTTCCGAACACAAAGCGCACGTTTTGCAACACCCCCTAAAAAATCCACAAGTGATTAATGCTTCTCATTGCATTTACCATGCAACAAGATTCATACAGTTAACTGTCCACTCACCATGAACCTGTCCTTTACTGCGCCCTTGCCGATCCTCAAGTTCGCCACACTCGGGATCTCTTGAGTGAGGATCGACTGGATGGAAGCATCGAGCTCCGCTGTATTCACCTCTTCACATCCCACGTAGAACTGAACCCTATCCTCTTGCACGAAAAGAGTGATGTTTTTCCAGTGTCCCACCGCCAAATCCGCTTCCTCGATGGACACGACCTGTTGCCTGTTTTCAGTGGAAAAAACAATGTCCAGAGTGTTGGCTTTCCCGTTGGAAACGATTTCGAAAACGGGTCCGGAGCCGTCATTCTTCTCCACGGTCAGAAGGCTTCCCCTTGTGTGCTTGAACTGCTTGAAATTGATCAGGAGCAGAAATCCTCTCTCGGCATGAATGGAATCGATTAGGTCCCTGAAGGCGCTCTCGGGAACCGGGGGAATCAGGTCGGGGTTCAGAATCTTGTAGGCGGGGCTGTACGGGTCGTCGCCTTTAACCAGGGTGACCCCGTGGTTTTTCCTCGGCACTTGGACGAGCTCAAACAGATCGTAAACACTGTTGTCGTCTCGACTTTCTACCAGGAATTCAGAAGTTAAAGAAATCTCATTATAATATGCTTAATTGTAACGTATAATTTTAATTAATTACACGGCTCTTTGGAATACTTGATTCTGATTGGTCAATTCAGCGGTCAAATTTTTTTTGAATAAGAAACGTTGCCCATAGCTCTTTTTAACTGACCGCTAATAAGCTGTTTAGCCTACTTTATAAAAAATTAAGAAACTCGAATCAGTATTTTGTTGTAATATATTTATTTGTTAAGTAGTCGTAAAATAAGTGGGATAGATGTATTGAAAGCCAAAAAGTAGCCTTTAGAAAGCCAAAATAAACCCCATTGACCCTGTTGGAGTTTATTTTGTGATAATTAACAAGTGGCTGTCAATTATTGTTAAAATATGTAACAGCTAGTTATACTATAAACCACAACAGCACGCCATCAGTTGGTCTAGTTCGCTCACCTGCGACTCTCGCGCTCTCGCACTTCCAAAGCATCAGTAGCAAAAAGATTGCAGTGGACTTCATTTTGTCACTTATTCTTTTACCTATCAGAAATTATAAAGGTATAAGTTATTGAAAATTCAACTAAACGTAACCTAAGCAGGTTGATCAATCAATTATTTAAAAATAATAATAATAAGAAGAAGAAGAAGAAGAAAAACGCACCTTTCACGTGTTTAAAACAGCAGCAAATCCAGGGAAAAGTGATATAATTCCTAAGATGCGTCAATAAAATGATTTTCCTCTTTACCCGCGATCTACAACATTCGGTGTTACTTTGCTGTAGTTACTGTGCTCAATCTAAGTATCACTAAAGAGAACAAAGTGCTATTTAAATAGTTTCGTGACATTCCTGAGCGCGTCTCCTCCAATCAGATGCTGGAAGGAAAAAGGGACGAGCTTGCGTTACCTCACAGAGCGTTTTTCTGAGTTACACACGAGGGGGGAAACGCACCGCATTCCAAAGAACACATTCCATAAACATACATACTTTTGATTTTCATGACCTCTGCTTCCGTTTAGTGCCTTTTTTATTTGCCCAAGTCCTGTTTATTTTTGTATCCACGTTCAGCTTGCAATGTCATTCAATAATTCCTGTTATTTCATGAAGGCTATACCCTAACACTTGTGTACATATTTTATTTCAAGTCATCTATAATGAACGACTAAAGCTACGTTTTTATATTCAAGTGGTTACTTTATTTTAGAGAAAGCGTTTCTTAAAACCAGTAGGCAGCCTACGCTTTAGGCTATCTGAGTGCTCGGTACCATTCGCAGCATCTGATAGGATGCTCGTGAAGAAAAGGCTGCATTAACATGTGTTTCCGCTAGAGGCCGTTCTGTGTTTATTTGAGCACTTGGGTCTCTTAAAATGGGTTCTAATGTTGATTTCTGTAAATGCTGCTGTTGTTTTTTTATGCTAAATCCATAAAATTAGTTAACAACGGGGCATTTTGTGTATGTGGTGGGTTGTTAAAAAGCCATTAAATATTATAGACTAGTTAGAAGAAGAAAAAAACACTTGAAACAATAATAAAACACAAATGGCAAATTTGTTTTAAACGTAACCTTAAAGTCACCATGAAATTAAAATGGAATATTGCAGTATTTATTATATGATGTGGATTTTAACTGAAATACTGACCCGATTCTTCATAAATTTCAGACTGGGGAAGGTTGTCTTAATTTTATTGAAGCAAGTTGTCAGATGTGTTTTAAATATTATACATTTATACAAAAGTACAATTATATAAAAACTTTTTTTGATCGAAATTAATTATTAAACATTTATTAATGACAATAATTATTTGTTTCATATTTTTTTTAAGTCGGCATGAAACGGAAGTTGCAATAGTCTTTTCTGCCATATTGTGTCCTTTATTAGGAGTGAAATGGCTTCTCAAACAAGAAAAAATGTAGCACAGGGCTTGATTTTGTCTATTGGAAATTGATTGGATCATTGCAGTCAGAAGACGTCATATAAAGCCTCTGGTAAACAGGTATACTTTGACTCGCTTTGTTTGTTCTAATTACACGTAAATTACACACACCCATAGTGAAAACGCACATTTTGAAGCAGAATTGTTAATTTCTTAAGTAACTAGATAAGGCAGTTTGGGGTGTGTGTGTGCAGTGTATACACTGTAGAACAAAACGTCAAAGTATCGTCAAGTTGTGTTTACCACAGGCTACATTTTACTCATAAATTGAAAATTTAAAACCCCATAGGAAAATCTTGAAGGAACCAGCAGCGAATAAAGTCTTCCAGGTTCATGTCTGCACCAAGTTTGCACCTACCCCAGTTTCTCTTGAAGCCAATACGGAAGTGACTTAAAGGCCCCCTGAAATCAAAATGAAGTTTTTTAGCTTTTAGTATGACTATGTTAACCTTAAGTTTATGAATAATCTGGTGTGTTCCAAAACAATGGCAAAATTTGCATTTAGGAGATTCTCTCACTTCCGTTAAAATTAATCGCAGATTTTGATGATCATCGCAGACTCCATCTTCTCATCACATCTTCTGTCCAATCAAATGGTCTCTAGAATCTGAAGCGCCTGCCCCCTACACTATAAACAGCACTGTTAGACATTTCTGTAATTTGTACAGTTATTTACTATATATCACCCAGTATAATACTGTAAATTCTCTTTACAGTAAATAACTGTAATTCCCGTTGCATCATGGGTATTTTCTATGACGTCAAACACCAAATACAGTGATTTCCTGTATTTAAAAAAAATAAAGTATAATACTGTATTTACCACAACGGCCTCTTTGGCACAATTGGGATCGACAGGATTTGCTTTAGATTTATATTAGGAACCATCAGTGCAGCGTTGAAAGTTTCACCCGAGGAGAGAGCTCACGGTTCCAGAGAACATATGAGCTGTGTCCGGACACCCTGCGAAGATTTTTTCATCCCCCGTGAGAACGGCAAACAAGCAAGGTAAGTGTGATTTGTACTATCCGCGGTTGTCTGCACCCCAATTTTAGCTTGTCAGCATTGGTGCTAAAAACTGAGGTAAACCTAACGTTTTATGAATTTATTGAATTAGATTAGGAACCGGTGCAGCGTTGTAAGTTTTGCCCGAGGAGAGCTCACGGTCCGGACAACATATTTTACATAACGTTAGGTTATCATTTGCTTAAACTTTGCTGCTAAAAACTGAGGCAAACCTAACGTTTTATTTAAAAAAAAAAAAAGTTTATTGAATTAGATTAGGAACCAGTGCAGCCAGCGTCGTGTGTAACGTTACTGCCCGAGGAGAGAGCTCACGGCCCGGACAACATACTTTACATAACGTTAGGTTATCATTTGCTTCAGCTTTGGTACTAAAACTGAGGTAACATAAACCTAACGTTTTATTTTTAAAAAGACTTAACGTTAGTGAGTTTATTGAATTAACTTTACCAATACAATGAAGATTTTGTTTATCGAGCATATTAAGCGTACATTAGGACGACGTTAGTTAGTAAATTAACGTTGGCCACTAGTTGCAAAAATAATGTCGTTAACAAGCAAAGTTTACATTTGGATTGACATGATTTATTTTTACATTTTAGATAAGAATACCAGGAGCCTGTGCTGTGCGACACTGGAACTCATACAACGGTAAGTAACGTTACCCCTCTTTGTTTCTCCACATATTACTGATAATTCAAAGTTTTTCTTGTATGTTTTAGTCGGGTCTGTTTAACTGAATCACAAAATTATTTAGTTTTTCCACCTCTTTTTAGCTGTAACTAGCCATGTACCATGTTTTTTTTTTCTTCCATAAATTATATTATACTAAAATAATCCAAAACTGTGTTTGTCCAGGACTGACAGATTATAATTTTATTTTCTGGAATTTAAGCAGTCCTGGACAATTTTTGGATGATTTTGGCAGATGAAATATAATTTATGAAAAAAACATGGCAAAACTTTAGAATAATGTTGCTCAAGTGCAAACCTGAATACATTTCTGAACACAAAAGAAGATGAAGAATGTTTGTAACCTAACAGATTGAGGCACCATTCACTTCTATAGTAATGTTTTCCTACTATGGAAGTGAATGGTGCCTCAAAATTGTCTGGTTACAAACATTCTTTAAAAGGTTTACAACAACAGGGCGAGTAAATTACAGAAATTACTTTTTTTTTTTTTTTGTGAACTATCCGTTTAATGACGGACCATTATTCTAAAGTGTTACCAAAAACATTTAAAGCAAAGGCACTAAGGGTGATGAAATTTAAAATATCTTTATTCTCTTAATTTTCTCTTGCTTTAAGTTTTTTTCGTGAGGAAAAACCCAGAGGAGGGAACAAGATGCACCACCAAAACCGGAGTGAGTCGGAAGACCGGGGAAGTTGTGAACAGGAAGACAACTGTAATCAACAACAGAGTGTCATCCTTCCTTCGCCACCTAATGGAGTTTGAATGGAAAAACTTGGACTAGGTGAGACACTTTTTTAATAGAATATGTAATGTACACAGACACTTACGCTGCATTCACACAGGGCGTCATGCCGGTTAGAAATTTTGTCTGACCTGAGACAGCGCCGACGCCACGTGACAGTGACGTATGGCATCAAAGCACCTCGAGAGCAGTCGGCTAATACAGCCGGTGCAGTTTCTCTAGAGCGACTGCACGGACTTTGATGATGACACAGCTGTTCCACGATTGGCCAGATTCTCCGCATGACAGCGATCACATGTGTTTCGTGTTTATTCTAAAACCTTCAGTTCCTCTAATGCGCACAAATCTCTTTTATAACAGTTAAACCTCTTTTCATGTAGTTGCGATGTTATATTGTCATGTTTATCAAAATAAAACAGATGAAAAACGTAGACCCGCACTTCATTGATAGTTTAGGCTTGTATGTTAACTTTATTCTTGTACAAACACACGCTGTATTAAGCAGTGCATAAAGTATTACATGACAAAAAATGTCTCTGAAACATCTGTGTATTGACAAATATTGCATTTATTTCACTTCAGCTGTGATAAAGTATGCAAACACAGCACGAGCGTCACTGCGGGAAGCAGAAAGTGTCAGACTTCACGTCTCCGTTTGCAGCTCCTCCCCGCCTGCATGCGCCTACTCTCGCCAATTGGTTGCATCCAGCCACAGCTGATGTCCAACACACCTTTCAACTTCTGCCGCTTGCAACGTGAGTGAAGCGACGCGACGGAACCCACAATTCAGTTCAGCAACGCATGACGTCAACCATTCAAAGTAAATGAGAAGCGTTAACGCCGGTGCCCCGTGTGAATGTAGCATTAAGTTTGAGGATACCTTACTAAAGCTAATGCAGTATACATGTAATCCATCCTGCAATAAAAGGTTACATTGTTGTTTTTGATTAAATAGTTTGTGAAATCATGTTGAGGTGATTCAGTAATATTACTTTTTTGGAGCATGTAGTTTGTGCTGCTGCTACTATTATGTACTGACAGTTTTCTTTAGTTTTTTACTCAATATCAATTTTGTTAAGCTAAATAACAGCGACACCTCTCTAATATGCAATCAGGTTCAGCATCACTACAAAGTACATTCTTCAAAATATTCATAACATTGAATCACCAGCGAAAACAAAAACTAAACATTTCATTTCACATCTTCATGAAGGCATTGCAGGACTGGATTAGACTAGACAGCATACGTTGAGCTAGGTGTACCTCAAAGTGTTAACTGTCTATAAAATAGTATTTTACCATTATGATGAATTGTAATGGGATTATTATTTTTTATTAAATTCCAACAGTGTAAAAAGTTTGTGTATACTCAAATTGTATGACTAACTTCATATCATTCTTATCTAGAGGGACTTCTTGCCATAATGGAGCAGAATCCTGGTTCCTGTTTGAAATCATCCAATGTGGAAGATGGCACAGATCGGTACAGACATGAAACTTGTGTGTTGTGTTGTGTTAACTTGTTTCAGAATTCATTTGCTCTTTGTTTATATTTTATTCATGTATATGTGTATTTTGCACCAAAGTTACAGTATTCTTCAACCAACTATTTACAGTATTCTACCAACTATTTTCTACAGAGTTTTTAAAATTGTAGCTCAAACAATAGTGTGTGGCGCTAGCAAGGTCATGGGTTCAATTCCCAGGGAAAGCAAAAACTGACAAAATGTAAAATGTGTATCTTGAATGCAATGCAAGTCGTCTGCCAAATGCATAAATGTAAAATAAGTGATATTGAATGCACTCTGATTACTTTTATACATGATTTTCTGAAAATAAGATTTGATTCGAGGATGTTTTAAAGTGAACTTTTTCCACACATTTACATGTTTCAGTTAAAGCACTTAAAATGTTTTAAATAAAGAATTTTATATTTCATAATAATTGTCTGTTTGGATTACTTCTGTAGGATAGATTAATGTAAGAATTAATGTAATTCAGTAAGTATTAATGATTGAATAGGATTAGGATTAATGCACTGTTAACCAAGGTTTACAGTAACGGTACTGTATTACAAAATTACAGTAACATGTAGTTACTGTAAACTGAAATGCGGTTATTGTACTGTAAATCTCAAATACAGTAACTTACTGGCAACAGTGTTGCCAGTAAGTTACTGTAAAATCTCTTATAAATGTCTAACAGTGAGACGCTGAAGCTGTGGATGAAATCGGTCAGCTGTTCACACATTTACCATTTTCTACATGGTGAATGCCACATAGCGCACTATATATGCGAAAGGAAACGATTCAGACAGTGTAAATATGCTTTCAGTTGAGGCGAATGAAGTCTGGTTTCACGTTAGTTTCACGCGCACCACCACAGTGCACACACATAGTCTAGACCAGAGCCATTTACTAGAGACACGACACGAGAGCACAGCGCGGATCATATGCGCGAGTCGGCGCAGACAACAAAACATATCGGACCCATTTAAATTCTGCACAGAATGCTGTATTTCAAAGCGATATGGAGTAGATTATGATGATAAGCGGTTGGAGATTAGGAGGAAACTCTGGCTTTACCAAAGAGAAAGGCTCTAGTCAAACTGTGGTATTGACAAAACGCTATTGGCTGTTTCAAATAAGGGGAGGAGCTGCTAACAGCTGGAGCCATTTCAGGGGAAATTACGTCAACACATTGAATAATGCTGCGTGTTTCAAGGATACTACAGTGGGCCTTTAAACTTCAATTCATCGACTGGCCGCTAGGGACAGGCTCCAGAAGGGAGCAGAATCACAATGAGACCCATGTTAAAATGCCCAACTTTACAGCAGAAAAAAAACATGTTTACAGCCTGATACAAATTCTGTTTTTGGTCTATATATCTAATTTTGAGGGGGGTGAGGGGGATTCACATCACCTCAGCTCCACCCATGTCTCGCTTTTTTGCCCAATTTCTGTTGTACGGGAGTGACGTGCTGCTAAGATGGCGACAGCCAGCTCGACCCTACTTTATGCTTCAAAACTGCTCTTCAGAATCCTATGGGTGACATCACGGACACTACGTCCATATTTATTTTACAGTCTATGGTCTGCACAGATCTGTGATGTCATGACAGTGACAGGTTGTGCCGGCCCTTTCATCGGTAAACACGTCATCAGAGAAGAATTGTTGCAAGATTGAGGTGAAGTTATTAAGTTAAAGTTTGGACGATATAAGTCATACAAATAATTATAACTGATGACATTTTAAAAGTGTGATATTTTTTAAACTAGCAACGCCTCATATGGCGACTAGCATGACTATGTCTAATTTACATGTATGAAAATCTATCCAGTGTAAAATATTTAAACACACATTTTTAAGCTGAGAGATCCGGAGCTGTTGTGTTTTTCTGCTAAAGGTTCCACATCCATGACCGGCTGTGTTAAGATGATTAAAAGGGGATCAGCCATGCATTTCCTGTTCCTACTCAAAACAGTCTATTTGAACAAAGGATTTGCAGACCCTTGGTAGTTGTTGATTTTTCAGTGAAACATAACAGGAATGAGGACACTTCTTCAACTGAATGTGCATTTTCGCTTTTCACAGTGATGAATGTCTCATTTGTGAGCAGCTGTAGAAGTTATTTGAAGTTTAATCTAGCTGATCCTGAGAGACGTCAGACAGGGGTGCTAGCTGTATTGTTTGGAGGGTCAGAGTGATAAACCTCACCTCAGAGACCTCTCTGGACAGATGTAACTGATAATACAAGAGGTTATGTGTCAGCCACAAAGTCCATCATTGCTTTGTGTTTACTCTCTGTGTCCTGTGGCCATGCAGGCCTATTGTGTTCACAGGTATGCCACCCGGTCTCAAGAGATGTTGTCAGTCCGAGCGTCTCCGACATAACTCAGCTAAATAGCTTCCAAAGCTCTGGCATGGAAACCATACTTTCTCCCAATGACGCACACAAGCTTCTCTAAGTGAACAGCTTCTGTGGAACTTGAGTTGACTGGTGGCAAAGGTGAAGGAGAAAATATTCTAGTTATGGGACAGCTGCTTACATTTGGTGTAAAACATCATAAATAAAGACATGACTAGAAAAATCTAAGGCGATAAAATTTTCACAAGTTTATGCATATTTTCTAGATTCTTTTTTGAGCTTACTTGTAAGCAGTCATCATCAGATGTCTAGATGATGTCTGAGCTGTCATGGCATGCACAAGTCCAGGAGATAAGTGAGTAAGATATGACCCATCAGTTTGAGCAATTATTTACTCACTGCCCTATAAATACAGGAGGGGCAGGCGATTTCAGTCCTGTTATTACTCATCGCAGTTCAGATTTAAAAACACCCTTGCACAACCACCATTTCACCAACCTTTTTTGCCTCTTTGCAGAAAGTGCCATTGGGGTAATTTGTAAGTTTGTTTGGATACTTAGATGCACAATAACGTAATTATTTTTGCGAAGTGGACTTGGTTACAGAATGTTTTGAGAAGTTTATTCCAGACAGAATAAACTATGAGTTCAATTGGTATAAATAAAGGATGTTTTCTTCTCTAAATTTGAGAATTCAGAAGTAGAGGGGGGGGGGGGGGGGGTTGGTTTATTGGTTTATTTAAAGGGGTGGTAAACCACGATTTCACTTTTCTAACTTTAGCTAGTGTGTAATGTTGCTGTTTGAGCATAAACAACATCTTCAAAGTTACAACGTTCAAAGTTTAAAGCAAACAGAGATATTTGCTTTTAAAGAAATCGATTTCTAAGGACTACAGCAAACGGCCGCTAGGGACTACTACACATTCCTCCAGGGTCTCTGACATCAACAGCCCCAATATTTACATAGACCCCTCCTCCGAGAATATGAAATAAGGAGGGCGAGGCCATTTTGTATCGCTGCGGGGAAGCGTTGTTGTGGTTAGTAGGCTGGAGTGTTGTTGCCAATGCCGACGAAACGCTGTTATTTTCATCCGGAGTGCAGGTCCACTTTCTTCAGCCTTCCTAGAGACGGGGCAGCGTTGCAGTGCGTTTAACATATAACGTCATATTCATGTGTGTAAGAGACATGAGGGGAACACGATCGCATTTGCATCGGATATATGCTGCCCATCATAAATCAAAGCACGAGACAAACAGGGGTCGGAGGAGAAGATCGGAAAATGTGACATAATGGACAATATTCATCTGTATTTGCAATACATGAGCCTTCAGCTGCACGAGTTCAGCTGCACGAGACAGGCGGGCACGCGCGGCTACCGCTGCACATCTCGCGGAGGAAAGCTTCCACAATCTTCGCGAGTACGGGCCACAACCTGTAAGTGTGATTTTATTTTACGTCGATGTGTTCTCTGTAATAGTTTGTGTTGTTCATTGTAGCCTACGTTGTAGCAAGGAAGTAGACATGACAGCGCTGTTTGGCTCTGCAAACCAGTTTGTTAAATGCTCATTCATACTTAACGTTATCTGACAAACACCTCACGTTACAAACTGTTTAAAATCTCAACAGCGAACTTGGCATTAGTGTAAATTATTCTTTGATTAGAGCTTTTATGTATTGTTTATCTACAGGCATGCTAAACATGGTTCTGTGTTTGATTTGGCTACTAGCAATGTTTAGTGTCTGTTCTTGCGACAGATATTTGGCAAATCGTTCTAAAAATACAAAAGAACGGTGCCATTCAGTAGCGATCACTATAGATCCGCAGTCTTTACTCTTGAAGACTGAACAGGTTCTGCTCGATCATCTTCACTAAAATTGTCTGTGTCTGATTCGGGCTCTTGGTATGGTTTTATTGACGCTAGCGTACACAAAGCACAGGCTAGTAGCCTGAGGCTACCTGTAGAGGTAAGGGGCGTGACGCTTCCGAGAAACATGCTCTAGGCGGTTAGCGAATCACAGCACACTGGGCCAGCTAACCAATCAGAGCCCATTGCGTATTTTTGAGGGACTGGCTTCACAGAATCTGGAAACCATCAGACCGTTTTTACAAGGAGGGACAGAGCAGTGTAGAATAAAGGTCAAATATATGAAAAATACTGAATTTTTTTAAAAACGAAGCATGAACACATGTTACAGTGCACCCCACAAACACAATCAAGCCTTCGAAAGAGTGTGCTTTACCACCCCTTTAAAGGAATTATTAAAGGATTAAAAGAGATTTAAGGAAATAAAGAAAAAGAAATAAGAACGGTAAAAGTTCCAGTTCTACTGTAGTTAAGTAAATATGCACAATATATATTTATGCATTTGGCAGACGCTTTTATCCAAAGCGACTTACATTGCATTCAAGGTACACATTTAACATTTTTGTCATTTCTTGCTTTCCCTGGGAATCGAACCCATGACCTTGGCGTTGTTAGCGCCATGCTCTACTGTTTGAGCTACAGGAAAGCTGCATGCACACATATATGCACACATTCACTCTTATTTTCGTCTGCCTAATATGACAAAATGTAAAACTTTTCTTGTCACTTCAAATTCAGTTATGATTTACATAAAAAATGTCATATTTTGTCAAGTCGATATTACTGTTGGTCGCTGAACATTTTTATCGTCAGTCAAATATAAAATTTTTAGCTACTTACATCTTACGACACACTCTTTCACTGTGATAACTAAAGTGCGTTTGAATTCACACTAACAGTAAGTGCCACATTCTTTGATTTGATAGTCCCGTCTGAAGTTTGGAGGTGGAAACCTCATTCTTTGGGGATGCTTTTCTGCAAAGGGGACAGGACGAGTGCACAATATTGAGGGGAGGATGGATGGGGCCATGTAGCCTATCGCGAGATCTTGGCCAACAACCTCCTTCCCTCAGAAAGAGCATTGAAGATGGGTCGTGGCTGGGTCTTCCAGCATGACAACGACCGGAAACACACAGCCAGGGCAACTAAGGAGTGGCTCCGTAAGAAGCATCTCAAGGTCCTGGAGTGGCCTAGCCAAGACCTGGAGAAGGTCTGTATGGAGGAGTGGGCCAAAATCCCTGCTGCAGTGTGTGCAAACCTGGTCAAAAACTTCAGGAAACGTATGATCTCTGTAATTGCAAACAAAGGTTTCTGTACCAAATATTAAGTTCTGCTTTTATGATGTATCAAATACTTATATCATGCAATAAAATGCAAATTAATTACTTAAAAATCATACAATGTGATATTCTGGATTTTTGTTTTAGATTCCGTCACTCACAGTTGAAGAGTACCTATGATAAAAAATTACAGAGTTCTACATGCTTTGTAAGTGGGCAAACCTGGAAAAGCGGCAGTGTATCAAATTCTTGTTCTCCAGTCATGAACTCCCCCCTGTATTAATATGTGATACCACACATTACACACATTAAATATATGTAATCATAGTATTGTTCAGAATGATTTCATTATTTTTCAGGATGAGCAGTATTAAGCCCATGTCTTAAATCGTCCCCAAGAATGCTAATAGACAGGAATACCTTTCCATACTAAACCAAAACAACCTCTGTCTGAGACCAGCCAAGCGCTTTGGAGTGTTGATTCAGAGACGCTTAAGCATCTTGTTTATGTCTCTCAGCAAGTTATGTGTAGGAAAAGCTGTATTGAAGAGCATTAAATCAGCAGAATGGCATGTTCATATGAATTCATCTCTAACCCGAGGTCACAGGCCACACAGGATCATTAAGTAACTAAAGAGGCAGATATGGTCTGCCTATTTTGTCATGGACTATTTTGTATGACTATTTAGAACCTGAATGTAGTAATTCATCCTTAAACCAGTCTTGACTTAGAACAAAACAGCTGGACCGTTTCAGATGTAGGATTAGGACGGACTGTGACCACCTGTGCAGCTGTTCTAGTAATCCACACTTTACCTGTATAACATCAGAGTAGAGCCATTAGACCAAAGACACTCTGTGTGCGTGCCAGGATCATAGCCAGCAGATCTTACAGATGAAAGGAGATTTGTTTCCACAGGTCTCCGTATTATACGAGTTGCTAAATATCTTTCAGTGTCAGGGAATGTTTTCATCGTCTGTTCCATCATCTCTCTAGCAGAAGGTCATGGTGTGCCAGCTTCCTTTTAATGTGTTTCCATGCACAATGTAATTTGCATTCCTGAGTCTAGTTAGCGGTAAAAAAGAAACACACTGTGTTCTGAATCATTTTGCGGTAGTTGCCTGAGAGCAAGCCACTTCATTCCACTCCTGAAGATTCACACCATATTTGGCCAGTCTGAACATCAAGTTCTTCAATGTAGTCAACATTGTCGTGATCGCTAATGGCACAGTAGCCTGATTGGCATCTCTGATTTGCATATACTTAAGCACAGTAATATGGAGACATTTACTGGAAAATATTGTTAAACATAAATTAATAACTCTAGAAAAAATTGCAACACTCACTTGACAAGCATAACCTTTTATTAATACCATTTCATGTTTGTAGAGTGAGTGTTGCACTTTTTCTAAAGTTTTGAACCTCCTCACAGTTGGTTGTGCACCTGAGATTTTTGCTAAATCAATTTGTATCATCTTGGTAATCTCATAACCAGAAGTTTATTGACCTGAGTGGCGTTGTGGTCTGTTCTCGGGATGTAGTTAAAAGTCAATCTTGCTCAGAGTGTTCGTTCTTGTGTAACTTAAAAATGGACTTGACATCACCGCACTCTGGCAAACTGATTCATTCTCATCTGTTTGTTGCTTATCGCAGTATTAACTTTCTCAGAGAAGTGGAAACATCTGTATATTCTACACAGAAGCACAACGTTGTTGACCCAGGCGGCAGGAGAACACATGCCGTCATCATTCCTAAGAGCTTTAACCATTCTTCTAATGTTGTCAATGATCTTATCACTACCAAACCAGACACAGGGCATCAGTGATGTTTTACAAATATAGACAGCTATCACTTGAGTCTATCAAACCAGACAGAAACATACACCGTTTCTTAATAGCCTTTAGTCAACCTCAATCTGATTAGAGCAACATATGCTAATATATAATTTTAAGCTTCTTTAATTATTTGAATTAACCCAGTAATTTAATTAATGTAATGTAATGTAATGTAATACAATGCATTTAATAATTCAAATAAATTTGATTTATTTTATAATAAATAAATATAATAATTTAATAATTCAAAAGGATCTTTTCAGCACAGCTCAATTTTCTTTAATTTATTTATGAATTTTCGAAATGAATATCATAAACTCTCGTGAAGAAAACCCAAAAATATATTGGTTCACAAATATTGGTTCAACAAATGACCTACGTTTGTAATGCTGGTCGGCATGACATGAATGTTGTGATAGTCTTTTCTGCCCTGTTGTGAGTGAAACAAAAATAAAATAAAAAATGTAGGGCTGGACATGATTTTGCATTGGGAATTAATTGGATCATTTGTTTTGCTATTGCTGTGATGTCATGTGAGTGACAGGTTGTCTTGCCCTCGCACTGTAAACACGTAATCAACAAAGAGATGTCGCTGCAAGGAGGAGGGGAAGTTATTTTGATTAAAGATTACGAGGGCACATGAATTAAAAAAAATGTGTACAGATAAATAATTTATAATAAATACTGCAATATTGCATACAAAAATCAAGAATTGCCAATTTTGGTATTTTGGTGACTTGAATCGGCAAGGAATGTTAAGCCATTTCCTCTCGATATACGAATGAACATTCCACCTACACATACACAAACACTCCAATCCCAACTGTATTAAACAACTGCACCACCCATATTTGGGGATATTGGAAGCTCACCTGCCATGCCCACATTCCTGACATTGTTGCATACTATAGGAAAATATCCTAGGAGACATTTACACACACTGAGTCATCCCAAGCTCAGAGCAGCAGACAGAACATCACTTTTATTTATCCTGTTTGACGCACAGATGGGACGTTTGAAAAGTGGTAATTTGGAAGCTAGTTGTCTCAGTGGGATGGTGCTCTATAGCGTCACTTCTGTAAATGCCCCTGGGTTCATACCTACTCAGAATTGTGCTGTCCTGCAAACTGTTTTCTGGAAGAACCGGCCCAGACGTGTTTAACATCTCAAGGCCCAGCCACTGAGAATCAAACACGCAATTAGCCAGAAATCTCCCTCATGTCTTGCACAGACTAGGCGTAAAGGGGTGTCAGCCTTGTTCTCGGTAATCATACACTGATATCCTTTACTCAGGTACACACTTGTGCTGTATTCTTTTTTTCAAGACATTGTTGATAAGTTAGAGCTACTAATTCATTAATGTTTGTGTACTTGATGAGTAAGTGAACAGAATCCATGCCCTCTGATAATTATATTTTTGAGGAAATGTGCTTGCTTTTTATGACATTTTATCTAACACTTATTTCTCAGTGATTAAATATATTTTCTGAAGTATGTGGCATTTGGTATCCTTTTAGGGTTGCATCGCTTATAAAAGTCAGTTACAGCATATAGAGAAATGGAACGGAACAATATTTTCAAGAAATGGAAAGGCAGTTAAGCAAAATGGGGTATTTTAGTGACATGAATGATACATTTTTCCTAATGTTAGTTAGTTAATTTAGGAAATATGATACTTAATGGCTTCTTGTGAGGCAATAAAGCGTGGCAAGCGTTTTCCAGTTACATATGTGTAGACATTTTGCATATGTCTTTAGCTTTGAAAATGAATGCTGAAAGGTTTGGCTTCCTACGAAAGGTATTTTTCTGTGATGGATTACTCTCCTCCATAATATCAACAGCATTTTTAGACTCTGCATCTTTTGATTAAGATGACCTTTGTTTTCTGATATCGTTGCTCTGTAAATATTTAGGCATTTCATTGTTTTCTGGCTGCACGCTATATGTAATGGAAGAAAGTTGCTTTATTTATCAGCAAATCGTGGGAGTATTTATGTCATCGCTAAGGGTTACTATGACTTAAAGATCTATAACTGTGAGATACCTGACATAACAGAGACAACCAGGAGAACAAGGCAAGGTCATTAGATAAGAATACAGGCAGCTGTGAAAATAGCTTTTAATTGATATCGGCTATATTTATTAATACAAATATGGAATAGAAAAAAGGCAATTTATATGCAATTTATAAATGTGCATTTTTCATTTTGTTTTGATAAATAATATGATAATCTGTTGCTGTTGTACATAGCCTATGTCCTATATAAAATAATCTGAGGCTACATGACAGACGTCATAACCCGAACCAGCTTTTTTCTCTTTACAGTTGAATGAAGTTGATAATTTCTCTACTTTTAGGAGCTCCCGACCACACTTTTCACTGATTTGCTGTCAATCCCATAATTCCCTTCTGAGCATGTAGTTCTGTGAACACCGAACCTAACTGTGTGCAGAAAAATTTCTCACACAAAAAATGTATGCCGGATTCACAACAGGTGCATTCGCACATACATTTGTTCTTAAAGTAGTTCTAATGTTGCTTAATCCTATTTAAGCAGCCAGTTATTTGCATAAAACATGCCTAAACCATGTGCATATGTTCGACCTCACCTTGCTTTCTTCTGCTGGCTTTCTCTCTCTCATGTGCCATTGTCAAAACCACTTACAACACAATAAACAGATTTCATGGCTACATGCGATCAAGTTTCAGATACATTGCCAGCTGTGTGAATACTATGTAGGCTGCATTTTGTCATGCCATATTTATTTAATTTCTTATTACTTAGAAATAATTCTGGTTATTCTACCTAATATGTATATAGGCCACATGGAGTGTTTGTATTTTTGGTTCTAAATGTGTTTGTAAATGTAGAATAAATTCATGATGAATCATGATTTCTGTGTGAAACATTCCTGTTCAGATTTTATGTATAAATATGTGCATATATGGGACTCATATATGGAGGATGAAGTAAACTCACCCATAAAACTCACTTTCCCAACATCTGCCAAGCTTAAATAAGATAAAAGATTCAGAAGAATAACACCCCCATGCTGAGTAGTGTTGTCTCACTTGTGGTTTTCCCCCTGTCAAACTATCAGTTTCTTTTATCCTTCCTGCTGTGTCTGTAAGGAAACGATGAGCTGTGGGAAGGGGTGTAATGAATAATTCGTGAGAAAACATTTTTAAAGCACATGTGCTGTCACGACAGGTTTAGATCAAACTGTTGTTTTTTTGGACGATGAGCATTGTCTACACAACAACAGACAAATGAGTTGTGGTGAATATATTCAGGTCTTCAACGTGGATATAGCATTTTTTCCCCAAAGGCATGCATCCTTCAACATGTTGATTCTTGGGGCAGCCAAGCTTTCATCGGCTTTATTAAAGACATTTTGATGAAAAAAGTGGTCCCACCCTTAGAGAGCGAGAGCACAGCTGGAGCATTGTGTCTGTCCATGAGGGGTCTTCCTGAAGATTTAATCCAAAATAGGCATTCGTCTCAGTGAATAATCCCAGCCCACTGTGTTCTCATGCTTACCATCTGCACTCTATGAAAGACAGCATGTTTGAGCTTCGCTTTTGTATATACAATTGCAACCAAGGATGCAGTGGGTTTTGTCTGCAGCAAATGGAGAAGTTCATTAGAAAAGTGTATTTTTCAATGAACGCAATGTTGTCGCCAAAAAAGTTTCCCTGAGTTATTCCCATTGCTTTGACGAGCCTTGTTAATGACTCTTGAGATCATTTACTTCATTGGGATTCTTTAGGAGGCCATAAATCCATTCACACATTCCTCAATATTTAGGTTAGGCAAACACAAGTCACACCTATGGCTCACATTAAAGCACTGATTCTTGAGATAAGGGACAACACATGTTTTAGATGTTGAAAATAAAAACTAACACTACATTGTTAAAAATAGGTATTTTTCTAGACCAAGGTCTCAGATAATGAACCATGTTGGGAACAGGCTTATTTTTAAATATTATTTATAAAAATGTCACTCTGTGAACTCTGTCAGACACACTTAAAAGCATGCTAATTTAATTTAATCTATCCAAAAACAGTGTAAAGTCTTCAGTTATGTAATACTGGTGTTCAGTAAAGGCGCTAAGTCATAATATTTTTTTTTCACACTATTATGAACAACCCGGTTTTTACATTTCTTAAAGGGATAGTTCACCCAAAAATGAAATGTTTATGTTTATCTGTTTACCCCCAGGGCATCCAAGATCTTTGTTTCTTCTGTAGAACACAAATTAAGATTTTTAACTCCAACCGTTGCAGTGTGATAGTCGTATAATGCATGTCAATGGGGATATTTTAGAGTATGAGAGTAAAAACACATAGACATATGAATCCTTATTAAACCATGCGGCTCGTGGCGACACATTGATGTCTTAAGACACGAAACAATCAGTTTCTGCGAGAAACTGAACAGTATTTGTTATTTTTTTACCTCTTATCAGACGAATGTCATCTAGCTTTCCCAGCGCCATAACTTCCGGCGAAGGTCAAAATACTAGAGCGATCAAAGATATATATACGTAGATGCCTCATTCGACTGATCTGCGCAGGCACTAATGAGGAATCTATGTATATATCTATGATCGCGCCGGTATTTTGCATGTATTTTGACCTTATTTGCTGGAAGTGATGCCGCGGGGACGGCTGATGCAGAGCCATAGAAAAAAATGAAATACGTTTTTAAATATGGATATTTTTCTTACACAAACGCATCGATTCGCTTCAGAAGGCCTTTATTAACACCCTGGAGCCGCGTGGAGCACGTTATTTGACGGACAGATGCATTTTTATGCACTTCAAAAACAGAGCAACTATCACTGCTATTATAATGCTTGGATTAGCCAGAACATTTTTAAAATAACTCAGATTTTATTCGTCTGAAAGAAGAATTTCATATACACCTCGGATGACTTGAGGGTGAGTAAATCATGGGCTAATTTTCCTTTAATTCTCCTCCCTCCTTTTAATATTTAACATATATCACCAATGTCCTAATTAGGACACAATATCATGCAGTTCCATTGATGTTTTAACATTTTTACACAATACATTGAAATAAGAACAAGACATTTCTTTCAAAATTAACAAAAACCTTCACCTGAAGGTGTAAAATACTGATGGAGTTGACAAATACTGACAGAACTGGCAAATACTGACGGTGTTGTCAAAGGTCCAGCTGGGGCCAAATATACAATATATGTAAATAGAATCATAGAAACAGCATTAGAAGAATTCCCCATATGCAAAAAACTTATTAAATCACATTATACAGTTTTTTTGAGAGCACTTGTCAACTGTCATTCAGAAAACCTGACGGAGTTGATGTGTGACGGTGTGGACAAAATTAAATTTTTTTCCACGTTAACCACGTTGTACAGTGGAGCAATTTTGTTAGTTTTTTTCCTCAGTTGTAGCTGCCTTAATAAACATATCAAAATGGCAAGATGTATCCCACAACTACAGAATGTGATGACGGAGTTGACATATTAAGGCTGTGACCACAGAGACATCAATATAACTATAACTTCCATGAATATGTGTCCGACTGTGAGATCCACAATGAGCAGGAAATAGTAAGTGCTCCTCAGAGTTAAAGCTGCCCATGACACTGCCTGATTTATTCAGAATTATAACAAAATCCTAACGCGAAGTGAGGACACAACTTTTATAGCTATTTTGAATGGAAAATATAATTAAATATGTACTTTTTGTATTGTTCGATATCTTAAAGATCTCCGCCTTTTAATGTAACTGTATTTTTTAATTTGTTGCATTTTTTATGTGTGAAACACTTTTTAAACAGTTTTACATTGTGACCTCATGCTGAGGACAGGTTAAATTACATGTGTTCCTAGTGAGAGATTTTAAAATAATGCTAAATAAATTATTTAAAAGGTATACGCAATGAGTGACTTTTTAAGTATTTTTAATGTGTTGATAGTCTCACTTTTTAACATAAAAAGGGCTTTTGAGTTTGGGACATGTTTTGTCCCTTATCTCAAGAATCAGTGAAAGAATTAAAATTAGACAATATATTTAATTATTTATTTTTGTGTTTTATGCAGTTTATTATTTACATTCAGTTTTATTCTCCTATTGATTTTTTCTGTTTATATTATTAAGTTCTTTGTATATAGGCACTATATAAAGTTTCACCATTTGTTTATTTGTTGCTTCAAGAACATTTTGTATGAGGAAAATCCTGTGGATTCTCCATATTATCTTAGATGACTTGCAAAATGCTGAACAGTTAGTTTGTGCGTTAATGACCTCAAGGCTAGATTATTGTAATGCTCTACTGGGTGGTTGCCCTGCTCGCTTAATAAACAAACTCCAGCTGGTCCAAAACACAGCAGCTCGAGTTCTTACTAGAACCAGGATGTATGACCATATTAGCCCAGTTCTGTCAACACTGCAAAGGCTCCCTATTAAACATTGTATACATTTTAAAATCTTGCTTATTACTTACAAAGCACTAAATGGTTTAGCTCCCCAGTACTTGAGCGAGCTCTTAACACATTATAGTCCTTCACGTCTACTGCGGCCTCAAAATTCTGGCCAGTTGATAATACAGAGAATATCGAAATCAACTGCAGGTGGTCGATCCTTTTCCTATTTAGCTCCTAAACTCTGGAACAGTCTTCCTAACATTGTACAGGAAGCAGACACACTCTGTCAGTTTAAATTTAGACTAAAAACACATCTCTTTACTATCAGTTGCCTCTGATCTTTCGAATATCTATTATGACCTCTGACCTGTAAAGTTGCCAGAATAATAATCATACGCTGTTTGTTAATTGGCCAGAGGAGAACTGGCACCCCGACTGAGTCTGGTTTCTCCCAAGGTTTATTTTTCCCCATTAGGTCACCGGATGAGGTTTTGGTTTCCTTGCCACTGTTGCCTCTGGCTTGGCTTGCTCAGTTGGGGCCACTAACTTTTTCTTAATTTTTTCAACTAAATATCCAAATAAATCTAATTATTAAACCAAATTAACCATATGAACTAAATTACTGATCTAATTACTGATCTAAAGCCCACACTGTCACTGTATGATAATTGAAATGAACTGATGACATCACCGTTTTCTCCAGAATGGCTATACGGCTGAATCAAATTCTGTTGCATTATTTTGCTGTTTAACACTGTAAAGCTGCTTTGAAACAATCTGCATTGTTAAAAGCGCTATATAAATAAAGTTGACTTGACTTGACTTGACTTGTGCAAATGTCCTTGCGTGTTCTGGAAATGTGAAACAGGTGACACATACTTTTAATCAATAACATTCAATACCGGGTATGAGATGAGTTTATTTCAAACACAGGAATGAGAAATGACAGATGGTTTATTACCACAATGACCCTTTTTTGTATTTGATTAGAGGTTTAGCTGATGCAGATGAATCATTTAGTTCTTCACTGATCTTTTTACTATAATTAAAAACCTGATTTTGGTATGTGTTTTATTGAATTCATGTGGTTATGTTGAAAACCGTATGTCTTAAATGTTAAATTACTTATGTTCCACAATGCAAAGTCTTCACAGAATGTAGAATTGTATGCTAAATTTTCAAGGGCATCCCTGGGGAGACTAAATGTGCAAAGAATTATGAAAAATCCACCCTTTCATGCTTTTTGCTTTGGAGTCATAGTCAGGCTTTTAGCAGCCTTTTCTAATACATCAGACTGTGGCACATAAATGCATTCACGCATTATGTGTCTAATGGTCCTTTCTCAGTGGATGTCATTGGCAAGCTTAGTTGGGTCTCCATTCAGCGGTGCACTCAGCTGGATCTTGTTTTCATTCACTTAATTGATCTATTGTGCAGAAAACAAACATGTCTCTTGCTTTCAAAATCCTTCACATAAAGCAGATGACCATTAACATATCTCAAAAATGCCAGAGGAAAAAAAAAACACCCTTGACCTATTATTTCAAGTCACAGTACAGAGCATAATGAGCACAAAGTTAAGTGTGTAGCACAATGTTCTCTATTGAGTATAGACAACCTAACCAGTCATGCATGTTCTAGTACAGTGGGTTTCAAACTGGGGTCTGGAGAAAAGTTGCTAGATGCAAGAGAGGTCACAGAAAAGTTCATTGAAATAAAATAAATCATGAGATTAAGTATTATTTTATTCAAATGAGAGCATAGTTTTATATAGAGATAGAAAGTAAACATTTTCCAGATAACATTTGCAAATTTATTTCCAGCACCAATAAGCGTTTATTAATAAAAATATCTTAACTCTTTCCCTACCAGCATTAAAGAAAAAAAGTTGCCAGTCACCGCCAGGGTTTTTGATCATTTTCATAAAAATGTAATGGCTTATAGAATATTTTGTTGTATGAATATTTGAGCATGCAATATATTAAAAGAAAGACCCTCTGCTTTTAAACAAAAAAATTTTATTCTAGCTTAATGCATTCCTTTTTTATCAACACTTAAATATGGGTAAGTTTCATAAAAAACAAAAAGCTGAGAAAATCACATTTTTGTCAAAGACTACATCCAGATCAAACAATCATCAAACACAGATGGACTAGATCGAGTCCATCCACACCCACAGTCCTATAGCTCGTTCTGGGTCGACATTTTATTCTGTAACATTTTTGTAGTTTTGATATGATGTTTAGTGTTGATGATCACATTATTTTACATATGTATCTGCTTAGATACGATCTTTTTGCGTCTTCCTCATCTGTGTTTTGATCAAGAGATCCTGTACTCATTCAGAAGATGCGTAATAGCGCCCCCTAGCGTATAACAGTGAAAACAAGGAAACCCTGAAAATTCTGTGTTTGGCTGGGAAAGAGTTAAGAAAATTAGTTTGTCAGGGTTATTTTTATGTTTATACGACAACAATGTACTAAAAACAGACAACTAAGTTCAAAACTACACCTGGTCACTGAGATAAAATTACTAAAAAGGCTGTATAATGTGTGCCAGACCAGTAGTTGGCGATGTCACTTTATCAAGAAACGCCCCGCGAACACGTAATACGCATGAACGTAATGTCACTGGTTTAATAAATTCCTGGTTTTGTTGTTTACATGGAGTACATTTGTTGCAAAAACTTCGTTTTCAAAACCTTGCACTTTTCAAAAGCTTGCATTTTCAGGCCCCCAAAACACTGCTGTCATGTAGACGAATGGCCAAAACGCATAAAATATTTTCCATTTTCAGGGAGGTATTCCAGAAAGCAAGGTTAGCCCCGATTTTGACTCGCCGACAGGTTTTGCGAAATCGCTGACAAATGTCTGAAATCATAGGCAAATCGGTGCTCGTGCACACGAGTGACAATCACGCAGTGTAAATGATCAAAGACGCGATCAGAGAGAATCGCAGATGAGTCGCCGACGCCCGCAAGATATTTGGCCTGTCGGCGATTCAAACTCCTGCTGTGTGAAACCTGAAACCTGTGTTCTGACCTGAAAAATACATCTGCGATGACCGACAGCCAATGAGAGAACAAGATACAGGACAGCGGGAGGCTCAGGGAGGAGTTATAGACCAGAATATCAAAGCACACACATTTGATCGACCAGCCGCAGCAGCAGCATGGTGCAAAATTATTAACACAATCCTTGCTCCCTGTGACTCCCCAACCATTTCCTCCACCATAATCTTTTTTCTTTTTCTCCATTTTGCTGCAAATCAGTGCACAGACAATTTGGATAGCAAGTTTCTGCACTGCAGTCTATATTTTTAATAACAATTCCAGTCTTGCGCGAGAACTCCAGTCGTACGTGGGATTTTACGTTGTTTCCTTCTCACTTCTTGCGTGTGTTTGGTTGTGAAATGTAGTTTGCGGACGGGACAGAGCTGTCGGCGATTCTTCCTCTTGTACAGTCATGCAGTGTGAAACCCCCTGTCGCCGATCCATCGTGCAGTGTGAACACAGCAGTGACTGAATGCTACCCAAGATAGTAATGCAGTGTGAAAAGAACTGTGATCCGACGAGTTTGAAAATCGTGCAGTCTGAACTAGGCTTTACCGTCACATATACCTTAAACTCTCGGTTGATTAACCCAAATCTTGCTTACTCGAGGTATGCTGGTTCCAAAAACACATCCATGAGTAAGTTCAGACAACTCTGAAGAGTATGTTCCCGGTTAACACACAAGACATTCTCAACAGAGTGATGAATCGATGATTCACCATGGAAACAGACTAATGCCGAGTTCAGACTGCACGATTTTCAAACTCGTCAGATCACAGTTCAGCAAAAAGGATAAAAAGAAAAAGATTGGAAATGGTTGGGGAGACTCTTCTGCAAAGAGAGTTTGAGGTAAATAAATAATTTTGCACGTGCTGCTGTTGCGACTGGTCAAGCAAATGTTTGTGCTTTGTTTCTGTTTGATATAATTGTAAATACATCTATTAAAATACTGATATTCTGGTCCATAATGCCTCCGCGAACCTCCCGCTGCCCTGTATCTTGCTCTCTCATTGGCTGTCAGTCATCGCAGATGTAATTTTCAGTCAAAACACATTTCACACAGCAGGATTTTAGCCCCAATTTTGAATCGCTGACAGGTCCAGATATTTAGCATGCCAGATGTCGGCGACTCATTAGTGATTCTCTCTGATCGCGTTTTTGATAATCCGCACTGCATAAATGTCACTCACCTGCACGAGCAACGATTTGCCTATGATTTCGGGCATTTGTCGGCGATTTCGCAAAACCTGTCAGCGAGTCAAAATTGGAGCTAAAATCGTAACAGTCTGAACTCAGCATAAGAAAAATCGGGCCATTCTAGGCTACTTCCTTTTCTTCTTTTGTTTAATGGCGAGTTACATAACCTACTTAGTGCACATTTGGTGGTTATGCAATAATTTTTTCAATCTCTTTGTTTAATAAGTAATCTTTATCCACTAAGAATAAGGATTATATTGTTTGTTTGATGCTAATTGTGTGAGATGACAATAAAATAAATAAATATATTTGAATTGAATTAACATTTAAAGGTCCCGTTCTTCGTGATCCCATTGTTCAAACTTTAGTTAGTGTGTAATGTTGCTGTTAGAGCATAAATAATACCTGTAAAATTATAAAGCTCAAAGTTCAATGCCAAGCGAGATATTTTATTTAACAGAAGTTCCCTTTCAAAGCCTACAGCGAACGGCTGGCTTGGACTACATCCTGGTACTTCCTTCATATATGACGTTGATAGAACAGTAGAACAGACTAACCTCCGCCCACAAGACTACGCGGAAAAAGGGGGCGTGGTCTTGTTGCTGTCCCACGTGGAGAAGAGGACGTGTCGCGTGGAGAAAAGGAAGTGCTGCGTTTGAGTGTGTTTGTCGCCATGTCGTCGAGACGCTGTTATTTTCATCCCAGAGTCAAATCACCTTTGTTTGGCTTTCCCAGGGACGCTGTAGAGATCATTAAGCGCATATATATCTCCCGTTAAGAGGCGTGACATTTCCACGTGCGCTAAGCTGCTGTCGAATCACACCACAGGAACCGGACTATGTTCGCTAAGCTGCTGTCAAATCACAACACGGGAACCGCTGGCACAATCAGAACTCGTTACGTATTTCTGAAGGAGGGACTTCATAGAACACGGAACATCAGCCTGTTTTTAGGACAGTGAAAACAGCGGTATACAGATAAGTAAATTGTGTGAAAAATACTGTGTTTTTTTACAAGCGAAACATGAACACATGTTATATTGCACACTGTAAACACAATCAAAGCTTCAAAAAGACACGAAGAACAGGACCTTTAAACTTATTTTGAATTTATTTTTTATTCTAATTCTTTAGAATTACAGTTTTTCTCCATTGGTTTGGCTCATTTCTTGAAACAGAAATTACATTCTCAAAACAACATGGACAAATCTCCAAACCACTTGGCAATTGTTCAACACAAAATAGCATTTCAATTTCATTTCATCAAATTGCAAATGTCTAAGTACATGTCTCAATGTCTCAGTACATCTCTGCAAATGATTAAGTATAGGTAGCCTATATTTAGCACAATTTCCAAGTGAATAGATCTTGTTGATCTAAACTGATTGTTTGATTCTCAGTCTAATGGTCGTTTGCTCCAAAACGTATCAGCGTCATTTCATTGTATAAGTCATCACATGCACAATAGTCTGTTCAATTGTCAAAATTAGTCAAGAACATAATACCATGAATACCATTTATGAATCCCAAGGAACATTTGATAAATTTATTACAGCAATTGACAGTCAGGTGAAACTAGAACTTGATTAATGAAGGATGACTTTCACACATCTCAGATGACCAATCAAACAGTATGTTTAGTTACCTGACAGGTGCTGTCCATGACTGTGAACGCTGCCAAACTTGTATGTAAAGAGCTTGACCATGCAGGACCAGTACAATTTCTGAACATGGAGGCACCTGGCCAAGTAAATGAACAAGGGCAACTGCCTGCTTGAGGAAGAGGAAGAGGAAGAGTGAGGATGAGAGGGGGAGCCCGTGGAGGAAGAGGGGTAGAGAGGGGATGGGGGTAGAGAGGGCAAGAGAGGGGAAGAGAGGGGAAGGGGGTAGAGAGGGGAAGAGAGGGGAAGGGGGTAGAGAGGGGAAAAGAGGGGAAGGGGGATGAGAGGGGAAGGGGGTAGAGAGGGGTAGAGAGGGGAAGGGGGTAGAGAGGGGTAGAGAGGGGAAGGGGGATGAGAGGGGAAGGGGGTAGAGAGGGGAAGAGAGGGGAAGGGGGTAGAGAGGGGAAGGGGGATGAGAGGGGTAGAGAGGGGAAGAGAGGGGAAGAGAGGGGAAGGGGGTAGAGAGGGGTAGAGAGGGGAAGGGGGATGAGAGGGGAAGGGGGTAGAGAGGGGAAGAGAGGGGAAGGGGGATGAGAGGGGAAGGGGGTAGAGAGGGGAAGAGAGGGGAAGGGGGTAGAGAGGGGAAGGGGGATGAGAGGGGAAGGGGGTAGAGAGGGGAAGAGAGGGGAAGGGGGTAGAGAGGGGAAGGGGGATGAGAGGGGAAGGGGGTAGAGAGGGGAAGAGAGGGGAAGGGGGATGAGAGGGGAAGGGGGTAGAGAGGGGAAGAGAAGGGAAGGGGGTAGAGAGGGGAAGAGAGGGGAAGGGGGTAGAGAGGGGAAGGGGGATGAGAGGGGAAGGGGGTAGAGAGGGGAAGAGAGGGGAAGGGGGTAGAGAGGGGAAGGGGGTGGAGAGGGGAAGGGGGTAGAGAGAGGAAGAGAGGGGAAGGGGGTGGAGAGGGGTAGAGAGGGGAAGAGAGGGGAAGGGGGATGAGAGGGGAAGGGGGTAGAGAGGGGAAGAGAGGTGAAGGGGGTAGAGAGGGGAAGGGGGTAGAGAGGGGAAGAGAGGGGAAGGGGGTAGAGAGGGGAAGAGAGGGGAAGGGGGTAGAGAGGGGTAGAGAGGGGAAGGGGGTAAAGAGGGGTAGAGAGGGGAAGGGGGATGAGAGGGGTAGAGAGGGGAAGGGGAGATGAGAGGGGAAGAGGGGGGAAATTTATCAGATGTGATTCTACTGAGTACCCATGGGTTGACATTGAGAGAGGCTGGACAGAGACTTCAGCCCAACCTCAGCAGATATAAAAAACAAACCTTTGAAAATGCATGAATGAATCAATGATTTTACAAATGTGGAGAGAAATAAATATTTTCATCAATATGCAGCACTGGTCTTGTGTGTACTGTTTGGTCAATATATTCATATACTTTACTCTAACAATATCTCGGACAAAAATCCAACCCAGATTATATCATTAGAAAAGTAGAAATTTGACAAGTGTTTACAGTAAGATTGAGAACAGCAGCGTGTGGATGGCCAGGAGGGTGACGATGGTAATTTTCATTGTTTTTTTGTTTGTGTGTTATATTACAGTATATTATGCTGTATACATTTTCTTTTTACTCTGATGTATGGAAGTTACTTTGTGTGTGAATGATAATGGTTACAATTTCCTTGGCAGTATGAGTGCAATGTGTAATGTCAAACCTTGGAGGCTACTCTTACCCTAAAATCCTATTTATTTTTTTCAGTTTTATACACAATTGTATTCTGTTAGCTAGACTAAAAAACATTCATGTCAATGAAGGACTGGGCTAAGACTGAAAGGTGGACATGTGGGATATTTCAATGGTCCTCTGCCATAGTGACAAAACATCTAAACATTTTGACTTGCAGTGCTTACACAATGCCAAAGGGACGAAGCATTTTGGGGGCACTGACTGTTTAAATGAGAAGGAAATTTAGTTTTGACACGAGTGAACTGTTTTAAGAGAGGTATGAGCTTTTGCAGGTGAACCATGGTGTTCTGCTGAACCATCCACGTTATTTTGGCAAAAGCACCAAGAGTGTTGAGAACGTCCGGTCTGTTTCAGAAATGAGCCAAAGCAATTGAGAAGGATCTTTGCCATTTTCGTGGCACTGACTATTTATATGGGAAAGGTATGTAGTTCTGAAGCATGAGTGAACAGTTTTGGGAGAGATATTAGCTTTTGCAAGTGAGATATAGTGTTGTGCTGAACTGTAAGACTGTTTTGCCAAATGATCTTACAATTTTGAGAATGTAATTTCTGTTTCAAGAAATGAGCCAAACCAATGGAGAAAAACTGTAATATATAATATTGTATATTATATAACTGAAACAAATTTGGTTATATTAATAACTATATTAATTATATAACACACATCTGAATACCTCTTAAGCAAACTAACCCTGGAACATAACCTGTTTCGGAGCAGGTTATGTTCAGAGAGTGACTGGCCATGGTTACTTACATACCCTGAAAGTTACATATATATATATATATATATTAGGGCTGTCAAAAGATACGTAATATATGTGTGTGAACTGTGTATAATTATTATTTATATATAAAAACACACACAAGCATGTATATATTTAAGAAAAATTTATTATATTTATATATAAAATATTTATATTTATATATAATATAAATTATATAAATGTATACAGTATATACATGCAAATATTTCTTAAATATATACATGAATATTTATATAAACATAATAATTATACAGAGTACACACAAATATATTATGTAAACACAAACTTTTATTTTGGATGTGATTAATCGTGATTAATCTTTTGACAGCCCTAATATATATATATATATATATATATATATATATATATATATATATATATATATATATATATATATATATATATATATACACACACACAATATTATATATTAATTCTAAAGAATTAGAATAAAAAATAAATTCAAAATAAGTTCAATTAATTAGCATCAAACAAACAATATAATCCTTATTCTCAGTGAATAAAGATTACTTATTAAACAAAGAGATTGAAAAAATTATTGCATAACCACCAAATAGGTGGCGTTGTGCACTAAGTAGGCTAGGTTATGTAACTCGCACTAAGTAGGTTATGTAACTCCGTTTTTGGAACCAAAAGTTGAGGTTATCCGCTAAATTTCTCTTAAACCTACCGTGTATGTCACATAACCTGCTTTCTGGAATACCCCCCTGTTCTTTGTCTTGCATTGATGTTATGTTGGTAGTGTTTGTTTCTACTGAGTTTATTAAAAGTATCTTCATTGTGCTTTCTGCTCTTTTTGGATTGTTTATACACTATGCTAGCCATTACATAGTTAGTTAGAAGTTGGTTAGAAAACTTTATTGGGAGTGTCACACTCAGTTTCTGTCAATCTTGAGTACCTATAAATTAGCGTTGCATCCTTCATATCTCCGAAAAGTCTTTAGTTTTATTATATTTATAAAAGAAAGATATGCTGTACAGAGTCTTTCCGAATAAAACCGAGCAGATGGAGGCGTATCGTGTGGGTAGAGCTAAAGAATCACGAGCGCGGGAGCTCCGGAGGTCATGTGACCCATTCTGTTTATGACGCCATTTTGGCAGGCAAGAACAGTCGGCGCCAGCATGAGTTACATAAGGAGTAACATTAACTGATAGAATAGCAGGCAGACTGAACTGCATCAATAAGCTCTTGTTTTACATTACAGACTTCAGGTGTGTCTCAGGTGTGGGCGGTGGGATGTTATCCTAAATAAACCATGGCTATCAATCATATTCAGCCATACATATATGATCCAGAATCTTATCCGGAGGCTGAAATTGAACAGGAGCAGCAGCAACAACGACTACAGCAGGACGTCTCTATGTGTTTGTGGTATGTACTGTAAGTTAACTGTATATATTTGCTTAGTGGCTTGCCATGCGCGGGTTTTACAACATTTGTGTGTGTTTGCTCATGGTTTATGAGGACATGATTTGGCCTATTGTATGCGACTTAACGTTAGCATTAGCAAGCGGAACGGGTTTGCACAGACTAGTGCATGTTTACACTGTAAAAAATTTCACGTCTCCAATTGAACATTTTCTAGTGACTGGTCACATCTAAATTTTTTAGTTGGCCAAATTGAATTTCTGTGAATAAAATTGTATCAATTCACAGAAATTCAATTTGGCCAACTGAAAAATTTAAATTGGAGAGGCCTGACATTTTTTACAGTGTACATAGAAAAACAATGGAATTTTTGTGTGTCTAGGTTTAATATGAAAAAATTCATTTAGTTCAACATATTTTCCCACTCTTTGGAGTGGTTTTACAATAAACAAACAGACATGGTGGTCAGTTAAACAAATGTATTTAAACACACCGCATACATTGCATGCTCCAACTGATAAATTTACTTACGTGCCGATACTTCCAACGCACGACCGTGAAACTTTATTGCTGGGACCGCTTCATGGGAATCCAAGTATTTAATAGTGTAAAAAAACTCAGTATGGGTCAAGACCAGTGAGGCTTTTATTTTGCCCAGACGGCCGCTTCCGCAGGTCATGTGTACGTGGGGTAACGCAGCACTGTTTTATCATATTAGATACATTTGAGTGTGTTGAAATATATGTTATAATGCTACTCTGTGTGTTCGCTCAGCGGCTACTATGAGACACTAGTTGCACTCTTGTTGCACACAATGATTAGTTTTCTGTCAATGAATGTATCACATAATATATTAAAGCGTCTTTGGTGTTTCCATGGTTTCTACAAAATAAAAATTTGGGTAACGTGGGTATGATTCCTATCATTGATAGGCGATGCACGGACACAGTCCTGGTTAAAATTGCTTATTTCTCTGGATTTAAACATTCTTGAAAACATTTGGGATAATGAGATAAAGTACACAAGTCAACAACATTCATGCCTTTGAAAACTGCAGCAGGAATAAAATACCTTCTATATCACTCAGTAGAACAATGAACTCAACTTTTTAGTCTACTAAAAACATATGTGGAAGATCTTCATAACACAGAATAATTTGTTTTTTTTTGTTTGTTTTTTTAAAAAGCTCCAACCCTGAAACTTTAGGGTGCGTCTCAATCAGCTCCCTAGTTCAGTAGTCAGGGCACTGATCAGGGAATCAGCCCATTGTCTTATGTCCTGATCAGTGCCCTGACTACTGAACTAGGGAGCTGATTGAGACGCACCCTTAGTAATCATGAAGACCTTGATTAGCTTCAGGTGTGTTTGATTAGGTTTGGAGCTGAACTCTGCAGGACACTGGCCCTCTCCAGGATCAATGTTCCCCACCCATGATCTACAGTGATACTACCTCCCCAACAGAGCACAGCATATAACAAAACATTGGCCAAGATTCCCTGATAAAAACATGAAGCGACTTACTATTAACAAAACATTGGCCAAGATTCCCTGATAAAAACATGAAGCGCCTTACTATTACTGATCTTGGCTTCCTCAAAAAGAATAATCTTGATTGTGCCTTCTTCCAAATTAAATGGTACAAAAGCTGTCACTGATACCATTTCAAAAGGTACACCCTAAAGGGTGCATATTGGTACCTAAAGTTTTTTTTTTGAGAGTGTAGAAAGGGCATCATCTTATTTTGGGGGTCCATGGCATTTGAAAACCCCCTATTCTAGTGAATATGCTGAGGCAAGTATACCCTCAGTGCCATCTCAGAAGTGTTCATCTTTAGCGTTTCTTTGACTCTGCTAGGATACCCATCAATGGAATGTGTCTCGTTTAAGAACACAAAGCTGTAATAAATTAGTCTTTTTTACGACTGTAGTAATTCTTGACCGAGGCTATTATTTCTGTTGCCGGTAATCTGACCTTGCCAAGCACATAATCTTGGCATTTTTCCATGTCCTCATGCCTCCAGTCACACAGTGTACCCAAGGACCCATTATCACGCTCATCACAAATAAGTTTGTATTCACACTGCTATATTTCATCTCATTTGCAGTTGTGCATCAGTGACTTCCTTGACACAGGCATTTGTAGTATTACATGCCACATGTTATCACCTCATTTATTTATGAGATTAAATTACGTTTAAGAATGAATTTTCAGTGTAGCCGTCTGGATATTTCTGGTCTAAAGGATAATGCTTTATACAGGCACTCTTGATATGCCATTAGAATGGTCTGTGGTGCAAGTATGACTATGAAGGTCTGTGCTCCCATAAAGCAAATATTACAAAATTGCTAAGTAATTATTATGTAAACATAATCTGACATAATGCAGAACATCATGATAAAAACCTCACAGCGCCTAGATTAGCTATGAAAAACTGCAAGGAAGAACGTGATCCAGATACTGTTCTGTCCTTTTCAACTAGTGACCAAATTTTTTGTTGTCAAGCGATAACACAAGCAGCATATCTTTTTTCGAACTGTTTTTTATATCTCAAAATACTTCTCCTGACTCACTTCCCAAAGAAAACAAACTGGAAATTATAAAAAGGCTGTCCTGGTATAAGGAGACCACAGGAGACAGTTGACATATAGTTGGACATGTGGCACATTTAACATGCAGGTTTTGTTGATATTTGCTGCTTTTGAACACTTGAAGATTATTATTTAGAAACTTTTGATCTTCTCATCTTATAATTTCGTGAGCCAGACTCTTAAAACGGTCAGCATGATTGGCTGGCAGGATTTCTAGATTACATAAAACCATTGTCTATCTTGGCTGTACTCGCACACTTGCCACTGCTGTAACACATTGAGCCTATTCCTTTAAAACTTCTCTTTTGCCACAAATTAGTTTCATTTTCTTGCCCACAGGAGCAAGGGAAACGGGCCAAATTATAACTTTATATGGAAATCTGGACATTCTCCAAGTTCTACTTAATGGAGTCATAAACAGACAAGGGGTCCTTTCCTTCTCTCCCGCAGTGTGTGGAGTCACAGAGGTCATGTTTGCTTGGGTTTCCAAGCACGAAAGCAGTCAAGGTCTGTGCTTCACTTATAAACTTTGACACCTAAATACATGTCAATTTTTTGTCTGAGCAAGACTGCCATGGTTTTGATCATGGCAATGGATAAAATGTAGATCAAAACAAAATACAGGAAAATATACACAACAAAGTCACAAAATGTGTAAACTTATTTCTTTCTTAACACATTATTTTAAATCAATTATTTTTTATACAATAAAGCACAAAAATTTTATCTACCAACTAAGTAACATAAACTGAATTGAAATGTTATTTGATATATTTTACATTATAGAAATTATAGAAATATAATTCTGAGAAGCTAATTGCTATCATAAAAAGGGGACTGTTCCTTCAAAAAGCCTCTGTTTAATATAAACTAAAAGCTAGGAAAAACAAATCACAATGTACTTGAAGTACTATGATGTAATCATTACGAATGCTTAAAATTGAATGAATCTGTACATTTTGTCTTCATTTTATGTGATTATTAAGAAATATGACGTGGCAATCACTGGCTTATAAAATTGTTTAATAACACTAGAAATAATCGTTTGTACTTAAGCCGAAGAGCCTGCAGAGACTCCTGTTTTATGTGCACACCTAATAACTTTCTACAATAAAATTCCATTGTATTAAATTCCTGCACATATTAACAATTTCCTTTTTGATTTCTAACATCTGTAATTTTCACATAGATTTTGTCACTTGGCATTAAAATACTCTAGACAGTTCCAGACGCTTATGTTAGTTAGACACTTTATCAAGACACACAGCACATGTGCACCATCTGGGCATATTTATGGGAGGAATAGCTGTCTTGTTCCTGGTTCTTTTCCTGTTTGCCGTTGAATCGCAGGGTCATCCTTCAAGATCTGCTCACTTTGTTCTCTCAATGGTCAGTCACATGGCTCCCCTAAATCATCGCAATTTCCTATTTTTGCCTCTTTGCTTAGCAAAGGAATACCTCTAGAGATGAAACGGTATGAAAATTTCATATCACAATTATAGTGACCTAAATGATCACGGTATTGTTAAAATGTGCTGGGTACACACACTGAAATAATTTCACCAACTTAAAAACCAACAAACAACATAAAAAATTAGCCACGCTATGCACTATTTGTTTGCATAAACATTCAAATAATAACATTAAAAAATAAAATGATGGCCAGATTTTAAAGTAAATTATTGGTAAAATGTTTTATGAAAAATAATTATAAAAAAATATATAAAAAAGATAAACCTCACATTTCAGCCTTAAATAATGTTTATGCAAAGAATGAGTTAAAATTATAAATTATAGGTGTTTTAATTGCTACATAAACAATTCTACATAGGCTGCCTCATTATGCGGAGTTGAGATTATTAGAACGAAATTAGATTTTCAATCTACAGGTTAAAATCATTAACAACAAACATTTGGTCAAAAGTGGCAGACAGGCTGCATGAAAATGTAAATCCGCTCTCTGAGAGTAGGTGGCGCTTATTGAACAGCACAAATATAGCTGTTTCCCTGGTAACCTCTGTAAAGCAGCACTGCGCTTATAAATGCTACTTTATTAGGCATTAGGGAAGATGAAAAGCCAATGCCATCAAAACTTTTCCACCGGCAGGGAGAAATCGACTGTCAGAGAGTTCAGCAGGGAGTCGACATTGGGCACAACGCCTGTAGCCGTGTCCCTAAATACCTCTACTTGATGCTAAATATCCTAAATTCTTAATGTGATATGTAAACACATTTAAAAAGATGGAAAAGATGGAAGGCCTCAGCTGAAACCTAATAATATAACTTTTTCTGTTAGTGAGGTCTTGGTAAAGGATAATGCAGATTTCTCAGTTTGCAAGCGTGGTAGGAAATTTGTAGACTCGTTTCGCGAATCGGTTTCAAACATCCCATCGGGCAATTTTTACACAGAGATAATAACATGCAAACACAAAACAGAAAGGCCTCACGGTTCGAGTCAACCGTGAAACGAAGACCCCAAACTGTTCCGCTTCTAATAACGATTCAATGATTAATTTGCATCATCACGTGGTTCTTGACAAAACACAGATAATTCACCCAAAAATGAAAATTATGAGTTGGGTCACAGGTTACTCTTTTAGTGCAAGTTGACTTGCGTACGGCCTTCTACCGGAAGCTAGTTATTTTAAGCTATAAAGATATTTTGGTAACACTTTATAATAAGGGCTCAGTTGTTAACGTTCGTTAATGTATTAACTAACATGAACTAAGCAGTACATTTGTTACTGTATTTGTTAATCTGTGTTAATGTCAGTTAATAAAAATACAGCTGTTCATGGTTTGTTCACGATGCATTAACTAATGTTAACAAGATTTTAATAATGTATTAGTAAATGTTGAAATTAACATTAACAAAGATAAATAAATGCTTTATTGCTGCTGTTCATGTTAACTAATGTAGTGAACTAATGTTAACTAATGAACCTTATTGGTTGGTTACCGATATTTTTCTTCCGATATCGCTTCACTTCAGAAGGCCTTTATTAAGTCTCCGGAGCCATGTGGAGTACTTTTACATTTACATTTTTACATTTATGCATTTGGCAGACGCTTTTATCCAAAGCGACTTACAGTGCCCTTATTACAGGGACAATCCCCCTGGAGCAACATGGAGTAAAGTGCCTTGCTCAAGGACACACTGATGGTGACCGCTGGGATCGAACCAGCAACCTTCTGCATATCAGTTCCATGGTTTAACCCACCGGACCACCAACTCCAACTTTTAGAATGTATGTATGAGCTTATTTTTACCATTCACTGCCATTATAAAGCTTTGATTAGCCAGGATATTTTTTTATATAACTCAGATTGTATTCGCCTGAAAGAAGAATGTCATATACACCTAGGATGGCTTGAGGGCAGTGTTGGGAAGGTTACTTTGGAAATGTAATAGGTTACAGGTTACAAGTTACTGTTTAAATGTAATAGTAGTGTAACTATTTCAATTACTTTATAAAAGTAATGTAACTGATTACTTTTTGATTACTTTTCAAAATTTCTAATGAATGTTTTCAACTTTTAATTATTTTCAAACATTTAAACCTTACAGTAGTAGCCTACTCAATGATGATTGCTGTCAGTCTTTCAAAATCCTTCATCACCTGAATTACAATTATAATAATTTAATTTTAAAGCACAACCACCACAAAAATCTGAGATCATTCTGAAGTTAAAAACAGATTTAAAATCATAAAAAGAAATAGTGGATAGCATTTTAATAGTTGGCAAACATATTTTGCACTGAACTGTTATATTTGCACCCTTTCCTGATTTCTGAATGAAATTATTTGTAAATTTCCAGCCCTGGAACTCATTTTTATCACTTGCCATGGTGGCAACTCTCAGACAGGTTGAAAAGCTTTCAGCAGAAATGTGGATTGATGTAATTGGCAGATGTTGTGCACTGCAAATTCAAACAAGAGAACCAATCAAAAGCATCAGAAATGGCGAGAGGCATCGTGCATATCAAAAACAAAGGCAAAGCGAAAATTAATATTTTTCAACTAGTGCAGTCAATCGATTAAAAAAACAACTAATTAATCACATTATGTTTCTGTAATTAAAGTGTTAGTTCACCCAAAAATGAAAATTCTGTCATTAATTACCTATTACATTAATTACCCTCATGTCGTTCGACACCCGTAAGATCTCCGTTCATCTTCGGAACACAAATGAAGATATTTTAGTTGAAATCCGATGGCTCAGAAAGGCCTCCATTGGCACAATGTTCTTTACACTCTCAAGACCCATAAAAGGTACTAAAGACGTCGTTACAAAGTCCATCTCACTACAGTGTTATTCTACAATAACTTTATGAACTACGAGAATAGTTTTTGTGCGCAAAAAAAAACCTAAATAACGACTTATATAGTGATGACCGATTTCAAAACACGGCATCATGAAGCTTCGAAGCGTTATGAATCAGCGAGTCGAATCATGATTCGATCACGTGTCAAACCGCCAAACTGCTGAAATCACGTGACTTTGGTGATCCAAACCGCTGAATCGACTCACTGATTCATAACGCTTCGAAGCTTCATGATGCTGCCGCATATGACGCAGTCATGCGGATCTACATGCATCATTTCGCACATCTCTTTAAGGTCATTTAAGACTTTATTTAACTAATTTAAGACTGTGCTTACGAGGATAGTCGACAAAGAGTACATTTTGGCATACTTTTGTGTTTTTGCCCATTAAAGAGCGAAAGAGAACTCAATGCGGGCGGGCGCTGTCTTTGTGCACGTGAGCGTGTGTGTCTGTCACTTCACAGACCTGCGCCAGTTAAAGGTGCATTATGTAACATTTATTCAGTAAAATATCCAAAAACTAGTGTTATATATTTTGTTCCCTTTCGTTCACTGACTACGACGTACGTTAGTGACTAACAAATGGGGGTTTCGCCTAGAAGCCTATCATCTTTGAGCATAGAGAAAACGCCCAATGGCGTGCCAATGCCATGGAGCATGCGGAATTTGCATACGTAACTCCGCCTCACCGTGTGAGTATATAAGGAAGTACGTGGCAATACAGCATTATGTTTCTGCTTTCGGAGCCAAGAGTACCTACCTCTTCACTCCTCACAAGCCTTCTGAGACGCTGTCAGCTTCTTCGAGACGAGCAGCTTTCCAGTCGGTGTTGGTGTGACGGCGCGTTCCAGTGATCGCATACTTCCTGCCTGCTGATCTGCGCAGTGGTCTGCTAGACAGCTGGTGTGTGTTTCCCTGGGCGCTTCGGCATCGACTGCGAGGTTTCCTCTCACAAAAAGAGCTTGCGCGTGGCACGTCTTTTTCAAGACGGTTCGCCCGTGCACTTCCGGGTGAGATCGATCTCCGTTGCTGTCTATGGGCACATTCACTGCTCGACGTGTTTGGGCTTCAGCACGTTCGGGCAGTGATTGTGGATGTGTCATGTTCCTGCGGGAACGTGACCATCGCGATGTCGCGGTCGAGACTCAGTGATCTCCGCGAGGAGAGAGAGTCCCCTCTGCCACACCCCAATCTACCGTCTCTGAGAGAGGTGGTACTTTGGCTGGTACTTTCTCTGACGCCTCGTTCGTTTCGTTCACACTCCAGATAGCGGCGAGATGTCGATCGCCGCATCCCAAGGTGGGCTAGATCCTTTGGGGATGACGATTAGGTTGTGCTCCGCCTCTGGGTGTGTCAGCGCTGCTTGATCTGACATAGAGTTGATAGCCATGTTATCTCGGGCAGCCGCGAGCCTCGCGCTGGTGTGGAACTCCGCCCAGTCGCGAGTGCTCGTGGTTCCGCGATCGGTTTTTGTGGGCGGCACCCAACAGCTGTTGGGCCCCGCCCCCAATGCCTTTCGCTCCCGAGGTGCATGAAGAGATCACGCGGTCGCGGAAGTCCCCGTGCTTCCCGTGACCGTTTGGTGGCCTCCTCCGCCTTCTCTGCCCTTGATGGGGCCGCGGCCTAGGGTACACTGGGGCCCCCCCCCACTGTTGAACACTCTGTTGCGCACTACGGTGTCCACAGAGGGCTTTGACGTGGTGTGGCTGTCCTAAGCACCCTCCCTAAGCCTGTGGGCTCGTCTACTTCGGTGGCGTGGTCCTGCAGCGCTACGGGGCAGGCCGCCGCCCCTTTGCACATGCACAAGGGTGGAGCCGACCCAGGGCTCTTCCATGAGCTGCGTGCCGCCACTGATCCCGCCCTCTGGGTGGTGAAGGTGGCCACACGCTCCCTCGGTCGGGCGATGTCCACAGCTGTGGTCCGGGAGAATTTCTTGGCCTTACCTGCTGATATGGGGGGGTTGACTGAGCCCGCCTCCTCAACTCGCCCATATCCCAGGCTGGCCTCTTTGGTGGCGCGGTTGAGAACTGCGCCCAACGGTTCTCGGCCGCCCCAGAGCAGACTGAGGCTGTAACACGTACTGCCCCGGCGGCTAGCTGCTGCACCCAGCCGCCGGCTCAGTCGCCTCAGTCCGCTCGCTGCCGAGGGCGCCCTCCCTCCTCCCGTCCGGCCCCAGCAGCAGCCTTTTCCGGGCCGTGCCGTGGAGGTGGTTGCAGGATGTCGCCCAGTCCGCTCCCCAGCCTGGTTAAAACGCCGGGCTGGAGGCGGACAACCCAGAGATGGGTCCCAGTTCTTTCCAGGGGATGGTAGCAGGGCCTCTCCTTCCCCTGGTGGAGGGCCGGGGGAAAATCCTTTTTGTTGCTGGCCCCCGGGCTGGTAGCACTTGGAGGGAACTGGTGTCCCATCTCTGAGGTCACAGAGACCGGTGATGGCAGTGTGTGCCGCCCCCCGGGCCACGCCGCTCTCGTCCCTCTCTGTCGCCAGCCTCCTCTCAGAGCAGACCCCAGTGGAACGTGCGTCCTTCCCTGGTCTCCTCTGTCAGGACGCAGCCGTTAACCGTGCCCCCACGCCGGGACGCTACGCCTCCCATGTCCGGGCCGGTAACGCTGCCTCGCTGCCCCACCCTGGGTTCGTCTGTGGTCCGAGCGACCCCGTTGGTCAGTTCCTGGAGCCTGGCTTCAGCTTCAGGGGCTGTCCGCTGGGTCGCGAAGGCCATCAGGCTCGGCTATGCGATTCAGTTTGCGCAGGCTCCTCCCCGCTCTGGGGAGTTCGCTGTACCGTGATCGGGGCCAAAGCCCCCGTCACACGTGCGGAGGTTGCCACCCTACTGGCGAAGGGTGCAATCGAGCCTGTCCCTCCAGCCGAAATGAAGTCGGGCTTCCTTAGCCCTTACTTCATTGTACCCTAGGAAACCGGTGGGTTACGGCCAGTCCTGGACCTGCCCGTCCTGAACCGATCCCTTCACAGGCTTCCGTTCAGGATGTCGGTAGTGAACGCCTCCTCGGACGCGTTCGTCCGGTAGATTGGTTGCAGCGATCGACCTGGAGGACGCTTACTTTCATGTCTCCTTCCTCGATGCGGACCGTTCCTACGGTTTGCCTCGAGGGGCGGACATTCAGTACGCAGTCCCCCCCATTCGGGCAGCTCTGTCCCCTCGTGACTCTACGTAGTCTATCGAGGCAGCCCTTGCGCCACTCAGGCAGCACGGGGTTCGCATCCTGAACTACTTCGATGACTGGCTCATACTGGGTCACTCTCGTAAGCTGGTCTGCGGACACAGAGTCCAAGTGCTCTGGCACTTAGCCCGTCTGGGCCTTCAGGTCGACTGGGAGAAGAGCGACTCTGCCCCGTGCAGAGGATCTCTTTTCTCAGTATGGTTTCCGACTCGGTCGCCAGGTGCGCGCTGCTTACCAGCGAGCGCGCACGCAGTCTCTGCTGACTTGCCTCCGTCAAATCGAGGGCAAGAGTGCGGTTCCACTGAACTTTTTCAGAGGCTCCTGGGGCATATGGCATCTGCAGCCGCAGTGTCGCCGCTCGGATTGCTTCATATGAGACCGCTTCAGCATTGGCTTCGCGATCGAGTCCCGAGGTGGGCATGGCAGTCTGGCACGCTCCGGGTACAAGTGACTCAGGTCTGCCTTCAGACACTCACCCCGTGAACGAACCTCAGTTTTCTACGGGCCGGTGTGCCCTTAGAACGAGTTTCCAGGCATGTTGTCGTATTGACGGATGCCTCTACCACGGGTTGGGGTGCCATGTGCAATGGACAAGCAGCCGCTGGCTCCTGGGAACAGGACCCCAGCGCCTTCTGCATGTCAATTGCCTCGAGTTACTGGCAGTACGGTTCGCCCTGCACCGCCTCCGGGCGTTGCTGAGGGGTCAACATGTGCTTGTCAGGACAGACAACACGGCCGTAGTAGCGTACATCAACCACCAGGGCGGTCTACGCTCCCGCCGTATGTCTCAACTCGCCCGCCACCTCGTTTTATAGAGTCAGAAGCGCCTGAGGTCCCTTTGTGCTGTCCATATTCCAGGAGCCCTGAACCGTGCAGCCGACGAGCTCACGGTTTCAGCCACTCCCGGGAGAATGGTGACTCCATCCCCTGACGGCCAGCTGATTGGGAACAGTTTGGGACGCGCAGGTAGACCTGTTTGCCTCCCATGACTCTTCCCACTGCAGCCTGTTCTTTTCCCTGACCGAGGGCACGCTCGGCACGGATGCACTGGCGCACAGCTGGCCGCGGGGCCTACGCAAATATGCGTTCCCCCCAGTGAGCCTACTCGCACAGCTCCTGTGCAGGATCAGGGAGGACAAGGAGCAGGTCCTTTTGGTCGCCCCATACTGGCACGGCCGGACCTGGTCCCCCGAACTCTTACTCCTTGCGACAGCCCTCCCTGGTTTTACCTCTGAGACACTCAGAGACGGGGCACCCTATGGCACCCGCGTCCAGATCTTGGAGCCTCCACGTGTGGCTCCTGGATGGGACGCGGCAGGTTTGAGTGGCCTGCCACCTCCGGTGGTCGCCACCATCACTTCCACTAGGGCAGAGTCCTCTCGGCTTGCCTATGCGTTGAGGTGGAACTTCTTCGTCACCTGGTGCTCTTCCCGCCAAGAAGACCCTTGGAAATGCCCAATCGGGTCTGTGCTATCGTTCCTCCAAGAGGGGGTTGGAGCGAAGGCTGTCTCCCTCCACCTTAAAGTTTATGTGGCCGCAATATCTGCCTACCACGATCTCTTGGGGGACAAAAAGGTAAGTCAGCACGACCTGATCATCAGGTTCCTGAGGGGGGCGAGGAGACTGAATCCTCCTCGCTCTCCTCTCGTTCCCTCTTGGGACCTCGCAGTAGTCCTAAGTGCTCTGCAGAGGCCTCCCTTTGAGCCTTTGCGGTCGGTTGATATTAAGTTCTGTCGATGTAGACGGCTCTGCTGACCGCATTGGCCTCTCTTAAGAGGGTCGGGGACCTGCAGGCATTTTCGGTTGACGAAGCGTGCCTGGAATTCGGGCCGGCTACTCTCACGTGATCCTGAGACCCCGGCCTGGATATGTGCCCAAGGTTCCCACCACTCCGTTCAAAGACCAAGTGGTGAACCTGCAAGCGTTGCCTTTGGAGGAGGCAGACCCAGCCTTGGCATTGCTCTGTCCAGTACGCGCCCTTCGCGCCTATGTAGACAGCACGCAGTGTTTCAGGACCTCAGACCAGCTCTTTGTCTGTTATGGTGGAGAGCGGAAGGGAAGAGCTCTCTCAAAGCAAAGGCTGTCTCACTGGATAGTGGACACCATTGTTTTGGCTTACCAGCAGCAAGGTCGACCATGTCCCCTTGGGGTTAGGGCACACTCCACTCGGAGTGGCTATTGGCTGAGGGAAGCGACGTTAACAAAATCATTGACCTGGTGGCGCTGGAGCAGTTCATCGCTCGGCTTCTCAGAAGAACGGCCGAGTGGGTCCAGTGCCACCGGCCAACGTCGCTGGACTCGGCCATTGGGCTGGCGGAGGATCACATGGTGGCGTGTCCGGGGGTCGGCGGACCCATAACATCTCTCTCTCTCTCTCTCTCTCTCCCACCTCTCTCTCTAGACCTGTCCCTATGCCTAGGTCCCGACCTCCAATCCCGCCTCGGGCTCCTCCCCGAGGGAGGGGCGGGAACAGCGCAGAATATGCCGGGCCAGCGCGAGTTCCGTCCAGGGGGCCATCGCTGGGCCCACTTACCACCACCGGGGTGGCGGGTAGGTCTGGGCCGGTCTGTTGGTGTTGTGGGGACCCGGACCATTTCATCGACCGATGTCCGATGATGGAAGTCGGGACAATGATCCGGGTCCCGGATGTCCCGCAGACTGCCCCCGGTCAGGCTGGATGGTACCAGATACCTGTGAGTATTAAGGGGGGTACCTATCCGGCTCTGGTGGATTCAGGATGTAACCAGACCTCAATCCACCATAGCCTGATTCAGCCCGAGGCATTGGATACAAGCCGTGTGGTTCAGGTACGGTGTGTGCACGGGGATGTGGTGAAATATCCGGTAGTGTCAGTTGTGATTCAATTTCAGGGTTTCAGAGACTGGTTCTCTCGGACCGCGATGACTTTCCCCTGGAACAGTCTCAGGATGAAACGCTGAAACACGCCTTTGAACAGGTCCGCACCATCGACGGCCAGTCTCTCCAGCCCGACCGCCCGCTGTCGTTCCCGTTTTTTGCCATTATAAAAGACCTGTTGTATAGAGTGACACAAGACGCTCAGACAAAAGAAACTACAACCCAGTTATTAGTACCAAAAAGCCGCCGGGAAATGCTTTTCCAGGCGGCTCATTGTAATCCCATGGCGGGACACTTGGGACAGGGGACAACACTGAATCGGTTAATGGCCCGGTTTTTTTGGCCGGGCATTCACGAGAATGTGCGCAGGTGGTGCGCGGCTTGTCGTGAATGTCAGCTGGTTAGCCCACCGGCCTCTCCAAAAGCGCCATTGCGCCCGCTTCCACTAATGCAGGTCCCCTTCGAAAGGATTGGAATGGACCTCATCGGGCCATTAGAGCGATCAGCACGGGAGCATCGTTTTGCATTGGTGATAGTAGACTATGCAACATGATACCCGGAGGCAGTGGCGCTCCGTAACATTTCGGCGAAGAGTGTTGCGGACGCTCTGTTTCGTTTAATCTCCCGCGTGGGGATCCCGAAGGAGATCCTCACGGATCAGGGCACGGCGTTTATGTCACGCACGTTAAGGGAACTGTATGAATTATTGGGCATTAAATCGATCCGCACCAGCGTCTACCACCCACAAACAGACGGCCTGGTGGAACGGTTTAATCGCACTTTGAAAACCATGATTCGTAAGTTCGTTCACGAAGACGCCAAAAATTGGGATAGATGGTTGGAGCCTCTGTTATTCGCTGTACGTGAGGTCCCGCAAGCCTCCACCGGGTTTTCCCCCTTCGAGCTTCTTTATGGACGTCAACCTCGCGGGGTGTTGGACGTCCTAAAGGAAACTTGGGAGGAAGGTCCTTCTGATGGTCGAAACGAAATTCAGTTTGTCATGGACCTGAGAACAAAACTCCACACTTTGGGGCGGCTGTCAATGGAGAATTTGTTGCAGGCTCAGGACAGGCAGGCCCGGCTGTTTAACAGAGGTACTAGACTGCGAGAATTTGCACCGGGAGATAAAGTCCTTGTATTGCTGCCCACATCCAGCTCAAAATTACTCGCGAAGTGGCAAGGACCCTTTGAGGTTACACGGCGGGTTGGGGATCTTAATTATGAGGTAGTGCGCACAGACAGGGGCGGGACACGTCAACTTTATCACCTGAATCTCCTTAAAACATGGAGGGAGGTGGAGTCAGTGATGCTGATGACGGTAATTGGGCCGGAGGAAGATCTCGGGCCAGAAGTGAGTTCTAGCTTAAACCCGATCACTCTGGCCCCAGGGGGAGATCACCTTTCGCCGTCGCAGCTCACTGACCTGGCCAAGTTGCAGGCAGATTTTGCGGACGTATTCTCTCCCCTTCCCGGGCGAACGAATTTCATTCAGCACCATATTGAGACCGAGCCGGGCGTGGTCGTTCGCAGCTGGCCGTATCGCCTTCCGGAGCATAAAAAAAAGGTGGTTCAGAAGGAATTAGAGGCGATGCTGGATATGGGCGTAATAGAGGAATCGCATAGCGATTGGGCCAGCCCGATAGTTTTGGTACCTAAAACGGACGGCTTGGTGCGTTTCTGTGTTGATTACCGCAGGGTGAATGCTGTGTCGAAATTACGCATATCCAATGCCGTATCCGCGTATCCAATGCCGAGGATTGACTAATTGCTTGATCGGCTCGGCACCACTCGATTTTATTCGACATTGGATTTAACGAAAGGATACTGGCAGATCCCCTTATCACCTTTATCCAAAGAAAAGACAGCCTTCACCACGCCGTTCGGGTTGCACCAATTCGTCACGCTTCCTTTCGGGTTGTTCGTGGCTCCCGCCACTTTTCAGCGTCTCATGGACCGGGTGTTGCGGCCGCATGCTGCGTATGTCGCCGCCTACTTGGATGACATAGTCATTTATAGTAATGATTGGTCGCGGCATATGGAGCATGTGAGGGCTGTCTTGGGGGCGCTGAGAGTGGCTGGCTTGACGGCCAACCCGAAGAAGTGTGCGATTGGGCGTGTGGAGGTCAGGTATCTGGGCTTCCACTTAGGTCATGGGCAGGTGCGTCCCCAAATTGATAAGACGGCAGCAGTTGCAACCTGTCCCCGACCAAAGACCAAAAAGGAGGTGAGACTGTTCCTGGGGCTGGCGGGGTATTATAGAAGGTTTGTGCCTAACAAAACTGCAGGCCGGACGGCTCCCCGGCCTGAGTCGGGCGGTGGGGGTGGCAGGGAGGGTGTGGTTTAGCGAGGTCTGTAACGGGAGAGGGAATCGGGAGACAAGTTCGCCGTAAGTGGGTCAAGTGCAAATCACATACACCTGTGTCTTGTTCCAGTGATGGGCGGGGAGAGACGGTTATAAACCAACGGAGAGGAAGAGCACGGGAGAGAGACTGGGGACTCGTGGGTGAGCGGTCGCAAGGACGAGAGAGAACCAGAGGAAACGAGGAGAAAGAAACCTGAGAGAAAGCCCAGAGAGCGCACCTGCCAGAGTGACGAGGGCGGAGCATGATTTGAAGCGCAGAGAGCGCTGATGTTGTTTTGAGTTAAAGTCTAAAAGATTAATAAAACCCACGAGTCTCAGTAAGCCGACCCTGTCTTCTTCCTTCAGTGCAAAGAATCTGACCTTTTCTACATTCATTTTTAACACACTCAGATGTATCTAATATGATAATCAGAGCTGCGTTACCTCATACTCATGACCGGAAAAGCGGAAGTGGCGCCGGCGACTGTGTCATAATAAAAGTCCTGCTGCTCGCGAGGCGTGTGTTGCCTTCATCTTATTAACAATGCTTTCTCAGCTCCACAACACTCTGTCCTGCTCTGCTGCATACTACAGTAACGCTAATAATCGCATCCATGAACATGATTTCTGCCTGAATCCTATCCCGATTCTTTCCCACCGGCTGTGAGGTGAAGACCACATGTCCCAAGATTCTGTACTCAAACTTGCTGTCATCAAACTACGCCTTTGTTTTGGACAGGCGACCTCTAGTGGACTGAAAAGTTACATAGTGCACCTTTAAGTTCTTATTTTTGCGTCTTATCGCACTTGAATGGTTTAATAGCCCTTGAATGAATGATAGCACAATCATATATTGTAACATATCCTTGACCTTTGTAATTGTTAACATTTTCATAAGTAACTGTAATATAATTACAAATTTTTTCTCAGTAACTGTAACCGATTACATTTACATGAATCATGAGGAAAAAAATCATTTTTTGAGTGAACTATCACTTTAAACAAATTAAACATACTAAATTCACTTATATCTAATGTTTTTTTTTAGGCTAAATGCTGTTTATTAAAACCAATATCCTGCTATTAAAGTAACTTATTGTTTCACCAATTGTTTGGTACAATGAATCGGTTCAATCAGATTGCTGATCTGAATCGTGACTATCCTGTCAATTTTGTGAATCAGCTCAATGATGAATTCTCTGAAAAGATACAACTCCAGTGAGCAATTTGTTCGCTAATTACAATGGTTTTCGGAGCGGTAAGCAGATTGCAATCTTGCGTGCATAAATATGGTTAAAATGGTCTCTTTTTTGCTACATTTGTTGATTTCAGATTACATAATAATACATTTTATATTGGTCAAGTTCAGCAGCAATTTTGTGTATCTAGTCTGTGATTTTGTTTGTTATCAGTATCTTTCATGCAGGTAAATGTTTGTGAGGGACAGAACTTTTTAATGACACATACTGTGTTAATTTTGTGCAGTCCAAATAGCCCATCTAAGTCAAGTTTTAATAAGCCTCAAAATGTCATGCTACAGGGCCTATAATTTTGGTAACTGCTGTGAAGCTTATATGTCTTGGTGACTAAGTATATTGTTTGTCTGGCTGCTATATGTACACATAATGCCATTGAACCTCCCATTCACAACCAAAGTAGATAAGTACTCTGGCTATGCAGGATGTGTGTTACACAGTCAAGACGTGCAAAGCTGATTTTCAGAAATCTCACAGGAAATCTTTTAGGATTAACAAATTCTGCTGTGATATTTAAAGGAATACTTTACACAAAAATGAAAACGCATATCATTCCAAACTTATGAACCAGTTTTTTTTTGTTTGTTTTTTGTCCGTTTTTTTAAACGTGGAACACAAAAGCATACATTTAATAGAATGTATATGCTCTTCTTGTACATAGAATGACAGTTCATGGTAAAGGCTTGTTCACACCAGGATGTTTAAATTTGCATGCTGTCAATGCTTATTTTTTTATTATAGAGAGGTGTTCTTTTCTGTTTTCAGAAATCTGGCCAACCGATAAGATTTGCACCTTTAGTCACATGCCCATGGTGTTTGAAAAGATGTAAATACTGTTTTACATACTTATTTTTATTCAACCCATCTGCAATTTTTTATGCAATGGTCTACTAAACAGACAAATTGCATTCAAAAAACAGGCCTTAACATTGCTGTCAAGGTACGAAATGGCCAATAAAATACATTAAAAGTTATTTATATGACATATATAAAAGTTATTTATATTTCCCCCCAAAATTTTCGGAAGTCGATATGATAATATGCCACATTTAATGGTCAGCGAATAACGGGCATAGTGAGTGACTCATATGGGATACTTTTAATACTTTTATAGTGTTATTTTATTTTTTTATAGCGTTTCTTCCACAAAAAAAGAAAAAAGCAAACAGAAATAAGAGCATATGGTTTTGGAACAACATGATGGTGAGTAAATCATGACACATTTTTTATTTTTAAGTAAAATATTCGTGTAGCACCATCAATAGTCATCATCGGGCTTGACTTTCCAGTCTCCATACTTTACGAAAACCGAGGCAGCAGAATTACAGTTAGTCTCTTCTTTTACAGTTGATTTGAAGAGCTTGTTGGAAAGTACGGTCTGCTTAGGGGAAGACTAATATTTAGATAACATTAACAGCCAGATCTCTGTTTGAGCTTGTTTAGGAAGTGATTAGAGACCGGAGAGTAGCTGAGATGCACAAGCTGTGTTCGAAAAGCTGCACATGTGGTCCACATGTGTCTTTGTAAATGAGAGCTTCTATTGTTGTGTGCTCTTTGCATACAAATGGGCAGATGATAGAGAGCAGTGTGAACAAACACAAAGTAGATATCCCAGAAGATACTTGAGAGTGTTTAGAGAAAAATGGCCAAGACAAGCAAAAATAATATGGGGTTTAGACACTGAAAGAGTATCTACTGGCATGGCTTGGAATGTCTGGAATGTCTGCCATCTGCTTTCGTCCTTGTCTAAATGTGAATTTACTGTGTGAGCTAGACAATGGCTTTATCAAAGGTGTTTTGTATCTTTGCAAGGTTGCTGGGAATCCCCTCCCTCCCAACCGTCTTCCAATATCTGCCTCCCTCGACTGCAGGTGAGTCAGCTTCCAGCTGCTCTGGACGTAGGTCAGGGAGTGTGCTGGAAATAGCAGTGAAAGGGAACATAGCAAGTCAGGTGGGGTAGATGTTGGTTATGAAACGTTAAACTTGACCCCCCTCACTATTTCACAGAAATGCTCTCATCTGGATACCATGCGCACTACTTACCACATGCCTTCAGTATTCCAAGTCTTTTTTGTTAAAACCTCACATGATATTCATTCTATTAAAATGATTTAAACACATCTGGGGCTGATCTCATAAGTATTCATACTTAAACTTACATTTGAATATACAGAAATGTGTACAATACACATACACTACCATTCAAAATTTTGGGGTCACAAATATTTAGGTTAAGGCTTTTGAAATAAGTCTCTTATGCTGCCTTTATTTGATCAAAAATACAATAAAAACAGTAATAATATACTTTTAAATGTAATTTATTCCTGTGACTGCAAAACTTAATTTTCAACATCATTACTCCTAATGTCCAGTATGACACCAGAAATCATACAGCAGTTATAATCTTACATAACTCTTTTAATGTTAAAATTAGGTAAATGTGAGGCATTGAAAAAAGTCAATGTGAGGCATTGAACATATTTAACTTACCCCATTGATGAAATAAAGTCATCCTATTGATTTCAATAGGATTTGAGTGAGTTTGACAAGGGCCAAATTGTGATGGCTAGACGACTGGGTCAGAGGATCTCCAAAACTGCAGCTCTTGTGGGGTGTTCCCGGTCTGCAGTGGTCAGTATCTATCAAATGTGGTCCAAGGAAGGAACAGTGGTGAACCGGTCACGGGGTCATGGCAACACCACAGCGGCCAAGGCTCATTGATGCCCGTGGGGAGTGAAGACTGGCCCGTGTGGTCCGATCAAACAGACGAGCTACCGTAGCTCAAATTGCTGAAGAAGTTAATACTGGTTCTGATAGAAAGGTGTCAGAATACACAGTGCATCGCGGTTTGTTGCGTATGGGGCTGCATAGCCACAGACCAGTCAAGGTGCCGATACTGACCCCTGTCGACCTCCGAAAGCGCCAACAGTGGGCATGTGAGCATCAGAACTGAACCATGGAGCAATGGAAGAAGGTGGCCTGGTCTGATGAATCATGTTTTCATTACATCACGTGGATGGCTAGATTTGTGTGCGTCGCTTACCTGGGGAACACATGGCACCAAGATGCACTATGGGAAGAAGGCAAGCTGGCGGAGGCAGTGTGATGCTTTGGTCATGTTCTGCTGGGAAACATTGGTTCTTGCCATCAATGAAGATGGTACTTTGACACTTACCAGCTACCTAAGCATTATTTCAGACCATGTATACACCCTTTCATGGAAACGGTATTCCCTGGTGGCTGTGGCCTCTTTCAGCAGGATAATACTCCCTGCCACAAAGCAAAAATGGTTCAGGAATAGTTTGAGGAGCACAAGTTCGAGGTGTTGACTTGGCCTCCAAATTCCCCAGATCTAAATCCAAACGAGCATCTGTGGGATGTGCTGAACAAACAAGTCCGATCCATAGAGGCCCCACCTCACAATTTACAGGACTTAAGGGATCTGCTTCTAACATCTTGGTGTCAAACACCACAGCAAACCTTCAGGGGTCTAGTGGAGTCTGTTATGATCTCTTGTTTTGTGTGGGTTGTTTTTCTTTTGTACATGTGTGCAGGGATTGGCTGATGTGCAAGGAGTCTGATTGGTGGATCGACCGGTTCTCCGCTTTAAAAGGGCGGCGCTAATGGAAGACGGGGAGCTCATTCTGGCGTTGACCAGGTGGCGTGCAGAGCTCCGGATGCCTCCTCCCGTCGGCAGATCCCAAAGCGTTTCGTTTTGATCATGAGTGTTTGTTTAAGCTGATTTATGTTCACATTTGAGTTTTGGAGCGTAGGGGTGTCCTGCCATTTATTTTTATATTGTTAGCATTTGTTTATTAGTAGGGAGTTAGGGAAGTTTCTTTGTAACTTTTGTTTTACTTCCTGATTAGGTAATTTATATATGTTTTATTTATAAGATTGTTTTGTTTGTTATGTTGGCCTTGGGGCACCCTGAAGCCATTGCTCCGTAATTTACTCATTATTCTTTTTTTGTCTAAAATAAATGTATATCTTTTATGGAATTTAGTGTTTGTGTTTTTGGTGATCTGTCGGCTGGGGCTGGTTTTCCTATTTTTACCATCTTAAATTTGCACCTCGACCTCGTCGTTATACGGCGGGTCGTAACAGAGTCCATGCCTCGATGGGTCAGGGCTGTAAAAGGGGGACCAACACAATATTAGGATGGTGATCAGTGTATGTCAATGTATGTACGTTTCATGTCTGCATACAGAAATGTATTTACAAATTAATAATAATGTGATCATGTTGGAAATATACAATGAAAGTACCAAAGGAAAGTATAAAAATATATAGAAATAGAAATAACTGTATAATTATATTCTTCACAAAATGTTTTAAGTTACTACCATCCTGGATTAAAGAGGGCTACCATGGTGGAACCATGCAGGGAGATCAAAAGGCTACTGTTCACCCAAACCCATTGAACTTGGACTTACATCACTTCTTGTGTTTTTTATGGTAATTTCTCATCAAAATACTTTAAGCACTGACCCCTAACTGTGAGCATTTATCTGTGCCGTTCAACTATTTCCTTTCTGAGTTAGTGGAGTCTACCAGAATTAAGCAACAAGTCAAGCTTGAAGGACCACCAGCTCTAACTTGGCAGAGAAACTCACAGGTGCCCTGGTACATCACACAGGCGAATGGTTCTTTCTGCCATGTCAGAAAGAACCATGTAAATATATTAGTCATCATCATCACCATCACTGCCAGTGTGGACAAGTTGGCTTTGAGGTTTCAGTAGTTTTAATGAGCGAGTGAAGCCATTCCTTCAGGCATGTTTGCTTTAATGTTTTTAGTGCTTCAGGAAGCATGGTCACTTTGCATCCCTTTTGCATAAAACTGGGATACTGATACGAGCCGACAACATATAGTTGAAGTTTTTGTGGTAAAATTTTGCAGGAAGATCTTTATACTTTGTTGTGAGGTCTGTGTGTGCAATGTCTTGCTCTGTGTAATATGCCAATACTGCATGTAGCAGCAAGCGGACAAACATTATGAGAGCAGTTTACATATTTTTTATTTGAGTAGTATTCTAAAAGTGTGAAGTCATTTAGTCGTCCAAACCGAGTATGTGGTGTGCCACAAGCTATTTTCATGGCCATGTTCACAGGCTTAATGATTAATTTTACTACCGCATGCCAGGAGTACTCTACCCCATAGGGCTCATCACAGAACATGCGATGACAGCACCCTCAAGGCATCTCTGATATACATTTTTTGTAATATGAAGGCAGAACAGATGTAAAAAGCGGCCTTTTAGTGATTTATTGACAGTGTCTGCCATTTAAGGAGATTCAGTGCCGGAGAGGCCAGAGCATGTTTCTATGCCATTGATCATTGCCTTGGGCTGATATAGAGAACTAACTGTTCTGTGTAAAAAAACAAAAAAGGAGTGAGAGACATTTTGACATTGATTTGTTGGGTTATGTTAGGAGTTGTTTCCTAAGGCCTGAATTTGAGTCGACATAAAGGGTCAAAGTAGAAGTACTCTATAGCAGCTTGGAGTCAGTGATCTAACCCTCATTATCATCAATAAGTATGACAAGACATGGTGTTGGCAGGTTCTCTTTCCCCTTGAACACATGATTGCACACTGACTAATGGTCTTCCTGGCAAACATCTCACTTGTTAATTCTCATATCTATGAGTAATTACAGATAGAACATTTATATTTTCTTTATTTCACAACAGGAAAATATATTAAAATGATTCAAGGCACATACACGTAACATTGAATTTAAATGTTTTCACAATTTTCTTAAAGAATATTTTATATTTATTTAAGGAGTATATGTGCTTCATTTAATAACTCCTGGCTAATATTTTATCATGAAAATGCATGCTTGGCCCCACTTTATATTAGGTGGCCTTAACTACTATGTACATACATCAAAAAATAAGTACAATGTACTTACTGTGTTCAAATTGTATTGCAAAACACTTTTGCTGATATTGAGGTGGGATACGGGCAGGGTTAGGGACAGGTGTGGGGGTATGGGTAAGTTTAAGGGTAGGGTTAGGTGTAAGGGAAGTGTCAACTGTGTAATTATAAATGTAACTACAGAAATTAATTACAGATGTAATTACATACAGGTATTTTTTAAATGTATGTACGATGTAAAAACATGTATGTACACAATAAGTGCATTGTATCAAATGATTAATTAAAACGTTAGTACATAGTAGTTAAGGCCACCTAATATAAGTGGGTCCGTTAATGCATTAGTTAACATGAACAACACCTCTGTTCAGCATTAGTTAATCTTTGTTAACGTTAGTTAAAAAAAATCCAGCTGTTCATGGTTTGTTCATGTTAGTTAACAGTGCATTATTTACTATATATAATAGTTACTATTATTAACAACATTTGAATAATGCATTAGTAAATGTTGAAATTAACATTAACAAAGTGCAGTTCATTATTAGTTCATGTTAACTAATGTAGTTAACTAATGTTAACTAATGAACCTTATTGTAAAGTGTTACCAAAAGGTTTTTAGTATACGAATGATACATGTTCTCATGTGCATCTCTTGTCTCATTTGAAATGGTTATATACATTATATAAGTTGTGCACATTTTACTAGGGAGTGCAGAATTATTAGGCAAGTTGTATTTTTGAGGATTAATTTTACAACATTAATAATTAAACAACAACCATGTTCTTAATGAACACAAAAAAATCATTAATATCAAAGCTGAATATTTTTGGAAGTGGTTTTTAGTTTTAGCTATTTTAGGGGGATATCTGTGTGTGCAGGTGACTATTACTGTGCATAATTATTAGGCAACTTAACAAAAAACAAATTTATACCCATTTCAATTATTTATTTTTACCAGTGAAACCAATATAACATCTCAACATTCACAAATATACATTTCTGACATTCAAAAACCAAACAAAAACAAATCAGTGACCAATATAGCCACCTTTCTTTGCAAGGACACTCAAAAGCCTGCCATCCATGGATTCTGTCAGTGTTTTGATCTGTTCACCATCAAAATTGCGTGCAGCAGCAACCACAGCCTCCCAGACACTGTTCAGAGAGGTGTACTGTTTTCCCTCCTTGTAAATCGCACATTTGATGATGGACCACAGGTTCTCAATGGGGTTCAGATCAGGTGAACAAGGAGGCCATATCATTAGATTTTCTTCTTTTATACCCTTTCTTGCCAGCCACTCTGTGGAGTACTTGGACGCGTGTGATGGAGCATTGTCCTGACTCCTGCATGAAAATCATGTTTTTCTTGAAGGATGCAGACTTCTTCCTGTACCACTGCTTGAAGAAGGTGTCTTCCAGAAACTGGCAGTAGGACTGGGAGTTGAGCTTGACTTCATCCTCAACCCGAAAAGGCCCCACAAGCTCATCTTTGATGATACCAGCCCAAACCAGTACTCCACCTCCACCTTGCTGGCGTCTGAGTCGGACTGGAGCTCTCTGCCCTTTACCAATCCAGCCACGGGCCCATCCATCTGGCCCATCAAGACTCACTCTCATTTCATCAGTCCATAAAACCTTAGAAAAATCAGTCTTGAGATATTTCTTGGCCCAGTCTTGACGTTTCAGCTTGTGTGTCTTGTTCAGTGGTGGTCGACTTTCTGCCTTTCTTACCATGGCCATGTCTCTGAGTATTGCACACCTTGTGCTTTTGGGCACTCCAGTGATGTTGCAGCTCTGAAATATGGCCAAACTGGTAGCAAGTGGCATCTTGGCAGCTGCACGCTTGACTTTTCTCAGTTCACGGGCAGTTATTTTGCGCCTTGGTTTTTCCACACGCTTCTTGCGACCCTGTTGACTATTTTGAATGAAACGCTTGATTGTTCGATGATCACGCTTCAGAAGCTTGGCTATTTTAAGACTGCTGCATCCCTCTGCAATATATCTCACTATTTTTGACTTTTCTGAGCCTGTCAAGTCCTTCTTTTGACCCATTTTGCCAAAGGAAAGGAAGTTGCCTAATAATTATGCACACCTGATATAGGGTGTTGATGTCATTAGACCACACCCCTTCTCATTACAGAGATGCACATCACCTAATATGCTTAATTGGTAGTAGGCTTTCCAGCCTATACAGCTTGGAGTAAGACAACCTGCATAACGAGGATGATGTGGTCAAAATACTCATTTGCCTAATAATTCTGCACTCCCTGTACATACAGTACATTCTAGCCCACTCTCCCCCATTATAATAGTATTTATACTAATAAATTGTATGAATATATGTATTTTAAATACACTTTTAATCTTTAATAATTAAATAATAATAATAATCATTTATAATATGAAAAATTAATTTTTTTTTACAGGTGTGAAACGACATGAGTGTGAGTAAATAGTTTTCAATTTTCATGAAATATTCCTTTAATATGAAAAATAAATCTGTATAAAGCTATTCGTTTTATGAAGAAGTGACTAGATAAAGCGAATAACTTGAACCAGAGCAGTGACAGAGGCACATGGCCAGACAGAGCAGGTCAGATTTCATCTGTCTGCACCCACTGTTTTCTTAAACTTTGTCTGCCATTAGGATTGAGGCCGTTTCAGAGAATTTTATTTTGGCGTATGTGTTTAGTCTCTGTCTTTGTTCACTCATTCACTGCTGGGATTGTTAAAGACATCAGTAAAATCATGATGGAGGAAGACTGTGGCTTGGGATAAACAGATTCTGATTAGAGACCCTAAAAGAGCAATAGCTTGCCTTCTACACAAAACAAATGATGTAGCCTTTCAGAAGCACACCACAGTACAGCAGTGATTCAGATAGAAGGCTTGGCTAATGAGATATGTTAAACCTTGCGTGTCTTCAGTGAAAGTGCCATTGAGAACCACAGATTTTAGCAGACATTTAGGCAGAAACAGATTTATTTCCACCAAACATAAATGTTTTCATTCAGCTTCCTATAGTTTGCTGTGGCTTAAACAGACCACATTAAGCAGAGCAATCAGAAGTACCATTTTGCTCTTGGGGTTCAATCGTGAATGTTTCTCTGATGTGCTCACAATACTCTTGGATACAGTTGCTAGAAAACAGTTTTCAAGTTCAAAAATGGGAGCTGCTGGACATAATAATAATAATCTTATCATCCAGCTTGTGGGTACACGCTAAAAAACTCCCAAAAAACAAAGTCTGGGTAAATATAGGACTGAACACATGTTGGGTTAATTTTACCCAGCAATTTGGGCTGTTTATTTAACCCAGCATAATGGGTTGATTTAACGCAGCATAATAGATTGATCCATTTTTACTATAATACTAGCTTTTTTTAATTTCCGGATGAACTTAAATCCTGTAAACTTTTTTAAAACACTCCATACAACCACTGGTTTGCATGATAATTCCTTTATTTTCGATCATATTTTACAGTATAGCATATTTTATATCATTTTAATACATATTGGCTACATTTTAAGCTTGTTTAACAAGTATTAGGAGTAAAAATTTAAACATTTAAAACATTTAGAAGTAATTCCAGTGTTATTGAGTGTCTCGTGCCGGTGTCATGAGAACTTGTGTCCTCCTGTGAAATAGTGTCCGCTTAGGACCCAACTTGGCAATGCCTGATCAAAATGGGAGCAATAACATGCATAACATATTGTAAATTATTTCAATTGATAAACTAAGTAATAATATCAATACAAAATCATAACATAGTAATGTACTTTTAATGTAAATAATAAAGAATAAAAAAAAAACAAGCTTGCATCATGTTCAGCAGGAGAACATCTCCTGCATTTCACTCATAGCCAAAATATGCTGTGACTGGCTCCATAACCTGTCCATAAAAAAACAGTGAACAGCTCTGAGGACATATTTGAACATACTAAGTATTTATATTCTGTATCTTTTTGAATAAAATCATCAAATTGTATGCAAGGCATCAGGCCTTTTCATCACTGGAAAAGACAGACGCTACACTCATGTTGGTGACTCGCATCGCGCCCCTGTATGTTACTTTGCATATAATTAAACGATATACAGAACAATTACGAATTTATAGATAAAATAAAATGTGCACAAACCTGTATTTAACCGAAGACATGCACCAATTTGACAGAGCTGAGAACTGCTCTCCTCTGAAGAGGTCGCAAAAAGCCTACGATAAATAACTCAACCCCTGAGTTGTTACGTCTGACCCAGGAGCTGGGTCAAAAAACTACTCAAACACTGAAAAAATAACCCAAAAGGCTCAACATGGGATTTGGGTAAAAGAAACAAAATAATAAGAAGATTTATTATTTTATTTATAACAACAGGCATTATTAATGTTATTGGCTTCTTTATAAAAGCAACTTATTGTACTAAAGTTCCCTTTCGAGGGAACTCTCACTGCGTTGGAACGACACTTTGGGGATACTCCCTAAGCACTAGCGAATCTGAAGTCCGTATAGCCACTAAACCAATCTGATTGGCGTGCGTGATGACGTCATCGTGACGGCGTACCCGGAAGTATAAAGTGGGAGCCGGCGCACAGAAACGGCAGTTATTGCTCTTCAGCATAGCGCTCTCTGTTGAAATTGTCTGTCTATTTACTGTTGTTTGTCACAGTTGCAAAAGTGTGTGAATGAAAAGAAAGAATGGAAAAATGTGAGAGAGTTTGAGCAGTGTGTGCATCTGTGTCCCTGCTTTATTCGGGCTCAGATGCACACCTGCTTTGTGTGCAGTGTCTGGGTGTTGAGCATGCTCGGGCAGTTCTCGAGGGAACTGCCTGTCAGTGAAAAAGCTGCTCACACTCAGACTGCTCCGCTCTTGGCTGGCCGTGTTCGATGAGGCCGGCCAGCTTTGTGAGCCCCAGGGTTCTGGACCCGCGATCGCTGAGGCGTCTCGGTGTCACAGACCATGGGGTTCACAGAAGGACTTGTCAGCGGGATCTGGGACTGCTGCGGCACTTTCCCAATCCTTGTCTGACAGTTCTCGCAACAGAGGCGGCGTTCTCACCAACAGTCCCAGCAGCGGTCTTTCGCTCTTGGAGGCGATCTGAGGAACGTACTCCAGGGCGGAAGGCTGCTGGGAAGAAGTCCTAGCTTCGGCTGGACTTCCAAGAGCGGTCCCCCCCGCAGAGGAGCAACCGAGGTTGCTTCCTCTGCGGCGCTCCGGGGAAATTGAGGTAATCCCGCCGTCTATGACGCTTCGGGCCCCATCGATTTCCCGCGAACGCATGCTGCTCCAGCCGCCTCCGGAGGGACTTGCGGCTGGGCAGCTAACGTGTCCGCACATAGAGAATCGTTCCCAACCACTTCCTGCCGGTCATCCGCTTCAGGGGGTTGGGGACGAGGCTTGTGTAACACCCGAAGCCAGCCTCGTGAGTTAGACCCAGTTCGAGAACTGGTTCGTCATGGTAGATCTGAGGGACGCATACTTCCATATCTTCATCCTTCCATGTCACAGGAAGTTCTTGAGGTTCGCTTTCGGGGGCGAGGCGTACCAATATTGAGTGCTTCCCTTCGGTCTAGCTCTTTCACCCACGCACATTCACAAGGTGCATGGATGCAGCTCTGGCTCTATTGAGACTCCAGGGCATCTGTGTGCTGAATTATCTCGACGACTGGCTCATATTGGCCCAGTCGTACGGGATGGCAGTTCGGCATTGAGGTGTCGCTCTGGCCCATATAAAGTGCTTGGGGCTGAGACGCAACACAAGAGGTGTGTTGACGCCGTCCCGGAGAACTACGGTTCTAGGGATCGTAGGGGACTCGACGATGATGCGATGACGATGAGTCGAGACCATACTGGCGATGGTCTCAGAAATTAGGCTAGGCCACAGCATCACTGTAGAGCACTTTCAGGAAGTGCTGGGGCTCAGGGCAGCAGCGTCCAACGGGATACCCTTTGGCCTGCTGTACATGAGCCCTCCACAGTGGTGGCTGGAAACCAAGGGGTTTTCCCCCAGAGGGAATCCTTTCCTTGTGATCAGGGTAACGCGCAGATGCCTTCGTTCCCTAGTTATATGGTAGAAACCTTGGTTTCTCCCTGCAGAGGACCAACCGAGGTTGTTTCCTCTGCGGCGCTCTGGGGGAAATCGATGTGGTAATCCCGCCGTCTATGACGCTTCGGGCCACATCAATTTCCCGCGACCGCATGCTGCTCCGTCTCCGGCTTCACACTAGGGCAGGCACTACCGTTTCAACAGACGTCTCCCTCATTGGCTGGGGCGCCGAAGGCGCTTGGGTTCCCCAGTCCTAGTTGTGCCCGGTCTCCGGCTTCACACTAGGGCAGGCACTACCCTCGGTAAGGTCCCAGGGGTCAGTGTTGGGAGCGTCCTGTTGCCGGGAAACCGTTTCAACAGACGCCTCCCTTCATCGGCTGGGGCACGGAAGGAAAAGGAGTGGAGAAGTATCTCCCTACGGTGCTGGTGCTAGGGTACTCAAGTCCTAGTTGTGCCCGGTCTCCGGTTTCACACTAGGGCAGGCGCTACCCTCGGTGTGGGCTAGTGGGTACTCGTTCCCCAAAGTGTCGTTCCGACGCAGTGAGAGTTCCCTCGAAAGGGAACGGCTCGGGTTACGTCTGTAACCCTTGTTCCCTGAGAAGGGAACGAGCACTGCGTCGCGTCACCACACCTCGGCACGGCAATAGCTGCCGTTTCTGTGCGCCGGCTCCCGCTTTATACTTCCGGGTACGCCGTCACGATGACGTCATCACGCACGCCAATCAGATTGGTTTAGTGGCTATACGGACTTCAGATTCGCTAGTGCTTAGGGAGTATCCCCAAAGTGTCGTTCCGACGCAGTGCTCGTTCCCTTCTCAGGGAACAAGGGTTACAGACGTAACCCGAGCCGTTTTCTTAGGGCCAATTGTTCAACATTGGGTTAAACACTAATTTACTGAAGAGTGCAGTGGTGATAAGGGTCCTGATAACTCTCAATAACTCTTCATTACACTGACCAAAAGCACATTTGAGGGAAGCACATGGGATTGCATAACAGAGACAAATCTGCACTGCAGAGCCATGCATTCCAGCCAAAACATCTTACTCTAACCCTAGTCTCTATCAGCAGAGAAAAGTTATTAGTCCACCTGGAATTTTCCCCTTTGATATAAATTGAATAAAAGTATTTTTTTATTTTATTTAAAAAATCTTACTGACCCCAAACTAATGGACAGTAGGGTATATTATACTATAAATACAAACAACATAATTACAAATATATTACAGTTTTAAAATGTATTTATTTGTTTAAAATGGATGAATTGGACCAGATTGAGGGAAAAGCAGACAACAAGTGCCAGCATATAGTGAATAAAATAACCATTATTTATAGGGTGAATTCAGGTAACTTGGGACAGTGTTTTGCCATTCGTACCTGTATTAGTTTTTTACCCTGCAGTCGCTGACTTGTTACGTTTACCGTAAATCTGTCTGTTGTGGTCCTCCGATTGGCAGTTGTCTGTAAAGCAGCAATGCTCAAGTCATTAGTCAGCATTTTGCATACCATTAACATCAAAGAGATGGAAAACAAGTGCGCACCCTCATTAGCAGCGCTGATACAGTCAAAGTTTGTTCATGGAATGTTCCAAATAACAGGAAGCTAGGAGAAATTAGAGTCTGATAGTATTTTTTTTCCATGATACATGTCTGACACAAGAAGGTCAAACGGGTGCTCAAAGAAAGGAATGCTATGCTAAAAACGCTAATCGGATGAGAGAGGATATGAGGTTGATTGCAAGTTATTCAGAATTTCCTCTCCGAGGTCTGTTTCCCTTTACAGATCTCTAAAATCCATATTTACACAGGAAGTGACTTTTTTCAGTGGTCCCGCAATGGAGCAGCGAGGGGTCTCAGGAAAACAGAGCTGTGCTGACAGACAAGCTGTTGGATGGTCTATGACGGTGTTGTTCGTTAGGCAGTGAGAAAACTCCAGCTGCACTCTGCTAAGCGCCGGCTCGTGGACACGGTTCTCCATTGGCCTCTTGGCCCAGGACAGAGTCGAAATGAAAACAGAGAGGGTTAGACAGGAAGGAGCAGGAGCATGTGACAGTGTGTTTACTACTTGTGCTCTCTCACCTTTTAGTCTGGCAGTCTGGAATGTTCCACTTTCACTCAACCACGATGAAAGGAAATAAGATTTGGGAGTGTGGGTGTGTTAGCGCTCGAGGCTAAGGATTGGCCTCGGCCTAATGCACACGATGAAACTTTGTCTGTGTCATGGGTGCAATTCTTGAGATTTCAGGCTTATAAAAAAGTGGATGTTCAAGACTGCCGTAATCAGAGATGCCCAAGAGTGTCTATCATTCACAAAACATCTGGCTAACTAAAAGAGCTACACGCAACCACCTGCTACGGCTTTACTCGTGAAGCATAAACACAGCCACTCTAAAATTAGATGTTTAACATGTGCTTGTATTCAACTTTCTCTGCTACTGTTTCATAAGTGTACTGTCAGAATGGTATTGGACACCAGTATAAGACCTTGTATAGGTGTATCTGCTTGTTAAGTCTGATGCCTCCGTTTCAGGTCAAAAAGCACTTTCAGATGGCAAATGCAAACAAAAGACAGTGCTGACACTCATGGTGTGCTGTATTACTGCTGATAAATCATAATCCTAGATGTATTTCTATAAATTGATTTTTCATAAATCATAATTTATTTCTATAATTAATTATCCAGACAGTGATCAATCTTTTATGAATTCAAATATTGTTGTCCGAGTGCTGTGAGTGTGGAGACTTGTGTGTGTTTTTTTAAAAGCTTAACTTAAATTTGTGACATGAATAAATATTGCTCATCAATGACTGTTGAGATATTATTCTTAATTGAAATGAGTAGAGGCTTGGACCCGGAAACAAGAGAAAAAATGAAGGTTACATAAGTGGTCAAGGCTTTTCAAGTGAGGCCAAAAGGATATCGTAAGAGATTTTCACCCAAAATAAAATACTGTCATCATTTATTCATCCTTGTGTTGCTCCAAATCATTATACTTTTTTCTTCTTCTTTCAAGCTTCAGAAAGTAATATAAAGAACCCGATACTCATGCCGGTCCGTGTATCTGCACTATGAAAATTAACCATGATTTTACTGCAAAAAAACCCTAAACTTGGTTAATATAGTTAAACAGTGGTAACTACAACCATGTTTTTGCTACACTAAAAATATTTGTTGTAAAACTGGCTATACAAATGGTAAATAATCCACCTTTAATGTTAAGTTAAAGATGACTTATATTAGTCCAATTAAAATTATATGACACAACAGTACCAACTAAATCCGAGTCAGTTAGACAACAGTTTTGACTTTGCTTTGGAAGTTTAGCTGACAGAGAAAATCCAACGCACGTTTTGAGTGACATAAATTAATACTCAGTATCAAAACTCAGCATATTGCCTAAAACAAAAGCTACAACTGCTGCATTTGCAGCATTTGCTCCACACTGTGCGTCATGACTCATGCATCTTTGCCACACAGATTTGGAGAGTTGGTCAGCTAAATAAAACAGGCATTGTGCCAAATAAGTAGACTAATGGGTAATGTGGGAGCAGATGTGAGGTACGTGCATTTCTCTGGCATGCATAGTTATCCCTAGTGAACATATGTCTACACAGAAGAAAGCCCTGTCTGCTCTGGCCCGGTACAGTTTGTGTCAAGTCATTAGTCTGGTTGTTTGATGAGAAAGAGATGAAAACGCTTTAATAATCCGTACAGCTGTAGCAGCAGAGCGGATGACTGTTATTCTGTTGAGCAAAACTGATGAACAGCTGCACGGTTTGATGTCGACCAATCAGTGGAAATTACCGTTTATTTCCTGCTCATGTAGAGATTGAATATTCAAGCTGTTTGTTTATTTTGGTTTTCATTTGGCAGTACAATTAGAACAAAGTGTGATGAAAACTTAATTAAAAATATAAAAAAAAACATGCAGAAAACCCACATGAATTTAGTATTTTGTTCATGAGAAGGTTTGAATGTGATTTAAATTATTCTTTTTTTTTTTTTTCGGTTTTACCGGTTTGAAGACAGAACAAAAATTATCCGAAGGTACATGGACCCACAGCAAAGTTCTTTTTTGTTCTTCGTTTAGGGGTAAAACAAAGTTCGAAATACGTGGCCAGCGATATACTGGTATTGAACATCTGATGCCATAAATATATCATAAATATGTGCTGAGTGCTCTCCTCTCAATAACAAAATAAATGCATAACAAAACTGAGAAAACTGCAAGCATTTTTAATTAAGCATAAGAAAAGCATCTGATCATAGCGTTTGCATGAGCTCTGCAATTCGGCAGAGTAGTAAAGTACCGTGCAAACATATCCATGTCACGTTCATTTATATAACACAATAGATTGCTTAAAATCAAGCAGCTTTACCGTATTAAACATGAAAAACAGTGTCAGTGTCTCGTTTCATCAGAAGTACAACTTCATTTTCTACTATAAAGTAGCTCTCCAGTATGTTCATGTTTTTACTCACGGACGTCTGACCTCCATGGGCTGAACAAATTAAATTAACTGGAAAAGATTTCAGCGTGAAAGAAGACTGAGCCTCTGCGCACACCTGCATATTATGTAATCGCCAGGGACCAATGGTATTACAAAGGTGTTTACCAGCCGTATAGCAAACATTTCCGGCAAGTCACTTTTGCAAGCTGTTTCGAACTCCCAAAACGAGCTCCAACTGAACTTTGTTTTGGCCTGATTTTGCTCGAAACGATGTCACATCAGTTTGTTCTTCGATTTTGCTTGAAGTATATCGATAAACTATAGTCATCTGGAAGATCTCAGACTTCTTCTCATGGAGAGCATCTAGCAAAGATCTGACGTAAGAAATGATGTCACAGATCAGTAAGCATGTGAGATGATGCGCAACAGAAGCCCCATTGAGAACTGAAACATCTCACATCAGCTCTAGCACTTTAGCGGAGTTATTGTGATCATATGCATCATATGATCATCTGCAGCTATTTGGTACACTCAAATTAGTTTTAAAGATTTACGCATTTCATTTGTATGACAAATTTTCAATAAATAGATTTTTACGGTCTCTTGAATAGTGTACTTTAGGGGTGTCGCAATATGCTGTTATTAGCAATATGCTGTTATAATAAGTAATCCAGGCCAGTAACTGTCTGTTTGACATGGGTGAGTTCTTTTTTAACGCTTTCGTACGGTTATGGTTACACGTTTTCTCTCTGCTTCCCTATACTTGCATTTGGAGTGTGATTCATTGGCCAAAAAAAAAAAGAAAGAAAGAAAGAAAGAAAAGAAAAGAAAATGGAAAGAGTTTAAAATTAAAGGTTTAGTTCACCCATAAATGAAAATTCTGTAATTTACTCGCCCTCATTTTGTTCCAAACTCATAAGACTTTCGTTCATCTTCAGAATACAATTGAAGATATTTTTAATGAAATCTGAGAGATTTCTGTATCTGCATTGGCAGTCTACACAACTACCACTTTGACGCTTCACAAAGAGATCCTAAAACGAATCCATTTGAATTGAGTGGTTTAGTCTGAATTTTCTGAAGAGACACGATCATTTTATAATGTAAAGCGATGTATTTCCACTGCCTGAAGGTAAGATCTTATGGATTTATGAATGAACTGCTCGTTTTAAAAGCTTCCTAGTCTTCTGACATTTGTTTTCAAACATTACAATGCTCATGATGACTTTTGTTAACTCTAAAATAAGTAAATCCACTTCACCAGCTAATTAGTTTTTCGCAGGGATGCCATAGAAATATACAGAGCTACCGCAAAAACTGAAGTTTAAATACAAAATTCTGAAGATAAACGTTGGGGTTCAGGAACAGTGTTTAAATACTCATCAGCCTTAAGAAGGTCAAACAATTTAATTTTGGAAACTTGGAAAAAACTGTCTCTTTGACATAGCGACAACACTGTATTCTCTAATGCAGCTCAACTAGGCCTTGTCCCATTTTTGCATATTCCATGGGCAGGGATTATTATTTAAATGGTCGTAATTTGTAGTTCTTGGAAAGTAGATTCTGTCAAATCAAATATCTCCCTATAGAGTGGATTTTGAGCTTTATAACCTTGCAGATCTTTTTATGAACAGCAACATTACACACTAAAGTTGTAAAAAAGTGGAAAAGCATAAGCCCCCTTTAACACTTAGTAATTCACGTACTTGTAGTAATTACTTTTCCAAGATTAGATTTTTTCGGGGTATAATCATTTCAACTTTGTATGCTGGAAATGCATATATGCAACTGATAACTTTCCACTGATAACTTTGGGTCTTTGTCCATTTAGAAATTAGAAACCTCCGTACTGTAGTTTCCAGACTGTTGTAGGAAAGGTATTTTGCTCATTTATTTAATATTTGTTTGCATGCTTTTTAAACAGAAACAGAGATGTATAAAACATTGTCACGGGTGCGTGCAGGTATGAACAAATGGAGGAATCGGAAGATCCAAAGTCAAACTTAAACCTTAATCTTTAACTACAGGAACAGAACAGAAACACACACTTAGCATAACGGTGACCCGACTAAGACTGAGTGAACAAGAGGAACTTAAATAGCAGACAGAAACAAGATAACTAAACAGCTGAACAGAACTTAATTGACGAGGGTAACAAAGGAAACAGACAAGCGGTGGAAAACTAAGACAAAGGAACGTGTGACAGAATCAAAACACAACAGAAAGACCAGACAGACATGTGACAATACTCCCCCCTCCCAGTAGGTGTGCCCTCGTGCCGTAGAAAGACCAACTGGGGCACCCTAGAGTTCTGGAGGTGACAGGACAATGCTGGCAGGTTAGGATGACTCCAGGGTGGTGCTTCAGGGTATCAATGGCGGCACAGGCAGCTCAGGGGGCCATGGAGGTTCAGGAGGCCATGCACTGGGCTCTGGACGGAGACAGGGGATGGTTCTGTCCAGAAGTCTATGAGACAGTTTTCTCCCCCTGGACTCTGGACAGGAACTGGAGACGTCACGCTACACTGGATGGGGACTGGCTGTGTTCTGGACCGGGACTCAACGCTCTCCAGACACCAGATGAGAGCTTCTCTCCAGCTCAGTCCAGTGGTGGCTGTGAGGTCCACGGGGCGATGGTAATTTGCCCCGATCCAGAACAGAGACTTCAGTGTCTCATCATCATAAGGGCAGTTGATGGCCAGATGGATAATCTCCTCCGCAAAGGAAAAAAAGAAGAACCACGGCCACAAACATTGCAGTGTATTCAATTTTATGGTCCGGTCATCTGTCACGGGTGTGTGCAGGAACAAATGGAGGAATCAGAAGATCCAAAATCAAACATAAACTTTAATCTTTACCTTTACGAACAGACAGACAGGCAGGCAGGCAACAGAAACACACACTTAGCATAACGGTGACCGGACAAAGACTGAGTGAACAAGAGGAACTTAAATAGCAGACAGAAACAAGATTACTAAACAAAGCTGAACAGAGCTTAACTAACGAGGGTAACCAAGGAAACAGACAAGTGGTGGAAAACTAAGACAAAGGAACATGTGACAGAATCAAAACACAACAGAAAGACCAGACAGACATGTGACAATAAATAATAACGATAATTCATAGCATACAGTATATTTTTGTCTATCAACCTCAGCTTTCCACCCTCAGACAAAGAACAATGAGGCTATGAGAGCAATTGAAATCCTCAGACTCTGTGAGGATGTGAAGACAGGTGTAACCCAAGCCTTTGTGAGTGAGGTGTTGAGCGGGTATAAGGTGCAGCCTATGACATTGAGTCCTGGGAAAGTTTAGGTGACCCATAAGTAGGTGCCATTGGGTGGCTTTCTGGCTCTGTTCTCAGTATGGAGGTGGATGTAAATGGTCTGATACTAATCTCTCAACACTTATCAAGCTTGTTTTGACATCGGTAAGATCCTGTGACCATCTCATCTCCACTACTCTCAGACAAAGTGCTTCTCTGCAGAGATGAGCCTTTGAAATATTGAGGTGGATGAGAGCGGCCTACTGTACCTCGCTGTGCTGGCTAAGTTGCTTTGTTTTAGTCTGTTCCAGGATAAGGATCAAGATCAAATATGTTTTAGTGCATGTTCAAAATTATTCCCTTTTTTTGGTTTCCAAATGTATGAGGATTAATTTAATGAATGTCTTCTTAGGATGTTGTATACATGTCCTGCTCTCTTAAGCGGTGGTCACACTGAGTATTCAAAACATTTCAAACCCTGCATGAGGTCACACTGTTCAGCATCTTGTATAAAAACATAATTTAACATATAACAAATAATAATCAATCAAAAATGAAAAAGTATAAAATATACTCCACTTAAACAGCTTAAAAATGTTAGTTCACCCAAAAATGAAATTTCTATCATTAATTACTCACCCTCATGTTATTCCAAACCCGTAAGACCTTCGTTCATCTTCGGAACATAAATTAAGATGTTTTTGATGAAATCCGAGATCTCTCTTATTCCTCCATAGACAGCAATGTAATTAACACTCTCAAAGCCCAAAAAGGTAGGAAAGATGTCGATAAAATAGCCCATGTGACTCCAGTGGTGCAACTTTAATTTGATAAAACGTTGAGAATACTTATTGTGCACAAAAAACGAACAAAAATAATGATTTTATTCAACAATTTCTTCATGTCTGTGTCAGACTCATACATTGTTGACGTAGTAAATACAGTACATCGCTTCCGAGTTACGTCAGAGCTACGACAGAATGCCGGTTTACCATTCGCTGAAGCTGTTCGCGACGCATGCGTGTGATGCTGACTCAGGCGCTGGCCAAAGTTAACTGCGTTAACTTTGATGAGACACAGATGAGAAGAATTTTTTTTTTTTGTGCACAAAAAGTATTCTCGCTGCTTCATAAAATTAAGGTTGAACCACTGTTCATTTTATCTATGCTTTTACTACCTTTCTGGACCTTGAAAGTGTTAATTACATTGCTGTCTATGGAAGGGTCAGAAGATGAACGAAGGTCTTACGGGTTTGGAACGACATGAGGGTGAGCAATTAATGACATAAATTACATTTTTGGGTGAACATAGCACTTTAAAGTTTGTGTTCTTGAGTTCATACCATGACATATCAACCTTCTATTGGTCGCATGTCTTCACGTGATCAGAATTCACACGTCAGAGTTCACAAAGCTTGAACTTTGGAATGTGTTACCGGCCTCAGACCTAGGGGATATCTGGGCTGGCAGCAAAGGACACACAGACAGTGAAGTACTGTGTATCTGTGAAAACACTGTGAATAAATAAAGAGACAGACAAAATGAGTGTTGTTCCTTTGGTGCGTCAGTTTACTTCTGAGATCATAAAACTTTAGTAACTGTAAACACTTCTGTAGTTACATACACAAATAACCTCATCTGCACATTAACTTATGTGTACACCATAAGATATATGAATACATACACACCTGTATTCCATAGCCCGTTTCACATAAAGGCAATATATAATTTACATATTATGTGGAAAGAAGAGTGTGTACAAAATAAATCAATAAAGATTCACATAAATGTCACTCATTACTAGAAAGATGACAAATGTGTCACTTAAACACACAGAATGTATAAACTAAAATCCAACGCCATTTTACATACACCACTTCACCCTGATTGCCTCGTGTCACTCATTAAGCGTGTGCGCAAAGCACTTGAAATGGCGATTGACTTGTTAATGCAACAGATATGCTCAACTACTCAATTAAAACACAACAAATAACAGGCATCCTTACACTGCCAATGCACTCAAACATCACAACAATGCTGTAAAACAATACTTTTGAATGCATTTACTAAATAAATCGTTTGCATTTAAGACCCTTGAGTTAATTCAATTTGTATAAAACTTGACAAAGTTACTCAAAACACTTCACAGTTCCATTACTAAACCTTCCTTTAGTCATGTGAACAATCAGAAGAATGTTTAAAGTGCATATTATTTTACCTGTGAATAAATAAAGAGACAGACAAAATGAGTGTCGTTCCTTTGGTGCGTCAGTTTACTTCTGAGATCGCACCCGAGAAAACGCTAGTCTCTATAGTGCTTCACAGGAGCGCTCAAGCGCCATCCGCTGGCGTGGCGGTGAACTGATTCTGAACTATTGGTGTTCACATTAAAAAAAAAGAGGGAGGTCTCGGTTTTCAATTAATTATTGAATAACATTTTAACACCCTTTACACTCTCCCCTGCTTTTAGAGATGCCTCCGGGCATCCAGAACTAACCCAACAGAATAGAAGAACGTTTAGGTTTTTTTTTGAAGATAAGGAGAAAAGAGCTATCAGTCTGATTAAAGGACAGGTAAGTATTTGAATGTCAACAGTCCTGCCTCATTTGTCCTTTCTTAAGTCTAATATGCCCACACAAGTGGAGAAGGATAGTGAGAGGCATCAGGTATGACAGGGTAAGTATGAATAGGGTACAGTACACAGGTGTGCATTGCATTCGCTCCTGGTCTCCAAGGTAGGTATGTGGGTTGTCCCATCTGATTATATGTGAACATCTCCTTTGGCTTTACTGCACGTGCAGACCTCCGCAGGGTGATGTCTTCCCCATTCATTGGCTGTGCAACCGGCTCTACTCCCAGGTCAGTATCCTCATTACTTCTTCCAGCTATGCAGTCGTCTACTTGTTCCTGAGTTTCCAGAGATGGCAACAGGTCAGCCAGTACTTGCTCTGATTCTGGTGTCACAAACCGGAGTGGTTGCTCATGTGTTTGAGGGTTATCTGGCTCAGCTCTATGGTGTTCCGGGTGAAACTCTGGTGCCGCTACTCGAAGATCACTACCTGGCTCATGATGGGACTGTTTGAGAGTGGCTTTTCCCCTTTCATATACTGGGACTGATCTGGGATTACAAGCATACTCTTCCTCGTCCCCTGAATCACCGGAGTCGTGCTCTAAGGTATCAGACCTGTGATGTCGGCTGTTCTTGTGATGTTGCCTCTGCCTTTGCTGTTTCCGTGTCCGATTGTCCTCTCCATTATGTTCAATGGGCAGATCATTCACAAGCAAAAGAAGATTACGGTGCAAGACCCGTAGAGTGCGATCACCAGTTTCAGCTTGAATTCGATACACAGGACCAATTCCCATCCTCTCAACAACACGGTGAACCTTGTTCTCCCAGTAAGGACGGAGTTTGCCGGGCCCGCCCCTCTCTGATAGGTTGCGTACCAGCACACGATCACCTGGCTGAAGCACAATTCCTCTGACACCACGATCATAGTATTTTTTTCCTTTTGCAGAGCTCTTTTTACTATGTTCAGAGGCGATCTTGTATGCCTCCTGCATCCGGGAAGCCCACTTCTGTGCAAATTCCTGACGGGTTTCAGTCTGTGGCTCAGGATCCAGGTTAAAAAGCAAATCAATGGGCAACTGTGGGGCCCTTCCAAAGAGGAGAAAGAATGGTGAATACCCTGTGGCTTCATGCCTCGAACAATTGTATGCATGCACTATGTGTGGTAAGTTGTCTTTCCATTCAGATTTCTTTTCCTCGGACAGTGTCCGTAGCATCTGAAGAAGTGTTCTGTTCAAGCGCTCAACAGGGTTCCCTTGTGGATGATAGGGTGTCGTTCGAGAATGGGTAATGCCAGCCAGTTGCTGAAGCCGCTGGAATAAGTTATTCTCAAATTCGCGACCCTGATCATGGTGAAGCTTTTGTGGATACCCAAAGCGTGGTATAAAGTCAAAGAAAATCTTTTCAGCAGCCGTTTTTCCAGATTTGTTCCGCGTTGGGTAGGCCTGGGCGAAACGAGTAAAGTGATCTACAAGAACCAAGATATACTCGTAGCCACCCTTACTCGGTTCAAGATGCAGATAGTCAACAGACAGTAGCTCAAATGGTACACTCGTTGTAATTGAGCCCATTGGTGCCTTTTCAGGAACAGCAGGCCGCTTTTGCTTAATACATGGGCACTGGCGGATGACATAATCTTCTATGTCACGCTGCATGAAAGGCCAATAAAATCTTTGCCTTGCCAGGTGGGTAACTTTGTCAGCGCCGACATGCCCCATGTCATTATGAAGGTGTTTGAGCACAAGAGACTTCAGAGAATCAGGGAGAACCAGCTGTCTGTGTTGTCCGGTTTGTCTGTATAAAATTCCCTGGTCAAGTCGAAGTTTATTCCATTCGTGTATGAGCCGTCGTGTGGTGGGTCCCATTTGTCTCTTGTCTTTGTCATTGGGGTTCCATCCTTTCTCTTTCAATGCAATCACGTCAACGATGGAAGCATCTCCTTTTTGGGCAGCTCGAATGTCTTCTGGAGGAAACAAGGGTATACTGGCCGGAAGCATATCATCAGTGGAGCCCAGCTGAAGAGCCGCAACCCACGGTACTTCTCTTTCTCTCTGGGCTTTATCTCCCTGCCATATGGCAGACACAACATCTGGAGGTAAAACCTCAGAGTACTCTCCGATGTGGTCCTGGAGCTTCACTGGGAACCGTGATAGGGTGTCAGCGTCAGTGTTTGTCTTGCCTGGTCTATATTTTATGGTGAAATGAAAGTCGGCCAATTCACCCACCCAACGATGCCCAACAGCACTCAACTTGGCAGTACTCAGGATATAGGTAAGGGGGTTATTATCTGTGAATACGGTGAACGTGGGGGCGTAGTAAAGGTAATCTCGGAATTTATCGCAAATGGCCCACTTTAAGGCAAGGAACTCCAGCTTGTTAGAATGGAGGTGATAATTCTTCTCAGCGGGTGTGAGTGTCCTTGAGCCATAGGCGATAACGCGTAGTTTACCCCCTTGTTCCTGATAGAGTACAGCCCCCAGACCTTCATTGGATGCGTCGGTGTGAAGGACAAAAGGTAAATTAAAGTCTGGGTATGCCAAGATAGGAAAGGTGGTCAACATGTCGACAAGGGAAGCAACCACAGCACGGTGTTCAGGGGTCCACTGGACTGGTGTCTTGGATGGCAGCTGACCCCTTTTTATACTTTGCTTAGTTGTCCTAGTTTTGACAGATTTCTCTCCAGACGCCTCGGGACTCTCTTGAAGCTTAAACAGTGGTCGGGCTATTCGGGAAAAATCCTGAATGAAGGACCGATAGTAGCCCAAAAATCCCAAAAGAGCTCTTACTTCTCCAACATTCTTTGGTTCCCGCTCCTTCCATTGCATCACTGCTTCCAAGTCCTTGGGATCGACTTGAATGCCTTCCCTTGTAACTAGGCGCCCGACATACCGCACTTGGCGTTTAAATAATTCACACTTCTTTGGTCGTAATTTTACACCATGCTCCCGTAAGCGGCAAAAGACTCTCTTCAAATCTTTGACGTGGTCCTGAAAGGATTTGGAAAAGCAGAGAACATCGTCTAAGTATGGAAAACAGCATTCATCCCTCAGACCACTCAACACACCTTCCATACATCTTTGGAAAGCCGCTGGTGCATTGGAAAGGCCAAAAGGAAGACGGATCCACTCATACAATCCCCAAGGCGTGCTGAAAGCTGTCATGTGCCTGGAGTTCTCCTCAACAAAGCCCTGGTGATATGCACTGCCCTGGTCAAGTATGGAAAACCATGAGTAACCTCCCAGGCTATCTAATAGGTCCTGAATACGTGGAAGGGGGTGACGGTCGGGGATAGTTTTGCTGTTAAGTCCACGAAAATCAACACAAAGGCGTAGGCTCATATCTTTTTTCCTTACGCAGACCACGGGAGAGGAATAAGGTGATACAGACTTTCTAATCCATCCATGATCTAGCAGCTTTTGAACATGTTCCTTAACCTCTCTATACAAGGGCTTTGGGACTGCGTTGTAGGACCTTTGGACTGGTGTATCATCTTTTAAGTAGATTTTGAGTTGTAAGTCAGAAATGCAACCAATATCGGTGTCATCTTCAGCAAAGACATCTGACTGGTCGAATAACATACATTTCGCAATCTCCTGCTCTTCCTCAGCTAGATGAGACAAGTCAACAGGAGGATGCCATTTGTCTTTGGTCATGTGTGTGGGTTTATGCATTTCTTTTTTTCTCAAAGTCTGCTCATGAGTACACAATTGAGCTGCACACAAGTGGGCTGTATTCTGAGGCGTTGGCTCACCGTTTATGGAGGAATGAGGGATTGGTTTAAGATCAAGTATATCTTCAAGAGTACCAAGAACGGTTTTCTTTGCAAGATAGATGTCATGTTTTGTCGAGTTCTGAATCGGGATTTTGATGCGCTTGGATGAGCCAACAGGAACATCAACTAAAGCTGGGAACAATTCTAGACCCTCCAGGCAATGATTCTCAGGGCTCGGCTGAAACATCATCGTACCTCCCCTGTTCCATCCTCGAATTCTACACTGGACTTCACGGATCTTGCCTGAAGGGATATTTACACCTTTCTTGCCAAGGCGTACGTTACACTGTGGCATCTCCGTGGGTCTAATGGTCTGGAGAGTGAAGACTAATGCTTCCACGGTACTGTCACTGACACTCAAAGCTTCTTTCAGTATTTCAGTTACATCAACAATATCGTCCTGATCAGTGTTTGCTTTGATCATCTCCGCAATGACATTACTACCTAAAAGAGGGTAATTGCAGTCACGACTGATAAGCAGTGGCACTCTGATTGTCAGGCGCCCATGACGCTGGCTGCATATCTGAAGATCAATCTCTGCCCATCCATCAAGCGGAACCTGAGTATTATTAGCAGCAGAAATTTCAAGGGAATTATCAAATAACGATCCAAGTGGCTGTATTTGTATACAGGGTAGTGCTTGTTCAATCCACGATTTGCTCACCATGGTCACTTGTGCCCCTGAATCAAGCAGCATCTGAAGAGGTACGCCATTGATGGAACATGAGACTATGCATCGCTTACCAATGAGTTGAGCTACTCTTTTCTTTGGGTCTGACTGGTACTGTAAGTTTGACTGTGAGTGTTTAGGTGTTTTGACCTTTTCTCTGGGCTCATCACTGCTTAGGATCACTGGCTGCCCCTCTCCAGCGACCTCTTCCCGTTTCCCGACAACCTTCGTTGGAGACAGCCAATGGCGCGATGTCCTGCCTGGCCACAAACAAAGCAGTGAACACAGTTGGTATTGTTTTTTTGTACACAGTCATTGCATTTACCTCTGGTCTCAGACCATGGTGGTTGTGTGCGGTCAGTAGGTGAGCAGCGGTCTTTCAGCTTCACAGCCTCAGTGGGGGTGGACATCTGGGCTAGATGCTTGGTTAGAGAAGAAACTTGAGCAGTTAATTCTTTGATAGCATCACGGTTTGCTTGTAACTCAGCGTTAACTTTTGTTGGGGTGTTCAGTTCACTTTGGGAGTGCTGAGCTGCGCTTACAGTAACTGGTCTGCTTTTACCTACTGAACCCAGTCTTTTCAATCGCCCTTCTTCTTCAGCGGTTGATTTTGTTATTTCTTCCAAGAGCAAGTCGTCACTAACCTGCATGTCTGAGAGAAAAGGTTTAAGATCACGTCTGACATGGCTGTTCCTCTCATTTAACCCCTGGTAAAGTGTGTGAATGAAAGTGCCCTGAACGAGCTCTTTGTTATAGCTAAAACCTACACCAGGTTGTTGTGACTCAAAAAGAACACGCTGCTTCAGGCCCATTATTCGGTAAAGAAACTGTTGTGGGCTTTCTTTGTCATTTTGTCTAGCACTAGTTAACTCTTGAAAAAGTTCAGTTACATTTTTGTCTCTAATGTGGGAGCGCAGAAATCTTTTCAACCCATCAGTAGTGAGGTCATCCTTATTAACCAACATCTCTCTGAATGTACCAGGTTTTGTTATCTTAAGGACTGCTCTGATAATCTCAGACTCACTGAAACCCTCCTGCAACCCTTGATCAATTTGCTTACAGAGACAATTGAAAGACATGTCACAGCCTGCATCACAAATTTGACCACCATGCAACTTAAACTCTCTACGTGGTAACAAAGCTGAAACATCAGACAATCTTACAACATGGTCGGAAATGTTAGATGAGTTCATCCTACCCAAAGGAGCAGCACCAATTTGGTCTGGCATACCAGGCGTTGATGAGGTGACTTCTCTGGTAAGTGCATAGGTGTCTCTGCCCTGAAATGATGAGTGCATGCCAGTCTCTCTGTTCATGTGTAACGATTGTGTGCGAGTGTCTCTGTCCATGTGTAACGATTGTGTGCGAGTGTCTCTGTCCATGTGTAACGGTTGTGTGCAAACTTCTCCGTCGTCATCAGTTGGAGTGTGACCCTGGTGCTGTGTTGGTGAATCTCCCATCAAGACAGGTGCCGCATTACCAGATTCAGCGGCTCTGGTTCCTGGAGCTGATAGCACGTCATTAAGTAGGTCAGAAAGGAGGAGAAGTTGATTCATGCCCTCATCTTCTGCAGCTTTTAACTCATCACTTCTGATGTAGTCGACAATTAGGTCATAAAGTTCGGGTTCACTTAGATCTGCTACCTGGTAAGTTTCACGACCGTCATCTATCGAACTTGCAACAGTCTGCAGCTGACTAAAACTAAAATCTGAAAGCTTCTTTTGGATCTTGAAGAGCAGCACTCGCCGTGGGCTTAAAGTAGTCATGCTGATGCATCACCTGTGGCAGTTGTTCTCTGGATGACACTTGGCGAAGTAGTCTTCCCTGAAACACTGGGTGCAGGATTCCCACGTTACTATGACAACCGTCCCAGGCGAGATGTGCTAATCCCGGACGAGCCCCCAATTGTTACCGGCCTCAGACCTAGGGGATATCTGGGCTGGCAGCAAAAGACACACAGACAGTGAAGTACTGTGTATCTGTGAAAACACTGTGAATAAATAAAGAGACAGACAAAATGAGTGTCGTTCCTTTGGTGCGTCAGTTTACTTCTGAGATCATAAAACTTTAGTAACTGTAAACACTTCTGTAGTTACATACACAAATAACCTCATCTGCACATTAACTTATGTGTACACCATAAGATATATGAATACATACACACCTGTATTCCATAGCCCGTTTCACATAAAGGCAATATATAATTTACATATTATGTGGAAAGAAGAGTGTGTACAAAATAAATCAATAAAGATTCACATAAATGTCACTCATTACTAGAAAGATGACAAATGTGTCACTTAAACACACAGAATGTATAAACTAAAATCCAACGCCATTTTACATACACCACTTCACCCTGATTGCCTCGTGTCACTCATTAAGCGTGTGCGCAAAGCACTTGAAATGGCGATTGACTTGTTAATGCAACAGATATGCTCAACTACTCAATTAAAACACAACAAATAACAGGCATCCTTGCACTGCCAATGCACTCAAACATCACAACAATGCTGTATAACAATACTTTTGAATGCATTTACTAAATAAATCGTTTGCATTTAAGACCCTTGAGTTAATTCAATTTGTATAAAACTTGACAAAGTTACTCAAAACACTTCACAGTTACATTACTAAACCTTCCTTTAGTCATGTGAACAATCAGAAGAATGTTTAAAGTGCATATTATTTTACCTGTGAATAAATAAAGAGACAGACAAAATGAGTGTCGTTCCTTTGGTGCGTCAGTTTACTTCTGAGATCGCACCCGAGAAAACGCCAGTCTCTATAGTGCTTCACAGGAGCGCTCAAGCGTCATCCGCTGGCGTGGCGGTGAACTGATTCTGAACTATTGGCGTTCACATTAAAAAAAAAATAGGGAGGTCTCGGTTTTCAATTAATTATTGAATAACATTTTAACACCCTTTACAAATGCAGTAATGTGAAATTTGCGTTTCCGGTCTCCAGCATTTGCATAGGTATAAATAGAAATCAAAGAAACCAAAAATGTCAAATGTGTTTTTTTTCCCTGATACTCAACCGAGTTGCATGTAGATCTTGCTTTTTACTATTTAGCTGCCATTTACATGCATGTATAATTAGAGCTTGAAAACACACCTTAATACAAACATTTGAGAAAGATTTAGGGCGTTTTCATACTGGCAGTTTAGTTTGGAATGGGGCACGGTTTGCCTGAAAAATTGGTAATGTGAAAGCTGTCATGCGGACCCGAGTGCACAACAGAACCCGAGACTACCTGAAGGAGGTGGTCTGAGTTTGGTCGCACTCAAACTTGAAAGCAACACGGATTACAATGTACAACACGTTTTAGCTGATTACGGTGTATTTAGTTAAATAAAACACATGTATGGGATGATAATGTTGATGAGTTACCTTATATACAAGCGAGAGTGAGCCTGCAGTGTATTCTATGCAATCAGGGCGGGAAATTAATGGCAATCCATTCAATCAGAATTGGACCGCAGTAAACATGCCCAGTGTGAATACACCCTAAAACCCTACAGCTGATTCGTTCTTGCAGGCCACACACACGATTTACTAATTACTGTTATTGTGTCAGGCCAATCAAGGCTCTTAGACGGGAGCTTGTTAAAATAAACTGAAGCCTGCTGCACACAAGGCCCTGCACTGAAGCAGCACAGATGTTACATAATGCTCGTTGAATGAGGAACCCCGTTTTTGAGGATCATTCCAGTCAAAGTGGCTGGGAGGTCCACCAGACGGCCCTTTGCTTCTTTATTCATGTGGTTAAGCAAGTCTGAATGTGGAACAGTGTTATGCTATTGGGTCATCTGCCAGTCACAACTTTTTATGATGAGATTATGTTGAGCTGATTTAAAGTTTAAGCTTCACAATGGATTCATAGACGTTGCAATTAGCATTAGAGTTTGGTAAGAAGAAAGATGCATGCCGCATTATTCAGCAAGATTGTGAACAAATCTATTTAATCGGATTTTAATGCATCCGGTGAGGAAAAAAAAGTTATGGAAATATTGTTCCCTGTTATTAAGCCACTTAGATTTACTGTACAGAAACAAGGTACCAATGACTTTTAAAATACAGTAAATTGTAATATTGTGAAATATAAATGCATTTTGTAATGTAATGGCCACACTTTATATTAGGTGGCCTTAAGTACTATGTACTTACATCAAAGTGGGGGTATAGGTAAGTTTAAGAGTAGGGTTAGGTATAAGGGAATTGTCAACTGTGTAATTACAAATGTAACTACAGAAATTAATTACAGACGTAATTACATGCAGGTATTTTTAAAAATGCAAGTACAATGTCAAAACATGTATGCAAACAATAAGTGCATTGTATCAAATGATTAATTAAAATGTTAGTGCATAGTAGTTAAGGCCACCTAATATAAAGTGGGTCCAATGTAATTTATACCTTATTACTCCAGTCTTCAGGGTCACAAAGAATGATCCTTCAGAAATCATTCTAATTTGGTGCTCAGGAAACATTTTTATATTATTATCAATGTTAAAAACAGTTTAATAATTTCCAAACAGAATATGATCAAAGATGGATTTAAAATAAATCTGCATTGTTTATCCTTTTGATATTTCATTCAAAAAAGTCACGAAAATGTCATTGAAGCAAAAAATTGAAAGTGAGGGAGAAAACACATGATAAAATATTTAATATTTAAATTTTTAGCTCACCAGGGTGACTAGGAACATGAAATTGTCTAGCTATGACTTCTTGTTTCACAGGAGTATAAATATGAGGAATCACAAAGGCCAAATTCCCTTAATCTTTCATCACAATGAGTAAAATCAAATTATAGAGTTCTGATGTGCAGCAAAATATTGTTGAGCTTCACAGAAGGGACTGTATGAAAATAGCTAAAGCATTGAAAATCCCCATTTCCACCATCAGGGCAATAATTAAGAAGTTTCAATCAACTATGTTACAAATCTGCCTGAAAAGGATGTGTGTCTATAAATCACTGCGAAGAGGAAAGTTTGAGTGGCCAAAGAGTTCTTGAGGTCAGAAAGCCTTAAAAAAAACAAAAAAAAAAACAAACTTTTTTTTCAAACAACACCTACGTCACTACATGTTATTTGGGAGGGTTTCAAGAAAAAATCTCCTCACTCATCCATAAACAAACTCCAGCATATTCAGTTGTCAGACTCAACTGGAACTTCAAAAGGGACCTGGTTCTGTGGTCAGAAACTAAAAAACAAGCTTTTGGGCAGCAAACCCCCCAGATGGGATTTGTGCAAACAGGGACACAAAGTACCCCATGCCTACGGTTAAATATACTGCTGGATCTTTTATGTTTTTTGCTGGAGGTCCTGAATGTCTTGTTCAGATACATGGTATCATTGATTCTAGCAAATACCATCAGGTAATTTTTTTTTAACCTGAAGGCCTTTACTAGAAATCTTATAATGGGCCGTGATTAGATCTTCCAACAGGACAACGATCCAAAACAAAAATGTGTCACAAAATGAAGCTCCTGCCATGACCATCCCAGTCCCCTGACCTGAACCCTAGAAAATGAGTGGGATGAACTGAAGAAAAGAAGCACCAACACGGAGGTAGGAATCTGGAGGATCCGAAATTCATGTGTTGATTGTAAAGGCTCCCTGTCATAAGATTTATACAAAATAGCCTAAAAGGGAAAAATACAATTGTTTATCACTTTATTTTAGTGTGTATTGGAGCTGAACTTCTAAAAAATGATCCAGAAACGGGGTCCAGAAATGCCAAAAAACATACTATTGTCGCCTTCTTGTTGTTAACATTGACTGAAATGTAGAACATTTTGAACTTCTGATTTAATTCCAAGGAATTTTTCTGTGTGCCCGACATTCCAGACATTGAATGTGTCACACTTCCATACACATAGTTAAGGAGCTTTGGTGTTTTGAAACGGGAAGTACATTGTTGGTGTATGAATCGCTATCAGGAGGAATTCAGATCAAGTCATTATTTATAGAACAAATTATTTAGGAATATTGTTTTTTAAGTAGGCCCAGATGGAATCTGTTGACTTTTTTGATTACATTCTTATTGATAACCGAAGTTAATCAACTTAAACAATATATTTTATAAACAAACATGCAAGGGGATAAGAAATTTCTGCAGAAATCCATGGACCTTTTTTGGAGTAGTGCTGGCATAGATTCTGTGTTTCTTAATAAAGCATACCTTTTATCCTGAACTCCTCCTTGACAGTATTCTTGGCACTACTGATAAGACCAGTGACATAATTTGCTGTACTATAGTCAGCGCCACACCTTTATAGACGTGTATTGTAATATACTAGGTATGTTTTCAGGCTGTACATGAGGCAATAGCTAAAATCTTTAGCTACTTGCACAGATGTGTTCAGACCTGAACACCACAGACTTTGTAAGAGGATTTTAACTGCTCGTGATGTTGGCCAAATTTGCCAGTGCTTTTACCACACCCTATTCAGTGGAGGTATGAGAACATATACACAATTAAAGGGATTATTATAGGTCATGATCCAAGGGTCACTGGTAACACATTACAACAAAGTACAGTTTGTTAATATTAGTTAATGTATGAGGTACAGTATAATGAACTAACTTGAATTCTTTAATCTATAGGTTAAAGTTAATTAATAAGTATTGTTCATTGTTTTGTTGTTTCATTTTTTTGTTCATAATACATAAACAAGTACATGTTAATTAATTTATAAATAACACTACTTAAAAGTTTTAGTATACTTAAAATTGTTTTAGTATACACTCCCAATCAAAAGGTTCAAAATGTATTTTTAAGGAAATTGAAGGACACATTAAATTGTGACAGTAAACACATTTATAATGTTATAAATGATTCCTATTTAAAATAAATGCTGTTCTTTTGAACTTCCTATTTATAAAATAATCCTGAAAAAAAAAAATTTCACAGTCTACACAAAAATATTAAGCAGCACACCCGATTTCAACATTGATAATAAGAAATGTTTCTTGAGCAGCAAATCAGCATATTAGAAAACAGCTATTTTAAAAGGCAATACTATTTCACAATATTACCGTTTACTTGTATTTTTTTTTTTTTTTTGAATGCCGCTTCAGTGTAGCCTAGAAATGTAGACGCACCCTAGTGGCAGCAAATCTAATTTGCAGCCAGGGTAGTCTAGCAACTCTCCGTTAGCTTGCGAGCTGGAAAAACCAAACTCTGGTCAGGCCAATCACATCGTGTATAGAGTCGGTGGGCAGGCTTAACATAATGACAGCAGAGTTGCGGCGGTTCCGAGTGCTACTTGTAAACAAAGAAGCTGCTGAACAGCGGTCTTTTGAATTGGCTTTGGCCAGGAGTTTTGAGAAAAGAACAAAGAATGGCACTGAAGTCATTCTTAAGAAAGGAAGACGTATTCAGAGTTTTGCGAAGGTTTATTCTATCAACCAGCTCCACTTCACCTTCTTTGTTGCTCTGGTTCGTTGTAGCGCTATCCTATTGCGTGCAGATGGAATTTGAAAGACAACCGTTTATCCCGGCCTTCGGATTGAGCCCTGCCAATGGTGCCCTGTAACTAGGTGGACCCCATATGAGAAGATGCCAGATTTACTGTTTGTTTTTGTCACTTTAAAGGTGCCCTAGAATGAAAAATTGAATTAACCTTGCCATAGTTAAATAACAGGAGTTCAGTACATGTAAATCACATACAGTGAGTCTCAAACACCATTGCCTCCTTCATATGTAAATCTCGTTTGTGAAAAACACCATGGAAAAATAGGCAAATCTCAACGTAACACAGAGAATGATGCAATCGTCGGGATCATTAATATGTACGCCCCCAACATTTGCATATGCAAGCACATGTTCACTGTCAGGTGAAACTACGCAGCCGTATCATCTGGAGTTATGCAGGTAAACAAGCATCACACGAGGATAGCGAACATGACAGATCATAGAAACAAATGTTATGTTCCAGGCTGTGCAGGGGATGTGAAGACGTTTCATACTCTTCCCACAAATAAAACATGTCAACAGGCATGGTTGATGTTTATTTATAATCGGATACCGCAACAATTTAATTCAAAGTTGTTAGTTTGCTCAGTCCATTTCACCATGGACAGTTTTTCAAACCTTGGACAATATCAAGCAGGCTTTGCTCAGCATCCGAAGAACTGAAGAAAGGGGCAATTCCAACCATATACCTGCAAGCAGAAAGTGATTTTATCCACTTCTTGACTGTCTAAACATTTTCTGATTAAATTGAAAGCTTCTTAGAGAGACAACATTAACGATAATATCCCCGTTGTTGTCTAGATCCAACGCAAGATACTAGTACAGTAACAATAGGATAATCCAAGTAGCTTACATAACTAAATGGCTAAATAAATCGACTTTTAAATCAGTACTCTACTGTCAAACTCAAATGTACAAACAACATATTTAAGCGCTACCCAGTTCAGTTTGTGATTCAAAGTGAAGAAGCTATCATTTTAAAATCATACAGGGACACATTACAATAATTAAAATGTTTTTACAATGCTAAAAAAGTTGTGACTGCTGATGTGTATTGTGGCGAGCAGCGAGGCTGAGGGACCATGAGAGCGGGACGAGGCTGCGGCCATTAGTGATGATGAGCGCCAGCTGCGTGCCGTCGGCCTCGTGTCTCACGGAGGAGTGACGGGAGTATAAAGGAGGAGCGACAACAGTGAAGGACGAGAGAGGACCAGGCCTGGATTTTAATTTGTGTTTTATTTATGTTTTGTTTATGTATGTGCACGGCAGTCGTCCGTGAGGGTTGTTGTTGTATTGTTCATTTATTTTATTAAAGTTTGTTGTTGTTTGCCGGTTCCCGCCTCCTTCTTCCCTGAACCTACATACCCCGTTACATGTACAGTGAGGAAAATAAGTATTTGAACACCCTGCTATTTTGCAAGTTCTCCCACTTAGAAATCATGGAGGGGTCTGAAATTGTCATCGTAGGTGCATGTCCACTGTGAGAGACATAATCGAAAAAAAAATCCAGAAATCACAATGTATGATTTTTTAACTATTTATTTGTACAATACAGCTGCAAATAAGTATTTGAACACCTGAGAAAATAAATGTTAATATTTGGTACAGTAGCCTTTGTTTGCAATTACAGAGGTCAAACGTTTCCTGTAGTTTTTCACCAGGTTTGCACACACTGCAGGAGGGATTTTGGCCCACTCCTCCACACAGATCTTCTCTACACTGTTAGACATTTCTGTAATTTGTACAGTTATTTACTATATATCACCCAGTATAATACTGTAAATTCTCTTTACAGTAAATAACTGTAATTCCCGTTGCATCATGGGTATTTTCTATGACGTCAAACACCAAATACAGTGATTTCCTGTATTTAAAAAAAATAAAGTATAATACTGTATTTACCACAACGGCCTCTTTGGCACAATTGGGATCGACAGGATTTGCTTTAGATTTATATTAGGAACCATCAGTGCAGCGTTGAAAGTTTCACCCGAGGAGAGAGCTCACGGTTCCAGAGAACATATGAGCTGTGTCCGGACACCCTGCGAAGATTTTTTCATCCCCCGTGAGAACGGCAAACAAGCAAGGTAAGTGTGATTTGTACTATCCGCGGTTGTCTGCACCCCAATTTTAGCTTGTCAGCATTGGTGCTAAAAACTGAGGTAAACCTAACGTTTTATGAATTTATTGAATTAGATTAGGAACCGGTGCAGCGTTGTAAGTTTTGCCCGAGGAGAGCTCACAGTTCGGACAACATACTTTACATAACGTTAGGTTATCATTTGCTTAAACTTTGCTGCTAAAAACTGAGGCAAACCTAACGTTTTATTTAAAAAAAAAAAGTTTATTGAATTAGATTAGGAACCAGTGCAGCCAGCGTCGTGTGTAACGCTACTGCCCGAGGAGAGAGCTCACGGCCCGGACAACATACTTTACATAACGTTAGGTTATCATTTGCTTCAGCTTTGGTACTAAAACTGAGGTAACATAAACCTAACGTTTTATTTTTAAAAAGACTTAACGTTAGTGAGTTTATTGAATTAACTTTACCAATACAATGAAGATTTTGTTTATCGAGCATATTAAGCGTACATTAGGACGACGTTAGTTAGTAAATTAACGTTGGCCACTAGTTGCAAAAATAATGTCGTTAACAAGCAAAGTTTACATTTGGATTGACATGATTTATTTTACATTTTAGATAAGAATACCAGGAGCCTGCCTGTGCTGTGCGACACTGTTACTCATACAACGGTAAGTAACGTTACCCCTCTTTGTTTCTCCACATATTACTGATAATTCAAAGTTTTTCTTGTATGTTTTAGTCGGGTCTGTTTAACTGAATCACAAAATGATTTAGTTTTTCCACCTCTTTTTAGCTGTTACTAGCCATGTACCATGTTTTTTTTTTCTCCATAAATTATATTATACTAAAATAATCCAAAACTGTGTTTGTCCAGGACAATTTTTGGATGATTTTGGCAGATGAAATATAATTTATGAAAAAAACATGGCAAAACTTTAGAATAATGTTGCTCAAGTGCAAACCTGAATACATTTCTGAACACAAAAGAAGATGAAGAATGTTTGTAACCTAACAGATTGAGTTATCATTTGCTTCAGCTTTGGTACTAAAACTGAGGTAACATAAACCTAACGTTTTATTTTTAAAAAGACTTAACGTTAGTGAGTTTATTGAATTAACTTTACCAATACAATGAAGATTTTGTTTATCGAGCATATTAAGCGTACATTAGGACGACGTTAGTTAGTAAATTAACGTTGGCCACTAGTTGCAAAAATAATGTCGTTAACAAGCAAAGTTTACATTTGGATTGACATGATTTATTTTACATTTTAGATAAGAATACCAGGAGCCTGCCTGTGCTGTGCGACACTGTTACTCATACAACGGTAAGTAACGTTACCCCTCTTTGTTTCTCCACATATTACTGATAATTCAAAGTTTTTCTTGTATGTTTTAGTCGGGTCTGTTTAACTGAATCACAAAATGATTTAGTTTTTCCACCTCTTTTTAGCTGTTACTAGCCATGTACCATGTTTTTTTTTTCTCCATAAATTATATTATACTAAAATAATCCAAAACTGTGTTTGTCCAGGACAATTTTTGGATGATTTTGGCAGATGAAATATAATTTATGAAAAAAACATGGCAAAACTTTAGAATAATGTTGCTCAAGTGCAAACCTGAATACATTTCTGAACACAAAAGAAGATGAAGAATGTTTGTAACCTAACAGATTGAGGCACCATTCACTTCTATAGTAATTTTTTCCTACTATGGAAGTGAATGGTGCCTCAAAATTGTCTGGTTACAAACATTCTTTAAAAGGTTTAGAACAACAGGGCGAGTAAATTACAGAAATTACTTTTTTTTTTTTTTTGGTGAACTATCCGTTTAATGACGGACCATTATTCTAAAGTGTTACCAAAAACATTTAAAGCAAAGGCACTAAGGGTGATGAAATTTAAAATATCTTTATTCTCTTAATTTTCTCTTGCTTTAAGTTTTTTTTGTGAGGAAAAACCCAGAGGAGGGAACAAGATGCACCACCAAAACCGGAGTGAGTCGGAAGACCGGGGAAGTTGTGAACAGGAAGACAACTGTAATCAACAACAGAGTGTCATCCTTCCTTCGCCACCTAATGGAGTTTGAATGGAAAAACTTGGACTAGGTGAGACACTTTTTTAATAGGATATGTAATGTACACAGACACTTACGCTGCATTCACACAGGGCGTCATGCCGGTTAGAAATTTTGTCTGACCTGAGACAGCGCCGACGCCACGTGACAGTGACGTATGGCATCAAAGCACCTCGAGAGCAGTCGGCTAATACAGCCGGTGCAGTTTCTCCAGAGCGACTGCACGGACTTTGATGATGACACAGCTGTTCTACGATTGGCCAGATTCTCCGCATGACAGCGATCACATGTGTTTCGTGTTTATTCTAAAACCTTCAGTTCCTCTAATGCGTACAAATCTCTTTTATAACAGTTAAACCTCTTTTCATGTAGTTGCGATGTTATATTGTCATGTTTATCAAAATAAAACAGATGAAAAACGTAGACCCGCACTTCATTGATAGTTTAGGCTTGTATGTTAACTTTATTCTTGTACAAACACACGCTGTATTAAGCAGTGCATAAAGTATTACATGACAAAAAATGTCTCTGAAACATCTGTGTATTGACAAATATTGCATTTATTTCACTTCAGCTGTGATAAAGTATGCAAACACAGCGCGAGCGTCACTGCGGGAAGCAGAAAGTGTCAGACTTCACGTCTCCGTTTGCAGCTCCTCCCCGCCTGCATGCGCCTACTCTCGCCAATTGGTTGCATCCAGCCACAGCTGATGTCCAACACACCTTTCAACTTCTGCCGCTTGCAACGTGAGTGAAGCGACGCGACGGAACCCACAATTCAGTTCAGCAACGCATGACGTCAACCATTCAAAGTAAATGAGAAGCGTTAACGCCGGTGCCCCGTGTGAATGTAGCATTAAGTTTGAGGATACCTTACTAAAGCTAATGCAGTATACATGTAATCCATCCTGCAATAAAAGGTTACATTGTTGTTTTTGATTAAATAGTTTGTGAAATCATGTTGAGGTGATTCAGTAATATTACTTTTTTGGAGCATGTAGTTTGTGCTGCTGCTACTATTATGTACTGACAGTTTTCTTTAGTTTTTTACTCAATATCAATTTTGTTAAGCTAAATAACAGCGACACCTCTCTAATATGCAATCAGGTTCAGCATCACTACAAAGTACATTCTTCAAAATATTCATAACATTGAATCACCAGCGAAAACAAAAACTGAACATTTCATTTCACATCTTCATGAAGGCATTGCAGGACTGGATTAGACTAGACAGCATACGTTGAGCTAGGTGTACCTCAAAGTGTTAACTGTCTATAAAATAGTATTTTACCATTATGATGAATTGTAATGGGATTATTATTTTTTATTAAATTCCAACAGTGTAAAAAGTTTGTGTATACTCAAATTGTATGACTAACTTCATATCATTCTTATCTAGAGGGACTTCTTGCCATAATGGAGCAGAATCCTGGTTCCTGTTTGAAATCATCCAATGTGGAAGATGGCACAGATCGGTACAGACATGAAACTTGTGTGTTGTGTTGTGTTGTGTTAACTTGTTTCAGAATTCATTTGCTCTTTGTTTATATTTTATTCATGTATATGTGTATTTTGCACCAAAGTTACAGTATTCTTCAACCAACTATTTACAGTATTCTACCAACTATTTTCTGCAGAGTTTTTAAAATTGTAGCTCAAACAATAGTGTGTGGCGCTAGCAAGGTCATGGGTTCAATTCCCAGGGAAAGCAAGAACTGACAAAATGTAAAATGTGTATCTTGAATGCAATGCAAGTCGTCTGCCAAATGCATAAATGTAAATAAAATGTAAAATAAGTGATATTGAATGCACTCTGATTACTTTTATACATGATTTTCTGAAAATAAGATTTGATTCGAGGATGTTTTAAAGTGAACTTTTTCCACACATTTACATGTTTCAGTTAAAGCACTTAAAATGTTTTAAATAAAGAATTTTATATTTCATAATAATTGTCTGTTTGGATTACTTCTGTAGGATAGATTAATGTAAGAATTAATGTAATTCAGTAAGTATTAATGATTGAATAGGATTAGGATTAATGCACTGTTAACCAAGGTTTACAGTAACGGTACTGTATTACAAAATTACAGTAACACGTAGTTACTGTAAACTGAAATGCGGTTATTGTACTGTAAATCTCAAATACAGTAACTTACTGGCAACAGTGTTGCCAGTAAGTTACTGTAAAATCTCTTATAAATGTCTAACAGTGTAGATCAGTCAGGTTTCTGGCCTGAGAGTTTGAGCTCCCTCCAAAGATTCTCTATTGGGTTTAGGTCTGGAGACTGGATAGGCCACGCCAGAACCTTGATATGCTTCTTACAGAGCCACTCCTTGGTTATCCTGGCTGTGTGCTTCTGGTCATTGTCATGTTGGAAGACCCAGCCTCAACCCATCTTCAATGCTCTAAATGAGGGAAGGAGGCTGTTCCCCAAAATCTTGCAATACATGGCCCCGGTCCTCCTCTCCTAAATACAGTGCAGTCGCCCTGTCCCATGTGCAGAAAAACACACCCAAAGCATGATGCTACCACCCCCATGCTTCACAGTAGGGATGGTGTTCTTGGGATGGTACTCATCATTCTTCTTCCTCCAAACATGTTTAGTGGAATTATGACCAAAAAGTTATATTTTGGTCTCATCTGACCACATGACTTTCTCCCATGACTCCTCTGGATCATCCAAATGGTCTTTTGCAAACTTAAGACGGGCCTTGACATGTGCTGGTTTAAGCAGAGGAACCTTCTGTGCCATGCATGATTTCAAACCATGACATCTTAGTGTATTACCAACAGTAACCTTGGAAACGGTGGTCCCAGCTCTTTTCAGGTCATCCCGTGTAGTTCTGGGCTGATTTCTCACCTTTCTTAGGATCATTGAGACTCCACGAGGTGAGATCTTGCATGGAGCCCCAGTCCGAGGGAGACTGACAGTCATGTTTAGCTTCTTCCATTTTCGAATGATTGCTCCAACAGTGGACCTTTTTTCACCAAGCTGCTTGGCAATTTCCCCGTAGCCCTTTCCAGCCTTGTGGAGGTGTACAATTTTGTCTCTAGTGTCTTTGGACAGCTCTTTGGTCTTGGCCATGTTAGTAGTTGGATTCTTACTGATTGTATGGGGTGGACAGGTGTCTTTATGCAGCTAACGACCTCAAACAGGTGCATCTAATTTAGGATAATAAATGGAGTGGAGGTGGACATTTTAAAGGCAGACTAACAGGTTTTGAGGGTCAGAATTCTAACTGATAGACAGGTGTTCAAATACTTATTTGCAGCTGTATCATACAAATAAATAATTTAAAAAATAATATATTGTGATTTCTGTGATTTCAAAATAGCAGGGTGTTCAAATACTTATTTTCCTCACTGTATATTTAATGCTATATTCTAGTTATCGTTTAGGCTGAAGTTCTGGTATGGACGTAATGATTTTGCAGGTTCCTAATTAAAATAAGATTTAACTTACTATTCAGAAGCGTTCATTTCCAATCTCAAAACATGTTGTTCCTCAAAATCTGCATCTTCGTCAGAAACAGGCTCAAACTTGAATCAACAGGCTCAAAAAGGTTGAATGTCTAATCTCTCCATCGTCATGACGGTCAGCTATCATTGAGCCGCGCAGTGAAACAGCCAATCAGAGCAGAACTCTGCATTAATATTCATGACCCTTCCAAATAAGGCAAAAACAGACCATTTCATCCTGGGGAAGATTTCTAGAGTTGTAAATGGACCTGTAAACCCGTATCTGGACAATTATTGACATTAAATAAGCCATATACCCTCTAGTCTATGTAGATACCAGAGAACAATTTACAATGTTGTTTCAAATCATTCTAGGGCACCTTTAATACTTGCCATAGATCGTGTTCACTGTGAACCATACCAGCATTTTTAACTATACTCTTATCTCCTGTTCTTGAAGTGTTTTGGTGAAATCGACCGGGTAAAGCATATATCAACTCACTAGCCTCATCTATTGCTTTGCATGCCATCGGTGATGACCAGTTAACACTCTGCCTGAGCACTACGAAACAATTAATAGGCCACTTTTTCCAACCATTATCATTTCCAAGACTTATGCAGGAAAAAAAATATATATATACGTACAGGTAAGCTCATGGCTTTCATTGAGAAACAGTTATCGTCAATACTGTAGTGAAGGGCATGGGAATTTGGGGCATGAATTTCATTATCGGATGTCCTTGGAGTGAGAATAGGTTGGCTTTTTTGAATGGATGTCAACAGAGGAGAGTATGTTTGACTTCTGCCCATTTGCTAATCTTCAACATGTCTATTAAACATTTTGAAATGAGATATATTTAGATTTTACTACAAAATTCTGTTAAAATTATAAGAGAAGTCGCAGAGAATTTTGATTTAATTGTTTTATATTTTATTTTAATATTATCTGCTGTGATTGAGTAAATCTGAAAGTGATTCAATGATTCATGATCAGATTTAATAATTAAAATTTAAAATTTAGTAGCCAAATTGGCTGGTGAGTAAAAAAGTTAATTTCAAACCCTGTTTAGAATGGATAGTTGAGTCTGGAAACCCAGGTTATTTTTGCTCTTGGCTTGTGAAGTGAAGTCTGTGTTCTAAACCAACACTTTTTGACATGACGGATAACTAAAGACCAATATGTACATGTCGTACCATGGTCTTTGCCAGGTAGAAAGAGAAAGAGTTCACGGTTTAAGCACACAGGCCCAGAAGGCAAATAATGACCTGTTCGACCTACAATGCAAGGGTTTTGACACGCAGGATAATGTGACTGTGATGGATCGGTAGAACAGAGTAGACGTTCTGTGGAACGCACAATTTGTCTCTGTTGAGTTGAGTGCAAAAATCGTGTGCTTGGATAGTACAGCACCATTGTCTCAAGTGATTGGATGTTCTTTTGTTAAGTAAATAATAAACTTGTGTCTGAAAACATAGACTGAACTACTGTCTGCTTTGATTGTCACTGGTTCAAATGTCATACTCCATAACAGAGGAATTTCATTTTAATTTGGAAAGAATTAGTTGTAAAAATACCATCACTGTAAATTGATTGACAAAATTTTGATCTCTGTTGTATTTCTGCTATTCGAACATAGTATACTCAACCTGAGCCAGAAGCAGCATTTATGTGTTAGTCTTGAAAGCCCCGTCACTCGAGCCTCTAATGTGACCGCACTCACTGCAAGGTTAATTAGGTCCAGATGCTATCACAGAATTATCCCTGAGGGCATTGTGAGCAAAATATTTCAGTGGCAGCTCCGGCACAGATAAAGTTAATAACAGAAGGCTTTGGACTAACAACAGAGAGCGGCTCTTCAGTTCACCCTTGGTGAGATCTGCTGGAATGTGTCCTTTTCAACACTCCTGGTGTGATCCGATCAAAATCAATATAGTGACATGTGGATGGAGAGTAATGCTTTCGCTTCACCCGCCTCCCTTTCCTGCTACTATGTAATGGATCTAATGATATAAAAAATTAGCAGATGGTCTGGATACAACTCAGACATTAGAATTAAAAAGCACTAAAAACAAATTATAATTTGTTTTTCTCTCTGAAAACGTTCTAATGTGAGTTTATCTGGCAACATAGTCTCTTGAAGGAATGTTGTCTTGGTTCTACACAATTTTCTTATTAGCTTTGTTCCTCCACAACTTGTCTACGGGTATAAACGTTACCATGTTGTCTTGACAATGTGCTGGAGATCTAAAAAATGTTTCTTCACTTTTTGATCTCATCTGTCCAATGTCCTCCTCTCTCACATAACATGACTAGTGAGGCCAAAAAGATCTACTCACAACAGGTGCTGTTTAAGTGGATAGGCATGGTGCCACTAAATCCCTTTCCTAGACTGGAGTAGAAAATGTGAATCAGAGTACAAAAATGCTGAATAAACCTATTAAAGGTGTCTGTACATTTCAAATGTATTGGTTTGTGCTGTCAACATTTGCGATAATACTTATACCAATGGGGACTGTGTCTACAATTTAAGTATTTATATAAATTAATAATATTATACACTACCATTCAGTTGTTTGGGGTAACATTTTTGAAAGAAGTCTCTTATTTTTTATATTTTAAAATATAATTTTCTTTCTGTAATGGCAAATCAGAAGATTTATGTGTATATAACCTAATGACAATTAATTATTTTTAATTATGTTCTATCAACATTTGTGTGAAATCTGAAATGTGTTTTTCATGTGGCAGTGGCTCAGTGGTTCAGGTAGGTTGTCTACAAACTGGAAGGTTGGTGGTTCAATCCCCGGTTCCACCTGACCAAGTGTCGAGGTGTCCATGAGCAAGACACCACCTTGCATGGCTGACACCGCCGTCAGTGTATGAATGGGTGAATGTGAGGCAATATGTGAAGCGCTTTGGATGGCCATGGGTCTGTTGAAAGCGCTATATAAAATGCAGTCCATTTACCATTCACATGGTCAGACAAATAATAGCACATTTGATTATTGACCTAGAAATATTGCAAAACATTTGTAAATCTTTTTTGATTTACAAATGTGTAATGCTGTCACCACTGTGTACTTACAGTTCAGAAAACTAATCACTGAAGTGAGAAAAGTCAGAAATATCTTTGTAACTAATGCCTTTTGTGAACCCTGTGGACTTCAGGATTATCACTTGTGTGCTGTTTACTGTTATTTGCCTTGTAGAATCATTGAGATTGTGTGTTGAAATCAGGCTTTAAGATCCGTTTCCTGAGAAGAATGTAGCTTAATCTGTAATCACAAGCAGTGTGTGGTCTATGTAGATGTGTCCTTCGCTGAAAATTGCGTGTGGATCTTTGACTGTTGAAAATGAATAAAAAGGCTTCTAATGGAATGTTTCAAAGGAGTAAATTAATTCATAAATGATCATTTTTTTATTTATTTTGGTGCGTGATTCCATTTAAACAAGCATTGCAGTTTATTGAGAAGGTATCTTCTAGTGAGTCAATGACTGACTGAACACAGAGGCAGCTGTGTTTGATTTCGGACACAGTCAGTTTTCCTTGGAAATCAGACATGACCAGCTGACCTTCATCAACAGACATTTTGTGCTTGGAGATTGAACATACTTGAGAGTGTAGTCCAAGACTGACACTTGAATAAGGACATATCTTTAAGCCATATGTAACTGAGCATTTGGCATTGACTGGAACTGCATTAAAAGTGTTAAAAGCCACCAGAAATTTATTAGCTATTTAGTTTGATTTGAGACGCTGTTGTAATTGAGCAGCCCTCCTCTCCAGAGGTTCAGAAAGTGCTTCTCAGTTATGCTCTAGAAGGTGCTGGAAGTAATTTTTCCTGTAAATAACTGCAAATTACCCTGAAATATAGACGCTAGCAATTTCCTTTTTGCATGTTTGTTTTGGCTCTGGATGTAAGTGTGTGGCTATAGATGAAAATGTATTTTTTTTTGTGAGAGATTTGCGAGAGTCCAGTGGCATTGGTTCTTTCTTGGTGAACAAAGTCTTATTTTGTGGTCTTATTTTTCCTATTTTGAATCTCATCAGCTCAGAATTTACACGTAACACATGAACAATCATGTGAAATGCTCTCTAGTCTCTATGCTTAAATTATTTTATAATATATGGCCATCTAGGATCTAAAAACACTGTCTGCAACATGTGCAGGATGTTAAACTTTTCAGAAATCACAACTCCAGCCTGTGAGTTTGTGGTTCAGAGTCTGAGAATAGAAGCATGAGTTTCCACATGCATTGTGTGCTCTTTGTGGTAAAGAACATGTGAATAGAAGCGAATCGCTCACTTTGTGTTCTTTGGAGAGTGTATATTCTCTTCAACCTCTTCAGGTCCCTGGACTGGCAGTTTTATTATGTCTTTTGCTCATAATGTCATCTGTTTGAAGATCTAAACACCAGAATGCCGTTAAAGACCATAAATCCACAATGTACACTTGGCTATGTTTAATGAAATTACAGTATATCCTGGGAGGCATAATGTTTCTGAAGAAGACCAAACAGACTTTTTATGCAGTGACAGTTCATTCTCACAAGTCATGTGGAACACAGGTGTTTCACAGTACAGGAGGTGCATTTGAACCTGTAAGAGACTTAAAAAATGGGTTTCACTGTTTATTTAGTGCTACTTTGATAAGTACATTATCCTCTGGGCAGGAGAGAGAACGCTTTTCTTGGCATTAAGTCTCAACCCCTGAGATAGAAGATGATCTCAATTTCGAAGCGCTTGCTCTTGAGACTGGGCTAGTATCAGCCAGTTGTCTATGTATTCAAAATGCAGATGCTCTGGAGTCGTAGTGGAGCCAGAGCTGCATCCATTTATTTTGTGTATCTGCGAGGTGACAAGGCTAGGCCGAATGAAAGAAACCCGATATTGGTAAGCTTCGCCTCCAAAGGGTGAACCTCAGGAACTTCCTGTGTTGTGGCAGAATTTCTACATGAAAATATGCGTCATTGAGATCGACTGTGACGAACCAATCTTTGTGTTAAATTTGCGACACAATCATCTTGATCGTATGTTCTCTGAGAGAACATTTCAGACCACAAATATCTAAAATGGTGACCAAAGCACCCATAGAAATGCAGATGACATGGGCCGTTTGCTTAGTCGCATGGAGAGACAGATCCGTGGCCCGACAAAGCTCAGAGAAAACCTCCTCGTTGATTGTCCTAATCAAGTCCTTCAGCAGGCCAGCCTGGTATGCCTGTAACACCACCATGGTGTGCAGCGCAGTACCAGCCTGACCCACTGATTGGACCGCTTTCCCCACCACTGTGGATGTTGTCCTGCACGGCTTGGTGGGAAGCGTAGGTTTTTTTTAGAGACGATGCACACTCAGGAGAGAGATAGCCCCGTATGCGTTTCTTCAACCTGAGGCAACATCGTATAAACCCATGCATTCGCACCCACGATAGTCGAATATGTAGACGAGGTTTCCCCCTTGAACAATATATTTCGTCATGGAGGTCTTCAAAGAAGGGGAGAGACAGTCGCTCAGGTTCCTCCTCCTGGCCACCAGACAGAAATCTATCCTCTAATTTCGAGTGTTTGGGGGTCTCTTGTTCGTGTGGCCAGTCCAGTTGCACGAGTCAGCACCTAGAGTAGTTCCTCTTGCGCTTAACGCATGGAGGCGGTGCACTCAAAAGATGCATCTTCTTCTCCCCTAGCCGAAGAAGCACCGGGGCGCGCTTCGGAATCAGACACGAGGGACATCCCAAAGGGACAGACTCGTCTCTCGTTCCTCAGCCAGATTGACTCGTGAGCCCCACAATCTCAATATGGGAGCTTGCCCTTGAAAATATGCAGAAGTGCAAAGCACTTTAAAATTAACATCTCCGCAATGACAGCTGGAACTATTACTCCTAACAAAGTGGACAGATAGAGAGAGTGTAGCCAAAGTGTAGCCTGAAGACAAAGAAACCTGAAGGCAAGCACGCATTCTAGTGACATCATTGTCAGAGGTTATTTAAAGCCAAGTTCTTTGGCATGTTTGCCACACATACTTCACTACTGGTTAAACAAAGATGTTTTCCTATAGCGCTATGAGCGCAGCATTGATGGTAGCTTTTGAAAGGGAATCGCCATTAACGCCATTAATCTGTCCCTCACGGACTGGGTGACTTTGCCACTTCCTATGGATTTATAAATTTTTTTGTGACTAACCGACTAATAAAATCTTGGTCGACTAAGCCTCTTCTCGTTGACTAACGTTTAGTCACCTATTAGGGCAGGGTTCTCAAACTTGCGGCCCGCAGGATGATATTTTGTGGCCCCCTTCTTGACGTCAAAGTTTAGTGTTAGTGCGGCCCACACGTTGCTCCGAAAAGCACCTTTTTGCTGAGTCGTTGCGTGTGCAGCGCTTGCTGCCTCTTTTGTGTGTGTGTGTGTGAGAGAGAGAGAGAGAGTTGGCTCGCCCCTCCCTCGTGCAGTTGACACTGTGTTATTGACAGGAACAGACGAACAAAACTGATCAGACAGTTGAAACGAATGTGGTCTAACAGCGCTCGTCAATGGCAAAATGATTGAGATAGCCAATCAAATCAAAGTAGGCGGGGTTTGCGTTCTCTTTTGGCTCGTGCACACTGCTCAGTCTTCACACACAGACGAGCGCGTCAATCTATCGCTTAATGCCGTTGCTGAGAGAGACTCTATTCTTTCCGGTGAAATCACAAAACAAAATGCAAACGTGTCCATGGTCTTATTATACAATCATTGATGAACATCTTTGATTTTAATGAAGAAAAACTATAAAAACTACGCAGATCTATGTATTTATTCACTCACTCATGCAAAGAATATCGGGCCTAATAATATATTTGACAAATTAATGCAAATATTGTTTACAAATAGTCCCAAAAAGATTATTTCCCAACTAGAATTAGACCTAGAATTTCGCTCACTGTTCTGTTTGACCTGGTTAGGGCCTTGCTGTGAATTAGTCTATTATTTAAAACAAAATTAAAACCATTCATCATTTCATATTACATGATTTAATTTCTATAGGCTATATTTAGTTCAAATTCAGAGGAACAGTTCATGTTCAAAAGAAACATTCATGTTGAAGAACTGTTAATAATAAAGATTGAAAAGATTGGACACGTTGTGCTACTTTTCTTTTGAATACTTGAAACACTTTTAATGTGTAATACTTGATGCGGCCCAGCCTGACCCAGAGTCTACCTTCAGCGGCCCCCAGGTAAAATGAGTTTGAGACCCCTGTATTAGGGGCAGCCCTAGAAAAAACTATTGCTCAATATTTTTTGTAAAGAACAGCATTTATTTGAAATGGAAATACTTTGTAACATTACCAAATGTCTTTACTGTCACTTTTACTGTTAATATAATACATCCTTGCTGAATAAAAGTATTAATTTCTTTAGAAACTATAATCTTTTGAACAGTAGTGTATATTGATCAATATTGGATATTTATTTGCGCATGCTTTACATTTTAGATTACCTTTACCATCATCTAATGCTCACTGAAAAACAGTTAAATGTATTCTTTAGTGAAAATTCACTTGTAGCATTTAAAATTGTATAGAATTGTAATATTGGTGAATGTATCTTCAAGAAGATTACTGTAAAAGGTTCCTTTAGGAAGTTTGGGTGGTCAGAAGCACTATGGTAATAGTTTTCAACTAGGAGCATTTTACCACAGACTGTTCCTTATTTCAACAGAATCCCACACCTTTCCAGACGGTAGCCTTTGAACTCAGCACTCAGTACCGCTAATTGCAAATTCACATGGTTGAAGCTGGCATCTGTCTGTGAGGTTCTTCTCAGCGGTGCACTTCATGTAATAGCAGCCATATGTTTGTGTTGTACGTTATTGCCATACCTGTCTGTTTCTGTCTCACATACCCTCTGAACCGCTCCTTGTTGGACCATTTCGTTTGATATTCACTGCACTGTACTATATTAAAGACGGATCCCACCTTTGCTCTTGTTGATGGAAAAGATGTCTAAAATTGAATACTTTTGATGTTTTATGTAATAAATGATTGATGTAATGTATATTTTGGGTTTAATAGGGAACATTGTGTGTTGACAATATAAACCCTGTCTTGAGCTAGGTTTAGTCTGACATGTTAACAGCTTAGGGGCACTCTTTTGTGACATTGGCTGAGACATGTCACGTCTTATACCCAATATATCCCATCCGAAGCATCATATTGTTCATTGTACATGTTCATTGATTCATGTGACTAAAAGATTCAGTTTTGAAGGATAGTTCAAATTAAATGAAGTATTCAGACTTTAGTCCAATGACAAGCAACCAGTCTTCTGACAAATCATAAACTAACGTCACATCAGAAAGCTCAAATTTAATATTTCACCAGTTTTACCCCCTGTGGAGGATCATTTCAGGTCAACTAAACATAACCTTGACCTGCTTTTCCAGTCCAGTTTTAAAAGTCTGAGGTTTGCAAATAAAATCTCTTACAAGACCATATACCTGGCAGTAAAAATTGTACACCTATTAGTCCAGTGAGCTTTGTGTTAGCCTTAGGGAAAACCATTCAGGTTTAAAGTTATATTAGGTACCATCCTACCTGGTGCATGTTCATACAATGCTATATTTTTTTTCTTGATTGTGCATTTAATATTCATATATAATAATTTTTGTTTCTGAAATGCAGAACTGTTTCATGTACAATACTGATTTGCATTAACAATTTGTTTTGAGACCAGCAGAGCACAGATCTGTTCAAGTCTCCACATGTCCATCAAGGCTTAGCTTGTTCTCTAACCACAAGTTTCCTTTTTTACAATCATTATAGACAAACCTGAGTAAAGCCTGTGAATGCTTTGTTTCCTGTTAAACAAAGGTCCTTTTCCAGTATGGGGACCTCTTCTTTGGAAGAGCTGCATACTTTTGCCTTATTGTGAGCAGATGTCCATGTCAGATTAAGCAGTAACTCAAAAGCAGGTGTAAAAAGGTAGTGCAGCAGACTCCATCTTTATTTTGGGTATTCAACATGTGGCTGGATGCAGCATGCATGAATGTGTCATTTTGAGTAGAAAATGAACTCAATTAACTCCTCACAAAATGTGAAGTTACTAAACCTACCAACAAAAGCAATGATAAAACAGTGTAAATACAGCTGGCAAACAGAGGAAAATCAGAGCATGATGGGAACACCAGTATCAGAAAGTTGAGTAGGTTTTACTTAAAGGTCCCATGACATGAAAATTTCCCTTTATGAGGTTATTTAACATTTATATGAGTTCCACTAGCCTGCCTATGGTCCCCCAGTGGCTAGAAATGACGATAGGTGTAAACCAAGCCCTGGGTATTCTGCCTGAAAGCTCAGATGGGCCAATCTGGAATCTTCCCTATATGTCGTCATACGGGGAAAGGTTACCTCCCCTTTCTTTGCTTTGCCTGCCCAGAGAATTTGGAGAAAATGGAATCAGTTTATTTTTTACATTTAATTCAGTCGTAATGTCAGCACAAGCCTTACAAACAGACTTTTACGATATGGATTCGACAGCACTGCCATAAAAAGTAAATAACAGTATTCATTAATGCCTGATCTGTGATTTTCTTTTCTTTCTAAATCGTTTAATACTGTTTATCAGTGAATCAAGCCAGTGACTAAACGATCAACTTCACATTGTTTCTCTTAGTAGCATTAAAAAATCTGTTATTTAAATTCATACTAACAATATACACTCACCTAAAGGATTATTAGGAACACCATACTAATACTGTGTTTGACCCCCTTTCGCCTTCAGAACTGCCTTAATTCTACGTGGCATTGATTCAACAAGGTGCTGAAAGCATTCTTTAGAAATGTTGGCCCATATTGATAGGATAGCATCTTGCAGTTGATGGAGATTTGTGGGATGCACATCCAGGGCACGAAGCTCCCGTTCCACCACATCCCAAAGATGCTCTATTGGGTTGAGATCTGGTGACTGTGGGGGCCATTTTAGTACAGTGAACTCATTGTCATGTTCAAGAAACCAATTTGAAATGATTTAAGCTTTGTGACATGGTGCTTTATCCTGCTGGAAGTAGCCATCAGAGGATGGGTACATGGTGGTCATAAAGGGATGGACATGGTCAGAAACAATGCTCAGGTAGGCCGTGGCATTTAAACAATGCCCAATTGGCACTAAGGGGCCTAAAGTGTGCCAAGAAAACATCCCCCACACCATTACACCACCACCACCAGCCTGCACAGTGGTAACAAGGCATGATGGATCCATGTTCTCATTCTGTTTACACCAAATTCTGACTTTACCATCTGAATGTCTCAACAGAAATCAAGACTCATCAGACCAGGCAACATTTTTCATTTTTCTAGTCTTCAACTGTCCAATTTTGGTGAGCTCGTGCAAATTGTAGCCTCTTTTTCCTATTTGTAGTGGAGATGAGTGGTACCCGGTGGGATCTTCTGCTGTTGTAGTCCATCTGCCTCAAGGTTGCAAGTGTTGTGGCTTCACAAATGCTTTGCTGCATACCTCGGTTGTAACGAGTGGTTATTTCAGTCAAAGATGCTCTTCTATCAGCTTGAATCAGTCGGCCCATTCTAATCTGACCTCTAGCATCAACAAGGCATTTTCGCCCACAGGACTGCCGCATACTGGATGTTTTTCCCTTTTCACACCATTCTTTGTAAACCCTAGAAATGGTTGTGTGTGAAAATCCCAGTAACTGAGCAGATTGTGAAATACTCAGATCGGCCCGTCTGGCACCAACAACCATGCCACGCTCAAAATTGCTTAAATCAGCTTTCTTTCCCATTCTGACATCCAGTTTTTTTCTGTAGTATTTATCAGTGGGTTAGGAAATTATTATTAATTATATGGCATATAATTTCATTTTTCATAATTCATGGATCGTTTTAAGAAAAAATGCATGGGTTTTTTCCACAAAAATATTAATCAGCACAACTGTTTAATAATAATGTTTCTTAAGCAACAAATCAGAATTTTAGAATGATTTCTGAAGGATCACGTGACACTGAAGACTGGAGTAATGATGCTGAAAATTCAGCTTTGCTATAACAGGAATAAATTACATTCTATTAAAATAGAAAGCAGTTATTTTAATTTTTTTAATAATATTTTACAACATTACTGTTGGAGAGAAACATTAAAAAACTTTTGAACGACTGTGTGCTTTGGCATAAAAATGATTTGCCATCTAGATTTAAGAATAAAAAACTATTGTAACTTTTGTCATGTGAATTTCATGCATTTGTTATATGATTTCTAAACATATGATCACATGTCCATAAATGTTCACAGTTTGCTAGAATAAGGGGGGTAATACATCTTACCTCACACTCCCAGCGGTTGGGCCTGTGTTGATGAAAGGCACTTCAAGAGTTGCTGATATGTGAGGTAGCTGATCTCAGAGATTTTCTGTTGACATTAGGGTTGAACATACTACATTAACAGCCAGAAAAAAACCAATCTTCTTGGTTTCTCCTTAGAGGTTTAGCTGCAAAATGCTTCATTTTATTGCTAAAATGTCCTTGGCATCCCCTTTAAATTTCCACATTGTTGGTTGATGGCTCACAAATGAGCAGCTTTTTGAAGGTGTCACTAAAATATGGAACATCTTGTGTGGAATAATCTTGGTGTTTAAGGAAATTTGGCTGCAGAGTTCATGGTTTGTGCTTGTCGGTTCTCTTGACTCACATAAAGTATGTGCAGACATTGTCGTGTGGCTCATGTCCTTTCCTTGATCTTTTCTGCTGGATTGTTTGTTAAATTGATGACTGGATTGACTCTCTTTATTTTTTTGCACTAGTGGGCAACCATGGGAGTGAAGGCAATGGCCAAAATAATTGTTCTCTTTGCTATCCTTCTCAAACCAAAACTTATGATCTAAGGTTTGAAAAGGTGTGCATTTGTTTTGTTTCATTTGAACATGAAACTTGAGCTTGTAACTTGAGCATGTTTTGATGTTTGTGAATACAAAGTGGAGGTCTACATGGTAAAATTCCGTACAAAATTATTATTTAATTATATATCTAATGATATTTTAGTGACTTAGTTACCACTTGAATGAGCAATCTTTCAAAGTTTCAAGTCGACATGAAACGGAAGTTGTGTTAGTCTTTTCTTCCCTTTAGTGACATTTATCCGAGTAAAACGGCTTCTCAAACAAAAAAATATACCGTGGGACTTGATTTTGTCCATCAGGAATTGTTTGGATCGTTGTGGTTTGCTATTGCTGTGATCTCATGTGAGTGACAGGTTGTCCTGGCCTTGCGTCATCAGAGAAGGAAAAACAACGTGCATGGATAAATAATTTATAATAAATACTGCAATATCCCATAAAGAAAACAACAACAAAAAAAACAAGAATTGTCCATTTTGATTTCATGGTGACTTTGACATGACTATCTTGTAGCAAAACAGTCTTCATCTCATTAAAAAAAAATGTAATACTGATAAAACATCCCATTCTCCACAAATCTATGTGAGACAGAGAGTATGTGTCTGATACTCATGGGAACGGTTGAGACGGTGGATATGGGCTCAATCAGACAAAGCAGACGAACTGGCGCTGTTTTTGTCCTGGTGACTCCATGACAGAAGTTGAGAGCTCACCAAGACCTTCGTCTGGGATGCCAGCCAAAAATGGCCAGAGTGAGATACACTGTCAGCACCACCACGGGCCAGGACTAAACATTCTGCCCTCCTTCAGCAATAAACTCATCTACTTTCCCTCTGCAAGACTGCAGAGATAAGTCTTGATTGAAATAAAGAAATAATAATGAATATTTATAAATATAATTTTCTTAATATTTTTTTCTTGTTTTCAAGTAAAAACAATCTGTCCTGTCTTTCTCTGTCTAGACCTTGAGAGCTTCTGCATTCCATTTCTCACAGCTCCGTTACTCCAGCAACAAACCCTTAACGCATTTGTTTGTCAGAAACACTGAAGTCAAACAAGGTCAAAGTATGTCTTCACCTCTGTCAAGCACACAGGACCAATCCTTTTCACTGTCAATGTATCGCAGTGGTGCGTCACCGAGTAGGAAAGCAATGCATTTAAATATGAACCCATTCATCTTCGAAAAGAAATAGTTCTGGGGGTGGTGGTGAACAGCATTTTGTTCATTGTAAGACGTGATGAATTATCTTGTCAGGCACATGAGTAAGACTGGGCATCTGTTTATGCTCCAGGGCCTCATTTACAAAGCACACGTACAATCAGATCCATGAATTTGAGCCTACATTAAAAGTGAGGAGCACGCATGAAGCATGCATGCCAACATTTTGTACCTTAATGCACTGCTGGATTTAAGTTCTCAAAGTGCAACGTGAGTAATTGTAAATGAAAAAATAGGCCATTTTGGATTCATATCAAAATATGTTGTGCATGAAAATGTTGTCACTCATTTATGTTCACTTAAACAACTTTATACAGAAAATCTACTAGAGTTATTCATAATACATTCAAAAGTTTGAAGTCAGTTTGATTTTGTTTTGTTTTGTTTAAAAAATGTAATTTAATCCAAAATATATCATATTTAAATAACTTTTATATTTTAATATATTTTAAAATGTAATTTATTCCTGTGATGACAAAGCAGTGTAAATTAAATATGTTAATTTTAATATGCAGAAGAAGTCAAACACACTTTTTTAGAACCAAGTAGAAGACTTTAACAAATATTTAAAAAAAAAGAAAAAAACTATAATATAAATCTATATGCAGACAAGCTCTTCTAAATAGTTCTAAATCATTCATAGGAACATTCGGGAAATTATCATAAGTTCACATTTTGGCTGCCTATACACGTGTCTTTATAAAAAAGGCTCCTGCTGGTGTTATTTAATGGCAGGACCCACGTCCATTCGTAAAATTACTGTTTTCTTATTCTACCCACACCTTTCCTTTTTCTGCTAGTGCTGTTTTGGCTCAGGCCCTGAACAAACACATGTACGTCCTTACACGCACTTATAGAAAAAAGGTTTGCATACACTACCAGTACTGAACTCTCAAAGCAAAAGCATCTCATTGTGAACAACACAGAACTCCTTATAATGAAATAATGGTTTAAAGATTTGAATAATGGTTTAAAGATTGAAAAAAGAAATTGTGCATCACATGCAGTTGTCTGTTGTGTCTGGGAGCTTGTGCAGCGGTTAATGGTGTGGCAGATATTGCAGGCAAGAATGCCTCACTCGCTTCAATAAGTCTCGAGCTGACATGCTTTCTGAACTTGTCACGCTGCCTCCTGCATGTGAGCTTCACACGTGTGCCGTTCTTATCTCCTGTGCCATGTCAGCCTTCAGATGATTAAAAAGTTTAAACTGTCACCGAAAGGAAGCACACATATTTTGTAGGAACTGAACCAAACTATCAATCAAGCTAAAATAGTTTATAACTCATGTCTTTCTTGCATAAATTTCTCTTGTAAGCTGATGGATTTGGTTTTAATAATATTTATATAATAATATTTAATACAGCGGATCTAATCTTACTGCATATAATAAATTGTGGAAAGGTCTTTGTCTTCCTCAGAATGTTTTCCCTCAGTTCCTAGGCGTATCTTAGGGACTTTCTGAGGAATTCAGCTCAGAAAGATGGAAGCAGTTTCTGATGGAACCTCTTTAGATGTTAAGAAAGCAAAGCTCATGGAAGCTTTCCGGTCTGAACTCTTTTTTTTTTTCTTCAGGAAAAAGGAGCAAAATTGTATGTGTATATAATGCTTCTGCATAGTCTCATATTTTCTTTTTTTTTCTCATTTGCTATACTGTCTGGCAAAAAATGACCTCAGGCATGAGTGTCAAATATTGTTGAATTACACCTCTATACATTGTCCATCAGACTTATTAGATTACCTGATATATGACTATCGCTATTGTACGGTTATCATTATGATAGGGGTGCAGGACCGTCTAAGGAACTGAAGATTGATGAGAAAAGGAGAAATGCATATCTGTGGCACTAGATATTGTAACACTTAAATACAGTCTAAAGCACCATTATGTCAGCGTCCATCACAGCAGCTGCATAAATCACAAAACGGTAATCAAGAATACCTTTGATCTGCCAGTGCTACATTTTAGACTAAAGTCAACATTTAATACTTAAACATTAAAAAAAAGTCTTTACATTTTCAAAAGACCAAGGATGCAAGGATTGTGCTCTTTTCAGTGTGTCTAATGACTTTGGATGGAGACGATGAATAAAACCACTTAATAATAGTTGAACTGATGTAATCTTATGCGATTACAGTTGACTGGTCCTTTCATTCATGCTTACTGTAAGAACAGGTTGAAGATAAAAAGCGAATTAGCTGCAATCCACATTAATCACCGGGTGAACATTCATGTGAGGTCCACAGTCAGCTGACAGGACTCAAACTGTGTTGTTGAGATTGTTTTCAATGTACCTCAGATTATTCCTTAATCCAAAGCACCTCACAATCACTTGACAGAGTAAAATAATTCAGGCAGTTAAGATTGGTCATACAAGAGGAAACGAAAATTGAGCGTAAGCTTTTCTGCACATCCACACGTGAATGAATGTAGTTCTTGTGGTCACTGACTATGCAAAAGCTGATGTACCACAGAAGTCCTAACAATAACGTAAGGGTTCACCCCAAAATTGGAATTCTGTTATCGTTTTCTCAATCTCATGTTGTTACAAAGTGGTATGACTGACGGCTGTTAAATTATCAAAAGATTTGACTACACTGCAAAAATGCTCTTATTTAGTATTTTTTCTTGTTTCCAGTCCAAATGTCTAATAATTCTTAAATCAAGATTCATTTACTAGATAAGTACAATTTTCTGGGGGGAAAAAACCCAAATGAAGTGAGTTTTTGCTTAAAACAAGCTAAATTATCTGCCAAAACAAGAAACAATATTTCAATCTGTCATGCGTCAGGTTCTTTCTCTTTGCTTCTCACTATCCTTTTCTTCACTCACTCTCCTTCCTGATTGTTTCAGACACGCACACACACACACACACACACACACACACACACACACACACACACACACACACACACACACACACACACACACACACACACACACACACACTTTCTCACTCGCTCGTTAGGCTCATCTTCTCTCTGTCTACCTGCACCTGTTAGTCATCGCAATCAGCGCCTCGCTGCCTTGCGATGACACCTGTTCCCACTTTTGTTTGAGTGCTTACTCTTTATCTAGTGTTTGTTCTTACTGCCTCTTGTTGGATCATTGTTTCATGTCATGCGTTACGACTGGCGTTATGTCTGATTTGCTTTGGAAGTGCTCACCTGGTCTTGTTTGTCTGATACAGCCTTGCGCCTAAGTTTAGTCTGAGTTCTGCATTTGCTGCAAGAGTACCTTCGCGGTCCTCTGTTCCTGACTGTGATTTATTCTCAAGAACTGCCTCCACCTCTACTGGTGTCCCGATCTCTCTCCTCTTCGAGACAGGATCATCTCAGCTGCCTTCTCAGTTTGTTTTACCAGTTCTGTGTGCCTTAACGACAGACTGCCTTGTTTATATTCTCATTAAAGACTGTTGTTATCCTGTCAACCTCTGCTTTTGGATCCATTCTTTATTGACTCTGACACAATCAGAAATGTTTTTGAAAGAAGTCTAAAAAAACAGTAATATTGTGACACTGAACCCAATTCAGTACTCAGTAAATACAAATAACTGAATAATTGGTAATAATGAATGTTATAACATTTTGATTTAAAACAACATAATGCAATGCAATTATGATTTCAAATAGTATAGGGTGACTTCAGGTTGATTGGGACACTTTTTCCCAGTCATTTCAATGGCAAACATTTTCTGAATCATTTGATTTTGTAAACTATCATACACACAATACTCAAATATCTATAAGACACGCATGCAATACATGATCACCAGCGCTAAGGCTATTGTCTGTTATATTAGCTTCTTATTTAAATAAGAAGCAAATATATTGAAAACATTGATTCAAATTAAGATACAATTTATACAAAACGAAAACAGGCCAAATAAATCTTGTCTAAATAGTATTGCGTCTATGATGTACATTTTATGTTGCAGCAGGATTCATATTTCGTCTTTTTGCGTTTAATATTCACCGATGCTAACAGAATAAACTTAGCCTACCACAATCAGCGGCTGAATCCATTGCTCTGAACAGAAAATGAACAGCTTTCCATGAGGAGAATTATTCCAGGATTATTCCTCAACGCGTCTCAAAATGATGTAGCTGAAGTGTAGCGCTTCACTTGAAGTGTTTGTTTGGGTTGATGTGTGGGCGTTGATGCATGGATAACCTCAGTATTTGAATCTCAAAGAGCTCCGTGGATGTGGTCGCATTACCGGATAATGAAGAGGCTTGCGAACGTCTGACATCACTCTCTTTTCAAACAGATTACATAAACACAGAATATTTGTTTTTCGATTTGGTTTACATTATTTAAAACCTAACATTTTAATGTTTCTTTAGACATATGTCTCATGTTTGTGTGATAAGTTTTCAAGATACAGGTCATTTTCTGAAGAGAATCAGATTAGACATAATTTACAGAGAGGCTGCAGATTGCGCATCATGTTTGTTTTCTTTATTTTGCAAAAAGCACAACAGTTTGTTTTTATTGTGACTGTACACAAAAAAAATAGAAACTTAACAGATTTTAATGATGTATAACACTTGCCTGAATTATAAAAAAACGACAGAGTTATTTGAGTCTCTTTGGCACTGATAAGAAAAAAAGCGTGTCGATCGAGGGGGTTAATACAAAAGAAGATCTTTTTAAAAATGTGTTTCTTTTTCCATAAGTCACTTGTGTCCAGTGTTGTTTGGAACCACATGAGGGTGAGTAAACAATAACAAAAAAATATTTTTTGGGTGAACTATCCCTTTAAGCATGAAGCATGAAAGCATGAAGCTACTTTCAAAAGTTCCGTTTGTTGCATTGTGTTACATTTTAGTAAGTGTTATGGCCAATAAACACAAAACAATAATGTCCATAAATGCACCACAAGGAATTTCTACTGTTCAAAGGTATTAAATCTAGTCTATTAAATAGCATCTTGAAGTAAATATATGTAAATTGCATCAAATCTTGGTCAGGTCTAATGGTGTATTGCATATCTGCCTCTGATGAATAAACTCTGTTTTGCAGTGTCATGAGATTCTTTGTGGCTTGTCTGTCCATAAGGTTTGACAAAACAGTCTGAGCTTCAGACTAAAATCAGAGCCACGACCACAGTGTTTGTAGGATTCTGTAGCATATGTTTAGCAATTATGTGTAATACCCTCCAGTCTTTAGCTATTATAGCTAATAATATTCAAGAGTGACATTTCATTTTCCTTCAAACAAATATTACGCAAGACGAGTCTTATTTTGAAGTATTTGACATGAACCTTTCTGGTTTGCCCAATGACCAAATGTTTACATTTGTGGCTATTTCTTCAGGGAATGGCTGATAAATGTTGTGTTTTGAATTTAATATTTGGTGTAAACCATAATGGCCATGTTTATGTAAGAGATGAATTTAAAGACATAAGAGGGTAAGACATTCTTCAGATGTGCTTGTGTGTGTTTTTTACAGGCATAATTTACAAGAAAGAGAAAAGGAATAATTCGCACACCCACACAAATAAAATTCTGTCATTAGTTATTGACTATCATGTCGTCCTTTTCCTCATTTGGAACATACAATTTTTTTTTTTTTTGTTGTTGAAGAATTTGTTTTTGTTCATACAATGAGTCAATGGGGTACAATGTTTTTTAAACCCAAAGGTTCTCCAAAATATATTTTGTGTTACTTAGGGGTGCACCGATCTGACTTTTTCAGTCCCGATACCGATACCTGGGCTTTGTGTATCTGTTGATACCCGATACCAATCCGATACTATTGTTGATTTAATAATAAACTATATATCTTCCACCTTATACCTTCCTTGAAGAGACTAAAGGCACCAGACTTTACTAACTAAACATAGACAAAATAACAGATGTATGTAAAGTGATTATTTCACAGATGATCGCGTTCATGCGTGTCGCGCGGCTGCTTGAATTGTGATCAGTGACCAGTCACGCCATATAGAGCGTCAAAACGGCATTTATCGTTTGAATTTCATGATAAAATGGACTGATACTTAATATGTTCGTGTGGGAACTCGGATTGAAGTGTGTTCCGCGCTTGAAACAAACGGACTGCGAACTGAAAGACTCGGTTACACGCGAAAAGACAAAAACAAAAAAGATTAAAAAAAACTGTTTTGTCAGTATCGCGGCCGATATCCGATCCTAATATCAGATCGGTGCACCCCTATTATTTAGCATAGACAGAAAGTAGATCTCTCTCTCTCGCTCTCTCTCTCTCTCTCTCTCTCTCTCTCTCTCTCTCTCTCTCTCTCTCGCTCTCTCTCTCTAGTAATTATTATTATTATATTTTAATATAAAATAAAAAGTATAACATTACTTAAAGACTTGTATTTTATTGATTAATAATAATAAATTATTATTATAATTTTTTTAATTAAAGCAAAATGTATAACAAAGATTTGCTGTAAAGTTTTTTGGGATACACTTTACTTACTCAAAGTACTGAGTAATATTAATTAACTACATTACATAGAGTTACGGTTTGAGTTAGGGTTTGGTTATGGTTAGTTACTTGTAATGTAGTATGTAGTAACGTGTAACTACGTCACCTTAAAATAGTGCTACCGTTTTTGTCTGAATTGCTTTATATCAATAGTTTAAATTTGATACCTGTGCATTTGGATCCACGTCAAATAAGTTATATAACCCTTGGTGTGTTTTAAAAAACATCAAAGTATTGTCAAATTGAAATTCAATTTATTGTGGTGTATACTAGGAATAGTATTGTTTATTTTTTCATACACTTTCAAGTGTGACTAAAATTTGTCGGGCCCCTTTGCCGTGCATTCCTGAGTCTGCTCTGAAACATCACACCAACACATCAGTCTTGGTCGTTCTCAAGCTTAGGTTAAAAGCCATAAATAGATGTTCTCAGACCGCACAGAGTGGCTCTTAACTTCCTCGTCCCGTCCCAGGAATGAAACCTTGACAAACGCGATCTGTTCTGTGTGCTGGTGGGTGGCCAGTGGAGGTCACTGCCCTGCTGAAGTTGAGGGGGGACCAGTGTGAGTTTCACACCTCAGCCAAACAAGCCTTGCAGGAGATAATATCTCCTCTAAACAAGTCTATAATCTCTCTGCTCGTCCATAGAGTGAGAATATGAGCTGAGAAATGGGCCTCGGGGGATATGCAACCTTAAACTATAAAGATTAGGGAAAGTGTCTAGGCTATATTAGGGGGAAAGGACAGTTGAATAGCGCTTTCAACAGATGCATGGCCATCAAAGCGCTTTACATATTGCCTCACATTCACCCATTCATTCACTCATAAGACACTCTGTATTCGGCAAGCTTGCATTTTGGCAAATAAAGTGGGTGTTTTAAACAGTAGCATTAGGGGAGAGTCAGTTTTGGCACTAAATAATGTCAGTTACATTGTGAAGCAGTAAAGGACAAAACGTTTTAAATGTGCTTCCATTTACTCTCAAGCTAAATTACTGAGAAAAAAGTCTGTTAACTGCAGGGGTAACTATTGACCCTAACATGTAGATATAGGCAGTATTATCAGTGATTAGACTGCAGGCCATCTGAATAACTAACGTCTGTCACAGCTATTAGTGTGTAAACTAATTGACTAATTTGACTGGCAGCTATGGAAGGCATCATGGAGACAGATTAGAAGGATGATGTGACATTACTGTTATTTCAAGTTCATCTTGTACATAGATTACGACCTGCATAGCTGGACATTGGAGACGTGTCTGGATATGAAGTAATCTAGATGAGTTTCACTTGGCTATAACAAACTGGATACTTTGTGCTGATTTTGATTAGTCAAAACATTTATATATTTGTACTTCCTGCCATACTGATTAGTGCAAGGCACTAGTTTATCACTTTTCAAGTGAGCATAATTTGAAGCCCATTTTATCCTTTAAAAGCATCATATATGTAAAACAGAAAATTGTGATGAAAACTATTTGCTGAACAATTTTCTGCCACGTCTCAGATGCTGTCACTTGATTGACAAGTTTACATCTGATTGATTTTTTTTCTTTTTCTATTTTAAGCTCAGGAAGAATGCAGATGGTGCCGCATAACCATGGCACAAAACCGAGAGTGAAAACCATATGTCAACAAGATTTATGACCGTCAACTTGCTTCCTTATGCCACATATTTTTCTCTTGGTAAGACTAAAGTTATAACATTTGTTACTTGCTGCCAATGCTATATAATGCTATAGAATTAAATGACCATGTACATTAAATATTTGACATGGATAAAAAGCATAACATCATGAAAGATATAGCAAGATAGAAAAAGCATTTCCTGCTTATTCATTAACAGACACTTTTTAGGCACCATGAGTCTGTGAGAGTCATTCAGTGGGGTAAGAATGACTCGTAAGTTCAATTACCCTTCAGTTAAACATTCTATTACCCTTAAGTTAAAGACTCCCTTGAGCCCTGGATTAATAAACCATTACGTATAGAGCACAACGCAACTCCTTATCATAAAGATCCTGGTAAAGATATTTATATTTTTGTTCAAGGAAGTTTAGCTGAAGAATAGCATTCTATATGCTGTCCATTTCTTTCACATTACTTTCTCTGGTTAGTCTCATTATGTTATACATTTTTGTTAATACATCTTGGCAGCTTATTGACCATTGGAGATGATTTAGGAAAAAAGAAAATAGGTTTACTCACAAATATTAGAAATATATGCCTAAAAACATGGAAGACAACCTATACCACTGACTTCCAGAGATAAGAATATTTCAGTGTACAATTCTTATAGTGTTAATGCTGCACATGGTAAAGGCCACCCAAACAGCCTGATAAAAATGACACCTGAACTGCACCATCAGGGAGGTATACCGAGCAGCCAAAGAAATACACCTGTTAAATTTTACTTCTCAGGCATCTGTAAGACTACTTGGTCTTCTTAGATAGCCAGCTAGTTATACTGCAGGCATTTACACAAATGAGTTTGATGCCCAGAGGGAGAGTGAGGTCACTGATTTCTCTGCTAATCAGCAGCCATGTGGTTGCAGGTCTGGACCACCATTCTTAGATGATGTCAGGGTGTTTTTGAAGCATTGACCTTTGATAGCACAAAACATTAACCAAGGGTGACTGTGGTTCTTTGTATAGTAGTTTATGTTTCTGTTTTTTGTTAGGTTTAAAATAAGATTACATTTGTTAACATTAAGTATAATACAGTACTTTTTTATTAATTAAATTTTCAATTTTTTCATAATACATTAATGTGTACAACTTTAAATGTTAAAAATGTTTTAGTGTATGTATAAAATATAACCTGGATTTATAAAAATAAAATAAAAATTATAAAAAAAAACATTAATATTAATTAATATATTTGTTATTAGTTCATGATAGGTAAAACATTAACTGATGTTAACAAACTGAACCTGAGTTTTACCATTAAAACAACAGACTTACTGATAAAGTTCACTGTCATTAAAAATTATACTTTAACACTGAGATTTTGTGACTATGCGAAATGTCTACATATTTCAGACGAGTTGATGCGTTTCGTATAATGGCATATTTTTTTCATTCAGTGTCTGGTATTTCTCAACTGCACATTTTGTCTCTTGTCTTCCTGCAGGACTCATACATCATGACTAAATTTCTTTCTTGATGTTATTCATGAGAATTATCCAAAATATAGTTTTGTGAAGGCAGCTGTGAGAAAAGACCCACACCACGGCTCACAATGAATCATTTTGTAATAATCATTTTATGGTTTTATGTCTCACGCTCTTCTTAAAAGCTGCCAGTTTTAACAAGGGTTTTGGATGAGCTGTTGGTTTATAATATGCAATGATAAGTTTGATCTTCCAGCTATCATCACCTGCGTCTCACGGGGAGCTGCTGCTCGCACAAACCATTGCCTCAAAACAAAAACAAATTGTTGGATTTTACTGTTTGCATATGAATGTGTGTGTTTGTAGGGGGTCAACGGATCGCTGAGTAATAGAACAATAACTGCTCTGTTTGCTCTCAGCTGGACTGATGCCATGTTGTTCCTATGGTGACCCCCTGGAACGGGAGATTTCAGGACATTCCAGGCATTCTGTTACAGGACATAGGTGAGGATTCCAGTGGCATGGAACAGAGCCCTCTTGCTATTCTCATTTTCTTTTTGCAGTTTATAAGCTCATTATGTAATTGCTGGTCTACTTGCATCACTGCTGAAAGGGATAATAGAGGTTGTGGGCTGGACAAAGCAAGACAAAATGCTTAGAGACTTGTCCTTCACTCACTCTGTCTAGGGGAGGTTTGCAGTCAATGAGGTATGACATAAAACTGAATAAAACTAAACCCCTAATAAAGATATATATGACAGTTCTTTCTGGTTCTAGAAACTGACTGGCTGAGAGCCTTTTTCAGCCATGTGATATTCCCCCAGTATCAGCACTGGTACTGTTTCATTTGTATTTGCGGCGACTGTCATGCTGGTCAAGCAAATCCCCCATATTTAAAAAATAAAGCACCCTTGTACAGGATTTTAAATGTAATTTTTTTTCACTTGGGGGTCATAGCTCTCTCTGCATTTCGTGTCTTAAATGTGCACTATGTAACTTTTTTTAGTTTTCAAAATTTACATAACAAGCCCATCCATCATCTTCCGCTTATCCGGGGCCGGGTCGCGGGGGCAACAGTCTAAGCAGAGATGCCCAGACTTCCCTCTCCCTAGCCACTTCCTCCAGCTCTTCCGGGGGAACCCCGAGGCGTTCCCAGGCCAGCCGGGAGACAGCGTGTCCTAGGTGTTCCCCGGGGCCTCCTCCCGGTGGGACGTGCCTGGAACACCTCCCTGGGAAGGCGTCCAGGAGGCATCTGAAATAGATGCCCGAGCCACCTCAGCTGGCTCCTCTCGATGTGGAGGAGCAACGGCTCTACTCTGAGCTCCTCCCGAGTGACCGAGCTTCTCACCCTATCTCTAAAGGAGCACCCAGCCCCCCTAAGGAGAAAGCTCATTTTGGCCGCCTGTATCCAGGATCTTGTCCTTTCGGTCATGACCCACAGCTCATGACCATAGGTGAGAGTAGGAACGTAGATTGACTGGTAAATCGAGAGCTTTTCCTTACAGCTCAGCTCCTTCTTTACCACGACAGACGGATAGATCGACTGCATTACTGCAGAAGCTGCACCGATCCGTCTGTCAATCTCCTGTTCCATCCTTCCCTCACTCGTGAACAAGACCCCAAGATACCTGAACTCCTCCAATTGAGGCAGGAACTCTCCACCAACCTGAAGTGGGCAATCCACCCTTTTCCGACTGAGAACCATGGCCTCGGACTTGGAGGTGCTGATTCTCATCCCAGCTGCTTCACACTCGGCTGCAAACCATCCCAGTGCACGCTGAAGGTCCTGGTCTGAGGAGGCCAACATGACAACATCATCCACAAAAAGCAGCGACGAAATCGTATGTTCCCCAAACCGGACACTCTCTGGCCCTTGGCTGCGCCTAGGAATTCTGTCCATAAAAATTATGAACAGAACCGGTGACAAAGGGCAGCTCTGCCAGAGTCCAACATGCACCGGGAACAGGTCTGACTTACTGCCGGCAATGCGAACCAAGCTCTTGCTCCAGTTGTACAGGGACCGAACAGCCCAAAGCAGGGGGCCGCCAACCCCATACTCCCAGAGCACCCTCCACAGGATGCCACGAGGAACACAGTTGAATGCCTTCACCAAATCCACAAAACACATGTGGACTGGTTGGGCAAACTCCCATGAACCCTCCGCCCCTCTCTTCACCCGAGTGTCCAAGACAAATGGCCGAAGGTCTGATGACACGACCACAAAGTCGATCATCGACCTCCGGCTTAGGGTGTCCTGGTGCCACGTGCACTGATGGACACCCTTATGCTTGAACATGGTGTTCGTTATGGACAAACCGTGGCTAGCACAGAAATCCAATAACAGAACACCGCTCAGGTTCAGATCAGGGGGGCCGTTCCTCCCAATCACGCCCCTCCAGGTGTCACTGTCACTGCCCACGTGGGCGTTGAAGTACCCCAGTAGAACGACGGAGTCTCCAGTCGGAGCACTTTCCAGCACCCCTCTCAGAGACTCCAAGAGGGCCGGGTACTCCGCACTGCCGTTCGGCCCGTAGACACAAACGACAGTGAGAGACCTATCTCCGACTCGAAGGCGCAGGGAAGCGACCCTCTCGTTCACCGGGGTGAACTATAACAAGCGAGTATCATAAATCTATCTTCCAAACAGTTTTTGTCTTATCATGAATCACTACAGTATGTCTATTATATGTATATATTCCAAATATTTTAGACTGAGCGGGATGCCAACTCCTGGCGTCTACAAGACGCATGCAGTTTTGTTTAATCGCTAGAGCGTCAAAAGTTACATAGTGTACCTTTAAATATTTAAACATGTTTTCCTCCACCTGGTTTTGATGGTTTTCTCTTTGTTATCAATCTCTCCTGAGAGCTAATTGTGGGTTGACCTTGATAGCAGTGAGTCGTGTGAGATGCATGGTCATATTGTTGTACAGCTTTGAACGTCTTGGTTACGTATGTAACCCTCGTTCCCTGAGGAGGGAATGGAGACGTAACGTTAGTGACTAACGAATGGGTGTTTCTCTTAGAAGCCAATTACCTTCGAGGAATTTAACAGCGCCCAATGGCAGTGCCAATGCCATGGGCATGCGGAATTTGCATGCGTAACTCCGCCCCACATCGTGGGTATATAAGGAAGTACGCTGGCAACATCGCATTATGTTACTGCTGCAGAGCCAAGACTGAACTCCGCGTTCCAGCAGCACAGCAGAAGTGGCAAATGGACGTTACGTCTCCGTTCCCTCCTCAGGGAACGAGGGTTACATACGTAACCAAGACGTTCCCTTTCGTTCAGTCACTAAGACGTAACGTTAGTGACTAACGAATGGGGGTCCCAATAAAACAACGCCACTCGGCTGTCTTCCAGTGCCCTGCGTAAGTGTGAGTACCCTGTCGTAAGACTAGTACGGACGAAGGACTCCTACTTATCACAGGATTACCAAGGTACACTGGGAAGCATATTCCAGTGGAGATATGCCAAAATGCCTACCCGTAGGGAGGACTTAGAGAATACACATATGACCCGCTAAGGGCTGCATATGGAAGAACTCTAGGGTACCAGCCAGAGGGTGGCCTTTTAACCCTGGGGGTGGCAGGGACTTGCCAAGGGAAAGACACCTGCTTACGGTGGAAATACTTGTGTGGGGGTCGCCGGTGGGGAACCATGCACACGGGGCACCTGGCCGGACATGAGGGTCTGAGCTCGAAAGGGCAGACTGAACTGATGTCGGCGTCGACAGTTCTGGAGGAACTCAGGGCTCTCAGGGAAGCTCACCTGAGGAAAATATTGCACGTATCCAGTCCGTGGAGTGGAATGGCGAGCAAGCGAAGACACCTGAGCCTGGTCCATTACCGGCCACTAGTAGAGGCGAGTACATAGTTGGACACTGGCTCCACTCGGAGATTGTAGAATCTGGCGAATGTGTTAGGTGTCGCCCAGCCTGCAGCTCTGCAGATGTCTGTTAGCGAGGCGCCATGCACTAAAGCCCAAGAGGAGGCCACACTCCGGGTGGAGTGGGCCCTAACCCCAAGGGGACATGGTCGACCTTGCTGCTGGTAAGCCAATACAATGGTGTCCACAATCCAGTGAGACAACCTCTGCTTTGAGAGAGCACTTCCCTTCCGCTCTCCACCATAACAGACAAAGAGCTGGTCTGAGGTCCTGAAACACTGCGTCCTGTCTACGTAAGCGCGGAGAGCACGTACTGGACAGAGCAGTGCCAAGGCTGGGTCTGCCTCCTCCAAAGGCAGCGCTTGCAGGTTCACCACCTGGTCTCGGAACGGAGTGGTGGGAACCATGGGCACATATCCGGGCCGGGGTCTCAGGATCACATGAGAGTTAGCCGGTCCGAATTCCAGGCACGCTTCGTCAACCGAAAATGCCTGCAGGTCCCCTACCCTCTTAACGGAGGCCAATGCGGTCGAAGCCCTCCGTGGACACCGTAGTGTGCAACAGAGTGTTCAACAGTGGGGGGACCCCAGTGTACCCTTGGCATGCCCATGGCATTGGCACTGCCATTGGGCGCTGTTAAATTCCTCTAAGGTAATTGGCTTCTAAGCGAAACCCCCATTCGTTAGTCACTAACGTTACGCCGTAGTGACTGAACGAAAGAAAACACAATTTTCTTTCTGAATAACATTTTTTGTCAGTATCTGAAATATTTTAAATGGTAAGCAAGTAAATGGGCAGCTAAAGGCCTCTTTCGTTTTAAAAACTATTTTCCCTATAGGGCATCCAGTACTGCAGGGGTTCTGGCAATTTTTTTTATGAAAATGTCTCCATTTATTTAGTAATATTAAAATATTGCATATATGTTCTGTAATATTAATCTTTTTAATAAAATAATATATAAATATATGCATAAATGTATTAAATATAACTTTTTTTAAATAATTATAATATGTAATAATTTTATATTTCTATTAATGTATTGCATATACATTTTAATGGTCCTTATCAACAAAGGGGTCAAGTCTCCACCTTTAAAGACTAACCACAAACTCAGTAATCCTACGTCACTAAACTAGCCCCCCACATCTGTATATATAACTTCAGGAGCTGCTCTCCCTGCTGTGTCTTCCAAGCTTGAATATAAACCATGGTTGGCACGTACCCGTCATTCATTAATGCTGTCTCCGTTTTCACTTTCCATTCCATGCTGCCTCACTTCCAGTAACTCTTCTGTCCCCCCACACATATACATTTTATTGGGAGGCGTTTTTATTCAACCTCCACCTTATGTCTCTTGTGAATATTTACTTTGTAGGCCTTATTGTGTGAAACATAGCATGTGGATAGTTAAACTGAAGTTATACGATTAACTGATTATTTCCAGAGAGTGAAGTATGGAAAAATGTAATGTGTATTTGAAGAAACAGCTGTTCCTCCAAGTTTTTGATTTACAACTTATATAAAAATGTATACAGGGAGTGCAGAATTATTAGGCAAGTTGTATTTTTGAGGATTAATTTTACAACATTAATAATTAAACAACAACCATGTTGTCAATGAACACAAAAAACTCATTAATATCAAAGCTGAATATTTTTGGAAGTGGTTTTTAGTTTTAGCTATTTTAGGGGGATATCTGTGTGTGCAGGTGACTATTACTGTGCATAATTATTAGGCAACTTAACAAAAAACAAATTTATACCCATTTCAATTATTTATTCTTACCAGTGAAACCAATATAACATCTCAACATTCACAAATATACATTTCTGACATTCAAAAACCAAACAAAAACAAATCAGTGACCAATATAGCCACCTTTCTTTGCAAGGACACTCAAAAGCCTGCCATCCATGGATTCTGTCAGTGTTTTGATCTGTTCACCATCAACATTGCGTGCAGCAGCAACCACAGCCTCCCAGACACTGTTCAGAGAGGTGTACTGGTTTCCCTCCTTGTAAATCGCACATTTGATGATGGACCACAGGTTCTCAATGGGGTTCAGATCAGGTGAACAAGGAGGCCATATCATTAGATTTTCTTCTTTTATACCCTTTCTTGCCAGCCACGCTGTGGAGTACTTGGACGCGTGTGATGGAGCATTGTCCTGTATGAAAATCATGTTTTTCTTGAAGGATGCAGACTTCTTCCTGTACCACTGCTTGAAGAAGGTGTCTTCCAGAAACTGGCAGTAGGACTGGGAGTTGAGCTTGACTCCATCCTCAACCCGAAAAGGCCCCACAAGCTCATCTTTGATGATACCAGCCCAAACCAGTACTCCACCTCCACCTTGCTGGCGTCTGAGTCGGACTGGAGCTCTCTGCCCTTTACCAATCCAGCCACGGGCCCATCCATCTGGCCCATTAAGACTCACTCTCATTTCATCAGTCCATAAAACCTTAGAAAAATTAGTCTTGAGATATTTCTTGACCCAGTCTTGACGTTTCAGCTTGTGTGTCTTGTTCAGTGGTGGTCGACTTTCTGCCTTTCTTACCTTGGCCATGTCTCTGAGTATTGCACACCTTGTGCTTTTGGGCACTCCAGTGATGTTGCAGCTCTGAAATATGGCCAAACTGGTGGCAAGTGGCATCTTGGCAGCTGCACGCTTGACTTTTCTCAGTTCACGGGCAGTTATTTTGCGCCTTGGTTTTTCCACACGCTTCTTGCGACCCTGTTGACTATTTTGAATGAAACGCTTGATTGTTCGATGATCACGCTTCAGAAGCTTGGCTATTTTAAGACTGCTGCATCCCTCTGCAATATATCTCACTATTTTTGACTTTTCTGAGCCTGTCAAGTCCTTCTTTTGACCCATTTTGCCAAAGGAAAGGAAGTTGTCTAATAATTATGCACACCTGATATAGGGTGTTGATGTCATTAGACCACACCCCTTCTCATTACAGAGATGCACATCACCTAATATGCTTAATTGGTAGTAGGCTTTCCAGCCTATACAGCTTGGAGTAAGACAACATGCATAACGAGGATGATGTGGTCAAAATACTCATTTGCCTAATAATTCTGCACTCCCTGTATAGAATGTATGTGAAATTTTAAGTTAACATGAACATGAACTACCCTCGACAGCATCTTGATAGCATCTAAAAGGCTTGACTTTTGGGGTTAGGGTTAGTTGGGATAAAGATTAATCAGAACTTATCTGATCCTATCTGATCTGGACTCTGGAAATGTCTTGGTTACGTATGTAACCTTAGTTCCCTGAAGAGGGAACAAGACGCGTCATTTCTGTGGGAACGCCTCTGCGTGATTGCGTGTCGGTGTGGAGGTCGGGAAAGAACGGTATGCCCCGACGTGGAGGCTGAGCAGTGCGTGTGGGCAGGAAACGTTCATCCAATTTACTTTTTTTAACAGGAATGCTCCTGTCTTTCTTGTGGCCAATCTAACCTCAGCTTGATCACTGCACGACTCAACACCTCCATAAGCTCCTCACTGGCAGGAGAATGAAGTGACGAATCTTCCATTTCGCCTGCCGCGATACTAGCAACATCTAATTCATCGGAACTGGATAATTGCTGTACCGATGCCTCACCCGGGGCGGAATAAATCGCAGCGCAGGCTTCCGAACCCTGGAAAGAGGCACTGGATCTGACAGGTGAAGGCAGAGATAAGGCAGCACCCGTCTCTAACCCCTCTGTCAGATCCATTTGCAATCCCCATGACTGTAGCCGCCACTCTGCCTCGAGTCGAACCATGAGCCGAAGCTCTCTCCTCGAAGGGCGCTCGGCAGGAGTGCAGCGTTCTCATGGGCAAACGGTCGAGAGCTGCCTGAGCATGCTGCACTTCCAACACACATAGGGCCCTATTTTAACGATCTGAAACGCAAGTGTCAAAGCGCAAAGCGCAAGTAACTTTGTGGGCGGGTCTCGGCGCTGTTGCTATTTTCCCGGCGGGATAAATGGCTCTTGCGCCCGGCGCAAATCTAAAATGGGTTGGTCTGAAGTAGCTTCATTATTCATAGGTGTGGTTTGGGCGTAACGTGAATAAAACCAATCAGAGCGTCATCCAACATTCCCTTTAAAAGCAGGTGCGCAAGTTCCATTATGGATTGCTATTATTATGGCGTATTTACGAGGCGCACGCCAGGAGCGGTTCACAGCCGAGGAGACTGATGTTCTTGTAAGAGCAGTGAAAGACAGAGAAGTTGTGTTGTATGGGGATGGGAGAAACCCACCCAAAATAGCGTCGGTTAAATAAATAATTAGCCTGAATAATTTGTAAGCTAGATTTATGCCTATTTTTTCACATCTTCGTGGCACACCACAATGATTTCCGTCATCTCATGTGTTAATATTTTTTTAGTGTAACAATTTATGATTTGCAAAAATAACTGTTGCATCTGTGTAGATTACATGAGCAAAGTAATCTAAAGATACACTAAGAGTCTTTATACAGCAATATTGTACATGACGAGGGTCTAGAGGCTTTAAAACACTATCTCTCATCCAGACCTGAACATTTGATGCCTCCCAGTGACTTTATAGTGCGACTTACTGAGTGGACTTTAAAGAACAACATTTCTCTTTCAAGACAAATTGTATAGACAAGAAAAGGGGACTGCAATGGGTGCTTTTTTAACCCTTCCAAGAGCACCAGAGGATACAAGGGATTCCAGCAGCGCTCCAGTTCTTTTTTGTCTAGTCTTATGAGGATCATTTTGGGTGACCCTGGACAGGAGCAGCTCCGTTTTACTTTTTGAACGTGGAGGACCCAGTACAATATCAACATGGCTACTAACAAATCTTTCTCCTACACTAAGGATGAGGGCAAAGCTATCATTGTAGAAGACACTCTTCTGGAACTGGACTTTGATCAGGAACATGCACAGAGGACAGATACACGTAAACTGCACATTGATCTTCAAAAACTTTCTGAAAAAGAGGTAAAGCTGAATCTTCATATCATTACCCTATCTGACTACTGGAGGCAGGACATGATCCCAAGAGGTTTGAGATTGAATAAATTTCCCTCATTTGGCTATGATAATGTGGATTTTAAGGATAAATGGGAAGCAATTCTCAATAAATGCTCCCTAGACTTAATCCTCTTGTTAATTGAAGAAGCCAGAAAACAGAAGTCAGTTTTACAATCTCAGATTGAGGAATTGAAATCTGAGCTCACTCAGACAGAATCAGAGGAACATAGGTTGCCTTTTACAAATAAATTAAAAGAAGATCTAGATAAACTGTCAACCAAATTGAAACAAGGCAAAATAATCAAATTTAAGCGAGACCGTAATGACTACAGTAATGGTTCTATATACGGCTGGGGCAAGAAGGGACACCTGACAAAAAGAAGAGTATCTTTTAATCTTCCAAGCACTGATGATGAGAACTATGATGAAACTCATGTCTCTAATGACCGTGACAAAATCGCTGATGTGCATGACAGAAATGCTTTTTTGGAATTTCGCCCCAGACAGCACAACCAACCTTACAAAAGAGGAAGAGGAAAACGCGGAGGGGTGGAAAACGGCGGAACCCACTCTCAGGAACCACCAATCACAAGGAGCCGGTTGAAGCATCGGTAGTTATTAATATCTCAGACCTCCCCCTCTCTGATGACTGCGTTTCTGTCTTGTCCAAAGGCCTCTCATTTTCTCCTACAAACTCAGGTAGACCATTTGACACTAAAGTGGACCTATATCGATTCTATAGAAGTCTACATTTGAAGGCCTGGTACTCCCAGAACGCACAGGGTGCAGCTACCTACTCAACCACCACGGTAAACTCTTCTTTTCGGCCTAAGTCTACTTTTTCACCATGTACCACAAATCCCATATTGACTACTTTCACCAAAAAGGTGTCCTATGAAGTAGAAAAGCTTTACAGTAAACAAAAAAAGATCACCCAGCATAATCTCACACAAAATGAATCTCAAGCACTCAAGTGGCTTTCGGAGAGAGATGATATAATCATAAAAAGTGCTGATAAGGGTGGTGCTGTCTGTGTGTGGGACAAGAAGAAGTATATAAGTGAAGCTCTTCGCCAACTAGACAACACTCAGTATTACTCAAAGCCCTCATCCAATCCAATGGACACTATAAGAAGAGAGCTGGAGCAATTGCTTAATGAGGCAAAGTTACATAATTGGATTACTAAGAAAGAATATGAGTTTTTGCTTTGTCAACACCCACGTTATTCTTCTTTTTATATGCTCCCCAAAGTCCACAAGGATCTGGAAAATCCTCCTGGCAGACCAATAATCAGCGGGAATGATTCAATAACAGAACCTGCTTCCAAGTTTGTGGATTACTTTATCAAGCCATTTGTGGCAGATTTACCTTCTTATATTCAAGATACTACACAGGTTTTAAAGAAAATTGAACAAATAGGTAACATAGGCTCTTGTCTTTTGGCCACAATGGATGTGGAGTCTTTATACAGCAATATTGTACATGACGAGGGTCTAGAGGCTTTAAAACACTATCTCTCATCCAGACCTGAACATTTGATGCCTCCCAGTGACTTTATAGTGCGACTTACTGAGTGGACTTTAAAGAACAACATCTTTCTCTTTCAAGACAAATTGTATAGACAAGAAAAGGGGACTGCAATGGGTGCTTGTTTTGCTCCCAATTATGCCAATCTGTTTCTAGGCTTATGGGAGGAGCGCTATATATTTTCCCAAGTTAACCCTTTTAAAGATAAAATCTTGTGGTGGGGTAGATACATTGACGATGTGATTTTGATGTTCTCAGGCTCAGAAAAAGAACTTGTAGACTTCCATGTATATGTAAATAGCTTAAATGAGAACCTAAAATTTAGTCTGGACCAAGATTTACACACTATTAACTTTCTGGATCTACGGATCTCAAAAGATAATGAGGGATTCTTACATACATCTATCTTCAGAAAGGCAACTGATCGTAATACCTTATTGCATGCTAATAGTTTTCATCCCTCATGGCTTATTGATAGCATACCCTTTGGACAGATCCAGAGACTAAGGCGTATATGTGATTCAGATCAGGATTTCCAGTATCAATCTATGGATATGCAGCAGCGTTTTCGACAAAGAGGTTATCAAACACAAACTCTCGTTCAAGCTCATAATCGAGCCCAATCACTTGAAAGGAAGAGCCTGCTTCAGTCTAGACCCAAAAGCGTATCAACACAGAAACCCTATTTTGTCACTCATTATAGCAAGGAGGCTGTCCAGATTAAACACATTATAAAGAAAAACTGGAACATTATTGAATATGACCCGACTTTACGGGAAATATTCACGGAACCCCCTGGGATCAGCTTTAGGAGGGCCCCCACACTTAAAGACAAGTTAGTAAGAAGTTACCTCCCTGCTCCTAAACGTGAAACTTGGCTTCGTCAACCCAAGGGAAACTTTCCTTGTGGTAATTGTAATTATTGTGAGAATATTGCTAAAACTGACAAATTTATGGATGTTTTTAGCAATAAGACTTACACTATTAATAGTTTTATAAATTGCAATACTACCCATGTTGTTTATCGTTTAGAGTGTACTTGTGGTTGTTTTTATATAGGCCTAACTAAAAGGAGACTAAGAGACAGGGTAGCTGAACATAGATATGCCATTCGGACTGGAAATATGAACTATCCAATGGCCAAACATTATATAGACGCAAAACATGGGAGTGATTCGACCCTAAGAGTAGTGGGCATTGAGGCTATTCGCCTTGATGCCAGGGGTGGGGATATCATCAAACGCCTTAAACAAAGGGAGACATATTGGATCTATTCCTTGAGGGCCACCAGCCATCCAGGTCTCAATGAAGATTTTGACCTCTCACCTTTTTTGTAATGGCTGTGTCTCATTAGGGACAGTTTATTGTTGTCCGTGAATGTTGACTATTCTCTGAATGTACTGTAATGCCCATAACATTTTTTCTTCTGTTGTTTTAGAACTTTCTTGACAATGAATTCAGAAGTAAGATGGGTAACTAGCATATTGACATTTCTTGACTTCAGGGACATAATTGTGTGGAGTACACAAGATGTATGTATTGGTGTCACTCCTATTTTTTCCACTTGGAGATCTCTTATTTTACCTTGTATTTGTATAATCTAACCTTTGGCAATAGCCATTATCTGAATGATTGCCTCTAGTGGCCAAAAATTGTGTTGCAAGTGCCAGAGTGGCACACCTGAAACCAATGCAACTATAAGTATTGCTTGATCCTGTCTGTTTGTTACCAACACCCTGATGAAGGCCAATGGGCCGATACGCGTTGGTGTTTTAATGTTTTAGCCCTACTAATAAAGGCTTTTTACTTTTGCATCCTATTGAGTGCCTTGACTTGGATTTTTTTCCAAATTCCTTTTCAACATTTAACCCTTCCAAGAGCACCAGAGGATACAAGGGATTCCAGCAGCGCTCCAGTTCTTTTTTGTCTATACACTAAACTCTATTGGAGTTAGGCAACACGTGTCAGGACCCACTCATCGCCATAATCATACTTTAGACCTAATATTGTCACATGGAATTAATGTTGATACCGTTGAAATTCTGCAGCAGAGCGATGACATCTCAGATCATTACTTAGTATCTTGTATACTTAATTTAGCTAAAGTTGCAAAGCCGCCCCCTCGTTTCAAAAATGGCAGGACAATCACTGCCGCTACTAAAGATTGCTTTTTAAATACTCTTCCTCATCAGTATCATCTCCTCAGCAACCCAGATAGCATAGAAGAACTTGATGTTGCAACAGAAACTATTGACTCTCTCTTTTCCAGTACTTTAGACACAGTTGCTCCTCTGCGCTTAAAGAAGATTAAAGAAAATAGTCCAACGCCGTGGTACAACGAGCACACCCGGGCCCTTAAAACAGCAGCCAGAAAAATGGAGCGCAGCTGGAAGAAAACAAAGCTAGAGGTCTTTCGAAATTCGTGGAAAGAGCACATGATCGCATACAGAAAGGCCGTAAAAACTGCTAGATCCGCTTATTTCTCAACTCTCTTGGAAGAAAACAAACACAACCCAAGGTATTTATTCGATACAGTGGCTAAATTAACCAAAAATAAAGCTTCAACTTCTGATGATTGTAAACAGCACAGCAGTAATGACTTTATGAACTTCTTCACATGTAAAATTGATAATATTAGGAAGAAAATTTTAACCATGCAGCCGTCTACTACAGTATCACATCAGACAGAGCATTGTAGTGTCACTGAGGAAAAATTACAATCATTTACTGCTATAGGAGAAGAAGAATTGGCTAAACTCGTTAAATCATCAAAATCAACAACATGTATGCTTGACCCTGTACCGACTAGGCTATTAAAAGAGATGCTACCAGAGGTCATAGATCCTCTTCTTAATATCATTAATTCATCTTTGTCATTAGGATATGTACCGAAAACTTTTAAGTTGGCTATTATTAAACCACTTATTAAAAAACCGCAACTTGATCCTACAGAATTAGTCAATTATAGACCAATCTCAAATCTACCCTTTCTGTCAAAAATACTTGAAAAGGCAGTGTCTTCACAATTATGTTCCTTTTTAGAAAGAAATGGTATCTGTGAGGATTTCCAGTCAGGATTTAGACCGTATCATAGTACTGAGACTGCTCTCATCAGAGTTACAAATGATTTACTCTTATCATCCGATCGTGGGTGTATCTCTCTATCAGTGTTACTCGATCTTAGCGCTGCATTTGATACCATCGACCACAACATTCTTTTGAATAGACTCGAAAATTATGTAGGTATTAGTGGAATTGCTTTATCATGGTTTAAATCATACCTATGCGACCGTTATCAGTTTGTAGCAGTAAATGAAGAGATGTCACACCGATCGCAAGTTCAGTATGGAGTACCACAAGGCTCAGTGCTAGGACCGCTACTCTTCACCCTGTACATGCTACCACTGGGAGATATTATTAGGAAGCATGGCATTAGTTTTCATTGTTATGCTGACGATACTCAGCTCTATATTTCTTCACGCCCTGAAGAAATTTACCAATTCACAAGATTAACGGAATGCATAGCCGCCATAAAACATTGGATGACTGGTAATTTCCTGCAACTCAATTCAGAAAAAACAAAAAAGCTCCACAAGTAGTAACCTAGAATACTGTCTAACACTTGATGGCTGCTCTGTCAAGTCTTCGTCGTCAGTGAGGAACCTGGGTGTGCTCTTTGATACCAATCTTTCGTTTGAAAGCCACGTTTCTAGCATCTGTAAAACTGCTTTCTACCATCTTAAAAATATATCAAAATTACGGCACATGCTCTCAATGCAAAATGCTGAACAGTTAGTTCATGCGTTCATGACCTCAAGGCTAGATTATTGTAATGCTCTATTGGGTGGTTGCCCTGCTCGCTTAATAAATAAACTCCAGCTGGTCCAAAACGCAGCAGCTCGAGTACTTACTAGAACCAGGAAGTATGACCATATTAGCCCAGTTCTGTCAACATTGCACTGGCTACCTATTAAACATCGCATACATTTTAAAATCTTGCTTATTACTTACAAAGCACTAAATGGTTTAGCTCCCCAATACTTGAGCGCGCTCTTAACATATTATACTCCATCACGTCTACTGCGATCTCTAAATTCTGGCCAGTTGTTAATACCGAGAATATCCAAATCAACTGCAGGCGGTCGATCCTTTTCCTATTTAGCTCCTAAACTCTGGAACAGTCTTCCTAGCACTGTTCGGGAAGCAGACACACTCTGTCAGTTTAAATCTAGACTAAAAACACATCTCTTTACTGTGGCATACACATAAAACACTTTTTCAATTAATTGATTGTTAGGCTGCATTAACTAGGTCAGCCGGAACCGGGAACACTTCCCATAACACCTGATGTACTCGTTAAATCATCAGAAGAATGGCATCTACGCTAATGATATTCTCTCTGTTTTATCCCGAGGTTTACTGCAGTCAGCCAGATCCGGGCCGTATCCTAATCAGATGGTGGACCAGAGAAGACCAACACAGGACCCCGAAGTGTCTGCAGAGACCGTGTCAATTATCCTCCCCCTGCAACTGCCTCATCGACACGGCATCTAAATAAACCCGTCACCAGTGTGATGACTCCGATTGTTCGAATATTACCATTAAATAATACTTAAATCGATATGTCATCCGCAATAAACCCGTCTCCAGCGTGTTGCCTCCGATCATTCGAATATTGCACTTTAATAATTATTTAATCAACATCATCCTCAATAAACCCGTCTCCAGCGTGTTGCCTCCGGTCCTTTGAATATTCCGATCTATTATGACCTCTGACCTGTAAAGCAGCCAGAATAATAATAATAATAAGTTGTTTGTAAATTGGCCAGAGGAGAACTGGCACCCCGACTGAGCCTGGTTTCTCCCAAGGTTTATTTTTCTCCATTAGGTCACCTAATGGGGTTTTGGTTTCCTTGCCACTGTTGCCTCTGGCTTGGCGTGCTCAGTTGGGGACACTATATTTTTCAACTAAACATCGAAATAAATCGAATTAATAAACTAATTTAACCATGTAAACTAAATTACTGATCTAATTATTGATCTAAAGCCCACACTGTCACCGTATGGAAATTGAAATGAACTGATGACATCAAATGGCTATACAGCTGAATAAAATTAGGCTGCATTATTTTGCTGTTTAACACTGTAAAGCTGCTTTGAAACAATCTACATTGTTAAAAGCGCTATATAAATAAAGTTGACTTGACTTGACTTGAAAGTGTATGCGCGTTGTGCACGCTATAGCCTACATTATGGTCAAGCATGCGCCCTTAAAATAGCATAATGAACAACGCGCAACGCGCCACTGACTTTAGACTAAGTTTTTTCTGGTCAGTGGCGCAATTGTTTAATGGAACAGCAAAATAGCACCAGGGATTGTTTGCGCCGGAACACGCCTCCTTTTTTGCGCTGAACCGCCCAGGGAGCGCAAGTTCATTCACTAGTTTAGCGACGTGCTTCTGTGGAGGGAAAAACGCGCTTTGCGCGGGTGCAAAATAGGAATGACACATGCGTCGGTGTACAAAGTCAATTGCGCTGGGTGCAAGATAGGGCCCATAGAGTGTGTATCCCCATCCGTGATAAAACGAGGGCAGGGATGAACACAATTTCTAAAATGCTGTTCGCTCACCATAGTGTCACTCTTTGTCTTTTTTTATGTGTGTGTGGTGAAAAACTCCTGCCTATAGCTCAAACTAAAGATGGACAAAAACACCAAGTTTTGAAAGACAATGATTCACACAGAGCACTTGCTGAAGACACAGAAGCTAACATTGTTTGGTGCAGGTGTGCTTTATAGTTTCCTGGTCGATGACGTCACCCGCCTACGTTCCGTCCCTCCATTGGACTGATTCCATACATGCTTCATGACACAATCACGCAGAGCCATTCCCACAGCGATGACGCAGCATCTCGTTCCCTCTTCAGGGAACTATCTTAATTTCATTCATTTAAAAAAACATTTTTATTAAAAGATCATAGTATGAGAACATAACATATATAGAATGGCACAACCGTCTATTATTTCTGTTTTATCATTTATTTCATAGGATACAAATTACAATTAATTTGCTAAAGAATCATTCAGACCAATTGTGAACTGCTTCAACTGAGTTGTTTTAAAAAAGAATAGGCTAAAAAAAGTAATTTTCTTTTCTAAACTGTATTTGCCTTTTCCTGGAACAGCATATTTTGTTGATCCGAGAACAACATTCCTATCCGAAAACTTAGTCCTAACCCTATCCCTACCCCTAAACCTAACCCTACCCATAAGTTATCCATAAAATCAGAGTGAAATGATAGGTGAACACTGATTTAGAAGCACCTAATCCTGGTTGTAAGCCTAAACTTAACTGTAAATTTGTCCCTCAAATCTGCACCAGGGTTACATGCGTCAAAGCTCATGTACTGCTAGACCACTATTTCATGAATAATTTGAACTAGAAATCATACTGTAGACTTGCAATGACAGAAAGAATTGCATACAAATCATGTTTGTAGCTGAACTTTTTTAAAAGAGTAAAACCAGCCAATGGAATTGATATTCACAGAGAATTTATTGCACAGTCATGATGAAATACACTCAGCTGATTCTCTTTAAATGGAAATAAGGTCATGAGTTACGATGTTATAGAAATATTGTAGGATAAGTCTTTTAATGGCCTAATTTGACTGAAAAAACGTATTAAATGGTCTCATGCAGAGCTGCCTGAGGAATTATGTATAGATTTATAGATATTCTCTCCTTTTGTGACAAGCTGGCCTACATACCAGACCCTCTAAACGACAGGTTTAAAAATCTGCAGGGAATAAATAAAAATTCAAAGTTATATTATTATCACCACATCTTTAGAGATGGTCATTATTCTTGTTTGACTGTTCACAGATTTCACCCAAACCAAAAGACTTTTTCAGGCCCAAGACCCACATTGTTTAGTTATGATGGGGTACCAGGTTTCTTAATTCATAAAACTGTGTAGTTATTGTAACATTAAATATCCCACCAGACCGTAAAGTCATAAGTGAGCGTGGTATTGCATTTTCAGCTTGTATATTAAAATGCTTGAAAATGTTAATTGCTCTCAGTTTACATCCAATGTGACAGAAGTTAACTTACTATGAGAAAACCAATGCCTTTTTTTTTGCGGTAGGGGAATGACATCAGTACTTTCAGCCAAGCGTGACATAGGAAGTTCTGTGTTGCCTCATTTCTTAAGCAAAAATTAAAGCCACTGGTATGTAGCACAGAAAGGGCCACATTATATTCCACCTTCTGCTGCAGTATATCCTTCCATTGACACACCCTTCCTCTGTACATGGGGTCAGGCTGTGTTCACTGTGAAGCTGGTCAGGTTAGTGAAAGACCATGAAGGATATTTTTCCTTCTCTAAGAGATTACCAAAAGATCAACTGAATCAAATCTCTGCTTTGAAAATCTTTATTAAAGTGTGCTGAAATAATAGTCCAACACGACTTTTCACTCACTATGTTTCCTTCCAAAGTTTAAAATGTAAAATTGTGCATGTATATTATTTATGCACATTTTTCTAATTTATTTGCATCTTGGCAGACTGACTTTCAGTCAATGGGCCCTATCATACACCCGGCGCAATGCGGCGCCAGGCACGGCGGCAAGTGTTTTTTGCTAGTTTCAGCCCAACACAGTTATCATTTTCACGTCCTGCACCATGTTTTTTAAATAGCAAATGCCTTTGTGCCCATTTGTGCGCCCCTGGGCGTGCTGGTCTGAAAATGAGGTGAAAATGATGGATAGTCATTACATGTATCAGAATTAGCCTACCTATTTGCACTAATGACGAGCAAGCAGGCGTCATTGGACAAGCAGATCCGTTTCCTCGCTAGAGAAAAATAACCGATATAACCGGAAATAAACCGATCTGCATATTTAACGAATCCACCATTGCACGAGTGCTACTGGCTTTTAAAGGGAATGGGAGATGAGACTCTGATTGGTTTATTGCACTTTATGCCCATAACATACCCATTACTCATTAAGAGACTAGGAACAACCCTCTTAGACCATGCCGACCATTTTTTAAACTAGCAAAAGTGGATTTGGACGCTTCAGACCATGTGCTTAGATCATTAAAATAGTGCCCATAATAATAGTGGTGATGATTTTTCAGCGATTCTTTTAACCCAGTAGGTGGAGACAAGACGTTTTATGAGTAGGTCATTAAATCATTCATCCATCTTTGTTGAAACACACTGATTAATTCAGGAATTAAACAAAATCTAAAATTGCATACTTCCCTACAGTAGGCGAAAAATGAGTACCGGTATATGACAAAATGTATGTCCGAATTCACTGTACTCATAAAAGAGTAGACAAAAATTACCTGGATGGCCTACTACTTCCGGCGAAATTTTGAAGTGTGCATACAATGGACACCTTACTATCCCATATTTGTGAAATGCAGTGAAGCAACATATCATATGGTAGGTCACATGATAATGACAACATGAACATGGCGAATGTAGTACGTCCAGATTACTTTAATACTACACACACTCATACTATATAGAATGTACTTTTAGCGGTCATGAAGTAATTTCTTGTTCAAAATAAGTACAGTACCTTCTCAAGAGAGTATGTGATTTCGGACGCAGCCTTTTTTTAATCATTCACTCAACAGTTCCGTTCAGAAACAGATTCTTTCAGGCACGCCACTGTGTGTTGCTCGGAGATAGGCCTTGTTTGTAACTTTTTTTATGCAATGTGTTTCGGATAAAGTATTCTTGAATAATTTGAGAGGTTCTTATTAATTTTAGAGAAGTCTGATTTGTGAATTTTGAAACTGATTAATTAATGTCTGTTAACTTTTTACTACTATTTAGGTGTTTGGGCTTTCTAAAATAGGTGTTCAACATTCAGAGGAGGGATTCAGAGATCAGCAAATCAAGTACTGTGTGTGGATTGCTTCTCCTATGTTCTGTTAGATTATGACAGTTAAATGCAGTTATAATGCAGTTATTATTTGTCCAATTTTCCCCAAGAAGACATTGTTCTACATATGACAAAGCTTATCCATTTTTCCCTGAGGCTGTAATTACAGTCAATAGTAAACTGATGAGTGAATTGATTCCACATGCTGAATTAAATCTTCCTGGCCCTCTCCAAGCACAACTCACATGTTGTTCTTGCCTATTTGCAATTCGTTTTTCATATTTGCACCTCGTTTCATCCTCTGTCTCTATCACAAGCAGAAGGATAGCACTGGAATCAAAAGATTTTCTCAAGAACATCTGATTTAAAATAAGTACAAGCCTAATTCCTTCAGTCTTTGTCATTTATGAAACGATCCTCAAGACATTTTATCATTCAATTCTTCTTTCTGACGTAGTACCAGAGGACTGCTGATATGAGTCTGTGTTGTATTAGTATTAGACAGGGCTTGGAATCACATTGTGTTCACATAGCTAGCCCCACTGTGTCAGCCACATGTCTGTGGTCAACGTGAACCGAAAAACCCTAAATGTGAGGCAATTGTTGGTTTATGGGCACATTGATAGTATTTAAAGAACTCCAGCTGAGATGTTCTGAGTAAAGTGGTCTTCTATTTTACCTATTTACCTCTGCCCTATAGGTTCAAAAATATGGCCCAACTAGTAGAAATTTAACATTTTCCCCTTGCACATTATATTTTCGGATTGACGGTTTGAGTGAAAAGATTAATTAAAAATAACTGTAACTATCATAATGTAATTCTGAAATAGAACCTTAATGCTTATTCATTGTAATTCTTAAAAAAAAAAAAAAACTAGCACATTCTGTTTGATTATAAGTTTTAATTTGACTTTAAATCCCAGATTTTCAAAGGGGTTTCAAGCTTTTGGACTCTACCGTTCAAAAGTTTGATTAAGTAGTATTTTATTTAAGAAATTAATACTTTTATTCAGCAAGGATGCATTCAATTGATCAAATGTGACAGTATAACGAAAGATTTTTAATTCCAATATAGACAAAATAAAAAATAAATATTTATAAATATTCCCCCCAAAAAAATTTTTTACTTTTTATTCATCAAAAAATCCTGAAACACTACCAGATTTTCCACACATTTTTTATGCAGGAAAACAGCTATTTCACAAGATTACTAAATTGATCAAATAAATGCAGCCTTTGTGAGCATAACATTTCTGACCTCAAACTTTTAAACTTGTATTTCTATTGGTTATAGCAGTGATAGTGGACTCTTCAGTTGTTGTTGTTGTTTTTTTCAGAAAACATATTTATTTTTGACAGTTGCTAAGAAATGCTTTTCCGAAGCACCACAGAAAGCAGATTATGAGGCTTTGCATGTTAGTCACATTACAGATGTTTATTTTGTTTCTGCTGAATTAATGCTGTCAGCGGGCAGTCTGCACGTGCCTCAACTCCAGTGCTCATCTCTTCTGACCACAGACTGTGATTTTAGTTGACAGACCAGACCCATACTTTCATATCTCAAAGAAAATGCTTAAAAGCAGTCTCCATGCTTAAAATCTTAAAAGACAGTTAAGATTTAACTGACCCGCCAAAATCGTCAACATTTACTCACCCTAATACTATTTCAAACCTGTTTTACTTTCCTTTTTGAATAACACAAAAGAGACATTTTTCAGAATGTATAAGCTGCTCTTTTCAATACAATGAAAGTGAAGGTGACCATGATTCAGTACTGTATGTTAATGCTAAAAGTGTGTATAATCTGTACATTATAGTTTACCCATATAGTTGACCACTTTTTACAAGCTTGTGGTTATGAAAAGTATATGATATAGTGCTGTAACAGTCTGAAAGTATTGTGGATCTGTTTTTCCTATCACGTGAGGCTGATCTCTCCACACGTGTCTCAAAGAGTGTTTTCCCTCTTTTGAGAGTTTCTATGACTTCAGTCATTATTGTATATTATGGGCTTCCCTCAAAAATGAAGGGTGAGGATGATGATGTTGGAAAAGCTCCATTGAAGTTCAGGGAAAAGTAAAATTTGCATCTGATTTGGGAGGTATCATCCATTCACTTTATGTAATGAACAGGTTCTTAGGTCTATCGTGATCATGAAACACAAGATTGTTCTTAAATCTTGTCAAAACATCAGCTTTGCCATCTGAGTTGATCTGACCACTCTACAACTAGTTCTTGATATTTCCATAACAGGATTCTGGAGAAATCTTTTTAGACAGATATGTATTTAAACATGGTTAAACAAACCTAATATGAGGCCCCCAAATTATCATCCGGACCTCCCTCAACCACCTGGCAACGTCAAGACGGAAATGGTAACTTATATAATGCCAGAATATTCCAGTCCATGTGCTTTAGTCCAAGAGCTCTAACATTGCCCTAGTGTTGGTGTCCAGCTCATGCTTATGGTGGCTTAATGGCCATGCTGCCAGGCCCATTTGAAGGGTTACCGCAAATTAAATGAATTCTATGCATGTAAAAGACTCTCACTGTACACAATTAAAGGTGTTAAATATTTAAAAATGCTAGATAGGGCTGCACGATTAATCGAAATCGAACCGCAATCGCGATTTGGCTTATGTGCGATTATGAAAGGCTGCGATTTTAATTAAATAAATTAATGCCCAGCGTTTTAGTGAAGAGCGGCTCTTATAACGTGCGTTATAACAACTTCACAAACTGTGTTCATAAAGTGTTCATAAACCTGTTGTCCAACAAAATACATTTAATAACATGCTTTAACTCACTTCATATAGTCAGTCGAGTGTTTTGTGAGCTGACGTGGCTTCTTATCACAGAAAGAGGCAGACAACGCTTTATTTTATAGGCAGTGATAAAGTCTGTCAATTAGCACTGCTTTATTATTATGAAAATACCTTAGAAGGCTTGAAGAACTCAAATACACCATATCTTGATGCAGTAGTGTTTATTGTCCTCATGTTTAATCAGTCAAAACATTTCTATCTTCCTTTTAATCAGCCTGCAGCGCTAGCTTAGCTTCACATTAGGGATTTCCCATAGGAATTTCCATAGACAGTAAAAGAAATGGACACAGCGACCCCATAGACTTCACAGAGAAAAATTGAAGTCATGTAGAAGCACTCACTTCCTGAAGGCTAAGCGTACTGCGCAGACTCAGACTGACGCTGCGTCCCAATTCGCATACTATCCGTACTAAATAGTATTCAAAAAAAGAATTCGTATGTCCCAAATCGTAGTATGTTGAAAAGAGTATTCCAAAGATTCCCAGATGGTCTACTATTTCTGGTCATAATACGAAGTGCAGATCGATGCACACTCTAACGGCTGATATTGCCCACAACCCATTGCGAGATGGACGAGGATTCGATTAGAACTACAAACGTGGATAAAAAGTGTTAAAAAACTACAAACATGATGGTTACGAGAGTCTGACGGTTAAGTAGAGAGGATTAGATAAAAGGGTTTGAGTGAGCAATTATCAGTATTTAACCTGACAAAAATATATTTATTCAATGTTAGCCACATTATATTTCACCTGCAGCAGCATTGTGAACTTTTGTAATGATACGTTTGGCCATTAAAACTTTGCAAACACACGAGAGGTGTCTCTGCATTAAAGACCCACGAATGGCAGATCAACGTGCAACTACATTTCTCTCCGATACGGTAGTAAATTAAATAGAATGTGGAGGATTTGAACTGTGACAGGGCAGTTTAAACGGTGACGGGACGCACGTAAATGCACGTAACTAAGCAACAGAGTCCGTTAAAGATGACAAAGTTGTATGTCCCAGTGCTTGCATACTCTTCTGCTACACACTCAAAAGTATGTACTTTTTCTTCACAAAAAGAGTACATACTTTTAGGACGTAGTATAAGTAGTTGAATTGGGACGCAGCATGAGCTTGACGACGTAGATGTGACGTGAGCATCCTGTCTGACAGTTGTATGTCTTCTAGTAGTTGTGCAAAGTGAAATCTGAATCATGTTGTTGAAATATTTTGTCCCGTTGCTTTTGGCTCTCTATGGTCTTCTCGACATGCTTCTCCCTTAACTTTATCGGACTTTATGCCTCCACGTCCCCCCGATTGCCTCATAGACAGTAAAAGATTGCCTGCGAGCTTCTCCTCCTGTCTATACCGTACAACGCGACAGAGTCGCGTGGTTATGATGCAATCGTTAGCCTATGTTTTACAAAAACGGCTTCTACGGGGCGATAGTGTAAGATACAAGGTAATGGAGCATTTTATACATTGTCGTGTTTGTTTAGAAATAAACAATGGACAAATGGAGTCTTTAAACGCCTCAGATGTAAAGATATTCCCTGTCAAAGTGACGCCAAAATGAATGGGAGTCAATGGGATGCTAACAGCAGGTGATGGCTTGGTTAGCAATGGCTGGCCCTATGGAAGGTACGCTTTCCGGGGGCTGGATTACCCCCTTGGGGATTTCCTGAAAACAAACGATTACTTCTCTAATGCAAATGTGGAGTTTCTGCTCAAGGGCGCCCTCTGGCCTCCAGTATGAATGAAACTTTTTGATAACAAATGAGAAAAATACTTTTTATAATATTATACTTTAAATTTATATGACAATCCATATGTTTTTATTAAATATACAGGCGTTTTCTTCCCCACAGTGGATGCATAAGAGGCTCATATTTCATATTAAAGACATAGACTTTAAGAAATTGATATCACAGATAAAAAGCACAGATTTGTTTATAATAATAATTTTACGGTAAATCCTTAGACCTTTCTAATGATTTTTATTCAGGCTGTCTGCATATTAACAGGAAACCCAGCAGTTTTTTTTTTGTAAAATAAAATTTCTGTAAAATATAAATATTATTATTATTATTAGTAGTAGTAGTAGTAGTAGAAGTAGTAGTAGTAGTAGTATTATATTGTTATATTTATTCTTAAATACTCTATTTTTAATAATGAAAATGTTATTGTAATAGTAATATTTCTTATTTTGTTAAATATTTTTATTTAGCAATAATAATCATAATTTTTATTATTCATATTAATATATAAACACAAAATGTTATACACACACACTTTTCATTTGTAAAAAAAAAAAAAAATCGAAATTCGCAATTTTAACCAGAATAATCGCAATTGGATATTTTCCCCAAATCGTGCAGCCCTTATGCTAGATGAAGTTTTTTAAACAGTTTGCTAGTATCAGGTCACATCAATGGTTGTGGCAGAGAAAGCTGATTTTTTTATTTTATTTAAGGCATTTCAAATGAATGCATTTGAATAGTTCACTAGCTTTAATAGTCTGTTGTGTTATAAAGTTGTTTGATAGCAGGCGTTGTCTTTTTTTTTTTTGGCTCTTAATGATATATTTCTCTCTTGAACCTAAGACTTTAGGTCTGATTATTATTATTGTTTATTATTATTATTGTTAATCATCATCATAATGCAAAGTTGTTTAATGATCCAAATGCTTGCAAATTCTTTTTGGCTGTGATAATGAATAGCTCAAATTAATTAATTAATGGCTTTTATTGAATGGCATTTCTCAATAGACCAGATATTGAAGAAATGTTAGCGTGCCCCTATGCTATTTTAAAGGCTCTTACATGTGTTTTGGAGGTCTCCTATACAATTGGTTTACATGCATCAAAGGTCACAAAATATTTCATTTTCTCGTCATATATGCCGATAAGGCATAACATTATAACCACCTTCCTAATATTGTGTTGGTCCCCCTTTTGCTGCCAAAACAGCCCTGACCTTTCGAGGCATGGACTCCACTAGACCCCTGAAGGTGTGCTGTGGTATCTGGCACCAAGATGTTATCAGCAGATCCTTTAAGTCCTGTAAGTTGCGAGGTGGGGCCTTCATGGATCATACTTGTGTATTCAGCACATCCCACAGATGCTCGATTGGATTGAGATCTGAAGAATTTGGAGGCCAAGGCAACACTTCAAACTCTTTGTTGTGCTCCTCAAACCATTCCTGAACCTTCTTCCATTGCTCTGTGGTCCAGTTCTACTGCTCATGTGCCTACTGTTTGGCGCTTTCGGCAGTGGACAGAGGTCATGGGCACCCTGACTGGTCTGCGGCTATGCAGCCCCATTCGCAGCACACTGCAATGCACTGTGTATTCTGACACCTTTTTATCAGAATCAGCATTAACTTCTTGAGCAATTTGAGCTATAGTAGCTTGTCTGTTTGATCGGACCACACGGGCCAGCCTTCGCTCCCCACGTGCATCAATGAGCCTTGGCTGCCCATGACCCTGTCGCCAGTTCACCACTGTTCCTTCCTTCCAAGCAAATCCCATGTTGAACTTGTTGAACATGAACATTTTGAACCCTAACGACTGAGAAGCAGTCGTCAGTGAAACGTTTTCGGGCAGAAAATGTACAACATAGGCGGACATTATGAAAATGTCTTTTCTAGTGACGTAGAACCATCATGCAGTAGGATTTGAAATACAATTGACTCGTATAGGTGGTTCAGAGTCGATTCTTTACTTTGGGAGACAATACATTTATTTATTGTGCACTTTCGACTTTGCAGAATGCTTACATTCACAAACAGCTAAATTGCACACTAAATGAAAGGGAATATTCGAAAAACCATAACTGGGTCAATTTAAATGTGAATATCTGTAAGAAAACTCCAAAGCCAATGCAGTCTTTTTTTTTTTTTTTCACTTTTGGTCACATTTCTTCATGCTTTTATAGGAAACATATGCTCTTTTTTTACTTTCCTGCTAATTTTCCTCATGAACTGCCCTTGTGTTTTCAATCCACGAGGAGCGATTGGCTCAATAAACAGAGTTTCCTATGTGCAATGATCAGCCAAACACAGGCACTCTGTGGCTGCGTGTTTATCTGCAGCTCTCAGTGCATTTCCACTGACACAACGTGTGTGTCTCTACAGGTGCGCATCGGTGCGTGAAACGCATAAAGAAGTGTCTGTGAGGATACTTCCCCATAAAGTTATCCCCACCTTTTCATCATTAAAGTCAGCTGATGAAAAAATAAGCGATGAGGACTCCTAGGTTTACAAATTTTGTGAAGCACCTTTTATACATGGGGGCCCTCTTCCTTCTCTAATGTAACTCTTCACTGTCTGTCCACACCAGAGGTTCCTCTGCACTGGCCCCTTGCCCAAAGCATGAGTCATCCATCTGAACTACACATCTCACTAAATGTATCCATTTCTGTCTGCCTCTCTAAAATGTTTCTTGCCTTATAAACTTAAGTAAAACCCAGCATCCCCCAACCCTTTTCACAGAAAATAGACTTCCATAGTTTGTGCCAGGATTCATTTCCTTCAAATGTAGTGCTGAGAGCAAAGGAAAATTGCCCCCAGGAAGTTTAACTGAAACGATGTGGAAATATTTACATGTCTGCTGTCTAATACCTTCCGTGGACATTCCTGGACCTCTTCTTTACTACAGAAAGAGACCTTTGTATGGTTGCAGTTGGGCAGCATCTCCACACAGCAACCTCTGCAACTATGTTGGTTGGCTTAAGTTGGTGTGTACAGTAAACACTGACTACTTCATCTTACGCCAAGTTCACACATACTCCGTTTACAGTGCATTTGCAGTACATATTGTAGTACGTATGCAGTGCAGAAGCAGCCGGTTCATTATGCTTTCACATTTGAGGCGTTAGCAGTGCGCAACTGATCTGCAGCTGTATAGCACAAACACAACCTTTATTTATGATTTTTATTTCAAATCCAAAACGTGTTACTGAAAGTGGTTTTCAGCTTTGTGATTCTTTTTGTACACAGTACAGTTCAACAATCTTTCATAGACGTATTCACTTTTAAATTTAAACAACATATTATTCAATGAATTACTTCTATAGGCTATACATTTGTATATTAAGATGCTTAAGCAAGTGGAAAAACATTTAAACATACTTTTATTGTGTTAAAATCATTTTAAATGAAAACTTACCATTGACAAAAACATCAGACTCTCATGCCTTTTCTTTTGCATTTAAATCTTTATACAAGAAAGAAACCATAAAGAACTTGTTTTTCAACCTCCACAAATAGACGAGTGCCATCCATTATGTTTATCTAAATGTGATGTAAGGTGTAGTTTTCCTTTTACCTTGGGCACCCACGCAGTAGAGTTGAATTTAGTGCTGTCAAATCGATTAATCGCGATTAATCGTATCTAACATAAATGTTTGTGTTTATTATATATATACAGTGTCTATCTATCTACATGTTATACACCAATCAGGCATAACATTATGATCATTATGTTGTATTCCTTCCTAATATTATGTTGGTCCTCCTTTTGCTACTAAAACAGCCCTGACCCGTTAAGGCATGGACCCTGAAGGTGTGCTGTGGTATCTGGCACCAAGATGTTAGCAGCAGATCCTTTAAGTCCTGTAAGTTGCGAGATGGGGCCTCCATTGACTTGTTTGTTCAGCACATCCCACAGATGCTCGATTGGATTGAGATCTGAGAAATTTGGAGGCCAAGGCAACACTTTTGTGCTCCTCAAACCATTCCTAAACCATTTTTTCTTTGTGGCAGGGCGCATTATCCTGCTGAAAGAGGCCACAGCCACCAGGGAATATCCATGAAAAGAAAAAAAAAGAAAAGAAAACGTGATTCATCAGACCAGGCCACCTTCTTCCATTGTTCCGTGGTCTAGTTCTGATGCTCACATGGCCACTGTTTGCGCTTTCGGCGGTGGACAGGGGTCAGCATGGGCACCCTGACTGGTCTGAGGCTATGCAGCCCCAAACACAACAAACTGCGATGTACTGTGTATTGTGACACTTTTCTATCAGAACCAGCATTAACTTGTACAATATGAGCTACAGTAGCTCGTCTGTTTGATTGGACCACACGGGACAGCCTTCGCTCCCCAGGTGCATCAATGAGATTTGGCCGCCCATGACCCTGCTTCCGGTTCACCACCACTCAAATCCTTACTCTTTCCCATTTTTCCTGCTTCTAACACATTTCATATTGGTCATAATGTTATGGCTGATTGATGTGTGTGTATATATACAGTGAGGAAAATAAGTATTTGAACACCCTGCTATTTTGCAAGTTCTCCCACTTCTGATCTGAAATTGTCATCGTAGGTGCATGTCCACTGTGAGAGACATAATCTAAAAAAAAAAAACATCCAGAAATCACAATATATGATTTTTTAACTATTTATTTGTATGATACAGCTGCAAATAAGTATTTGAACACCTGTCTATCAGTTAGAATTCTGACCCTCAAAGACTTGTTAGTCTGCCTTTAAAATGTCCACCTCCACTCCATTTATTATCCTAAATTAGATGCACTTGTTTGAGGTCGTTAGCTGCATAAAGACACCTGTCTACCCCATAAAATCAGTAAGAATCCAACTACTAACATGGCCAAGACCAAAGAGCTGTCCAAAGACACTAGAGACAAAATTGTACACCTCCACAAGGCTGGAAAGGGCTACGGGGAAATTGCCAAGCAGCTTGGTGAAAAAAGGTCCACTGTTGGAGCAATCATTAGAAAATGGAAGAAGCTAAACATGACTGTCAATCTCCCTTGGACTCTGGCTCCATGCAAGATCTCACCTCGTGGGGTCTCAATGATCCTAAGAAAGGTGAGAAATCAGTCCAGAGCTACACGGGAGGAGCTGGTCAATGACCTGAAAAGGGCTGGGACCACTGCTTAAACCAGCACACGTCAAGGCCCGTCTTAAGTTTGCCAATGACCATTTGGATGATCCAGAGGAGTCATGGGAGAAAGTCATGTGGTCAGATGAGACCAAAATAGAACTTTTTGGTCATAATTCCACTAAACGTGTTTGTAGGAAGAAGAATGATGAGTACCATCCCAAGAACACCATCTCTACTGTGAAGCATGGGGGTGGTAGCATCATGCTTTGGGGGTGTTTTTCTGCACATGGGACAGGGCAACTGCACTGTATTTAGGAGAGGAGGACCGGGGCCATGTATTGCAAGATTTTGGGGAACAACCTCCTTCCCTCAGTTAGAGCATTGAAGATGGGTCGAGGCTGGGTCTTCCAACATGACAATGACCCGAAGCACACAGCCAGGATAACCAAGGAGTGGCTCTGTAAGAAGCATATCAAGGTTCTGGCGTGGCCTAGCCAGTCTCCAGACCTAAACCCAATAGAGAATCTTTGGAGGGAGCTCAAACTCCGTGTTTCTCAGCGACAGGCCAGAAACCTGACTGATCTAGATCTGTGTGGAGGAGTGGGCCAAAATCCCTCCTGCAGTGTGTGCAAACCTGGTGAAAAACTACAGGAAACGTTTGACCTCTGTAATTGCAAACAAAGGCTACTGTACCAAATATTAACATTGATTTTCTCAGGTTTTCAAATACTTATTTGCAGCTGTATCATACAAATAAATAGTTAAAAAAATCATACATTGTGATTTCTGGATTTTTTTTTTTTTTAGATTATGTCTCTCACAGTGGACATGCACCTACGATGACAATTTCAGACCCCTCCATGATTTCTAAGTGGGAGAACTTGCCAAATAGCAGGGTGTTCAAATACTTTTTTTCCTCACTGTATATATATATATATATATATATATATATATATATATATATATATATATATACAGTGAGGAAAATAAGTATTTTATATATTATACACACACAATGCACTCTCACTTTAATTCAGCGCATGCAGCACAGAAAAAAATAGACTTGGTGCGGCAATGACCGTATGCATTGTTGCAGACGCACCACTCCTGGAGTGCATTGCCGAACCTCATCCGTGAACACTCTAACCTGTTAACATGGGCACGTAAAAAAATATGCAACGCATACACACTGCAAACAGAGTATGTGTGATCCTGGGCCACACTGGTTTGTGGTAACAGGTTTTTAGTCTTTTGGCCTTTTGGTTTTTGGAGGGATTGGAGTGTCTTGTTGGGCAGTGTAGTAAAGTCAGAGTCAAAGGACAGGGAGCCACTAGCTCCATCATGCATTTTAAGGTTGATTGAAACTATTGATTCACTTTATAAAAATAAAAGAATAAAACAATATAAAACTAGATGGAGAAGTTTAAGACAAACATTGGTGTAGACTTGAGAAATCCTGGCTGGAAATAATTTCAAAATGTTTGAAGTTAAAAGTGTAAAGTTTGAAGGGGTTTTATTTTTTTGCCTTAGACATAGAGATTTGTGTGGATGCTAGGCAGTGGGTAGGGGGTGCTGGGTGTTTGCTATGGTGTTCTGGATGGTTAATAGCCGGTTGCTATGCAATTGCTTGAGTGTTCTGGGCGATTGCTAGGTGGTTACTAGGCTGTTTTAGTGACTGCTAAGGTGTCAGAGATAGATTTTTCTTTTTAGGGTATGAGGAGTTTTTTAGTTCTAAAGTTGACTCTCTGTTTTTTTACTAAGGGATTTGATTTAATTTTCCATTGGAAACTAAAGGTGAATCACATTTTTTTGTTTCAAATAGAGATAACAATTCTCCCACGGTTCTGAACAGACAAAATAACTTAGGTTCTGACAAAATATTCATTGCTGCAGTCTTAAATTAAAAATGTTTTTTAATGTTTTTCTAATTTAAAAATGTTTAATTTATTTGAATGAATTTGAATGAAAATGGGTTTGAATGAATTATTCAATGATTTGCCCATAACGACTTCACTTGTTTCATTACTGGATGAATCAGCATTTTTGAACGAATCTCTTGAATGAATGATTCAATGACAAATAGCCTATGAACATTAGGCTATTTGAAGCACCATGTTGCTTTCAATAAGTGATTTTCTCTATTTTGATCGCTACTGACATTAGTCTTTATATCCGAACTATAACTTTTATCTCAGTACTTCTGTGATCATTTGAATACTTTTATCTCAGAAATAACAATACTGTATGGTTGAAAAAGCTGTTTTATACCAATAGACTTGGTTGGCGTCGTGTCATAGCTGGGGGCGTGGTGTGGGGGAAAACAGTCCATTCCCCCACACTGGAAATGCATGGTGTTAACCTATGTAGAATCATTTCTGCCGATTGACAGAGCAAGATACGTAGAAAAACTGAGCCGTATTGGGTCGGATTGTCTGTATAGTATCTGTGACTGGAAAACCGACCCAACGCAATAGCCAAAGGTGTAATTTTCTCGTCAGAATGCAGGCTGCTCCCCCAAATATCACACGACATGCCTACTTCATAAATCACCCAGTCTTTCGATGAAGACGTTTATTCAGTGTTCCTGAATCGAATGGATTTAATGTATGTAACGTTTAACATACATGTAACGTTTTAAATTGATCATAAAACTTGTGGAATGAAATGGATATTTTTATGAATATGCCGTGTGAAATGCAAATGGTGTTTGTTTGTGCTAGAATTTAAACATGAAATGTCTAATGTCAACCATTAATTTACCGCAGTGCCACGGTTTACACATTTGTCAAAAGCCTGAAATCCAGTTATTGATGAGCTGTTGTCATGCATGCATGTAGCTTTATCTGTTTATTTATTTGTTTTTCTTGTTAGTACAGCCATGCACGAATGAATATCAGTTCAGTATTTAGTATTTAGAGTATTTAGTATTTAGAGTTGACATGCCAGTGTCACAATATTTCTTATTAGAGGTGCAGAACACCACACAGCAACTTTTCGGCATAGCCCCAAGCAAAAAATAATGGTAATCATTACAAAAAGTAAAGATAAAGCGCCTAGCAAGGTCTACGCATGTTCATTCCAATGGCTTGTTTTCCCCCACAGCATCAACGGATATGACGTTTTTGTGGGCGTTCCTAGTAATGCAGACCAAGTCTATACATGACAAATGCTATCTCTGGGTCAGCGCAGCACCAAAGCAGATTTGAATGTGAATTTGTCAAAGGTTTAATAGACACACATTGTCATTTAGGAATAAGATTGTGTGTGTTTGAATCAAGATTGCGGTCTTTTAACAATTAATCTTGCAGCTCTAATATACATATGATACTTTACGATGCCAGCTTAAGTTTATAAATAGTTCAGACTACACTTGATGATTTATAGCTGTCATCTAAACTTCAGCGTTTTAAACTTAAAACCATTTTACAGGAAATACCCCAAAGCCCATCTCTGACAGACAGCTTTATTTTCGCTAAAAGCATTTAATGTCACTGAAAGGCACTGAGAATTGATGATATTCTGAAGCCCTAGAGCTGCTGTGAGTGTTACATAACTATGGTACTTCAGCAGGTGGGACATTGAAGTGACTGGCATACATATGACTAAATACATATGACTGAAATTACAATGAAATGGACGTGAAGAGATCTCTGCTTCATGGTTCTTGCTAAAGACTTTGGATCTTCATGGTGGCAGACTGCTGATATTGCGCCAGGGGACACTAGATTGTTGGATGATATCAATATCAACCACCTAAACCTCTAGAGGAAGCTTGGGCCACATCTGGTCATTCTCATGACGCTTAAAGTCTAGAAAGCAATTCAAAAATGCAATAAAATTGATTGAGGTCGTTCTTTTCAAAATAGAGGAATTAGCATGACATTCTTGCGTGTGCATTGTAATATTTCAGTGAATAAAAACACACTTATTCCAGGAAAGAATACTCCGTCCATAAAACTGTTTTTCTCTGTCTGAGACTGATTGAAAATGTTTACATGACCCTTGTGGCTATTTCAGTGATTATGAGATGGATTTTAGAGCATTTGATGTTGTTTCCCAGTGCGTTCTTGATCCATTACAAACTATTTTTTTTTGCGCCGTCTACGCAGAAAATCTTTTTTTTTAACTCCTCCTGTTTGAGATGTCAGGGCTCCTCCTGCTTCTGTGGCGCTGTGCTTTGAGTGTCTTTTCTATTTTAAACTGAAATGTGTATATTTTGTCCCAAATAGTTCTCTGCAAATGTTCAGTACCTAAATAGCATTGCAGTGTAACCTTTTGCACCTTCACATTTACACTTGAACATACTAACTTCTCTTCCTTGTGCTCTGACATGTTGTGTTCAGTTTGTGTGTGTGTGTGTGTGTGTGTGTGTGTGTGTGTGTGTGTGTGTGTGTGTGTGTGTGTGTGTGTGTGTGTGTGTGTGTGTGTGTGTGTGTGTGTGTGTGTGTGTGTGTGTGTGTGTGTGTGTGTGTGTGTGTGTGTGTGTGTGTGTGTGTGTGTGTGTGTGTGTGTGTGTGTGTGTGTGTGTGTGTGTGTGTGTGTGTGTGTGTGTGTGTGTGTGTGTGTGTGTGTGTGTGTGTGTGTGTGTGTGTGTGTGTGTGTGTGTGTGTGCTCTCCTTCCCCTGAACTCAGTGGCTCTCTGCATAAAGGTATCTTTGTGATAGCCTAAGGTCTAATGTAAAGCAAGGGGGCCAGCAGTTGCAGCTGTGTTACTTTCCTTGGCTGGCCTGATTTTTCAGACCCTCTAACACCACAGACAGCCCAGTTATGCAAACACGTCTATCAAAAGACTCTTGGCCCTGTGGAAAAACAGTCCTCTAAAAAGTCATGTTATCACTTCCCAAAGGCACTGTAAGTATCAAGCCTGGAAAAAAGGTAAAGTCTGCCTTTTCTAAACCAGTTTCATTTAAGAAAGAAAAAAAAACCCCAGTGAAGTCTGATTACACGTAAAATGACTCATATGATCCAGTCCTTTTTTATTGAATAAAAAGTATACAGTATCACCAGTGTAGTCCAATTTCAGAGTGACTCTTATTAGGTGGCTGTTTTTAGTGAATCAAACACATACAGCAGAACCAGTGTAATCTTATTCCTGAACAAATGACTCTAATTAATCAGTTATTTTTAGTGAATCAAAAACATACAGTGTGCCCAGTGTAGTCTGATCCCTGAATGAAGCACTCTGAGCCAGTTCTTTTTAGTGAATCAAAAACATACAGTATAACCACTGTAGTCTGATTCACGAAGAAATTACTCCTATGAACTGATACTTTTTAGTAAATCAAAATCATGCAGTGTGACCAGTGTAGTCCAGTTCCTGAGAAAATTACTCAATATTTAGTTGTTTTTAGTGAATCAAACACATACAGCACAGCCATTGTAGTCTGATTCCTGAATCAAAAATTTACAGTGTGACCATTGTCGTCCAGTTTCTGTGCGAATGACTCTTATGAGTTGGTTGTTTTGTAGTGAAGCATAAAACATACAGTTCATGGCGAACAGTGTAGTGTGATTATAGAACAGATGACTCATGAGCTTTTTTTTATTTTTTTAAAGTAAATCAAAAACATACAGTGTCACCAATTGTAGTCTGATTATAGAACAAAGTTCAGTACGAGTCAGTTATTTTTAGTGAATCAAGCACAAAGAGTGGAACTAGTGTAGTCCATGTCCCACATTTTGAATCTTGATTTGATTTGTAACAATTGATATGATTTTATTTGATTTTAGTGCATCAAACATGTATAGTTTACAACTGTAAGCCTTGCCACATTTGTATTTGTTTAGTGTTGTTCTGTAATATACTGCATGGTTAAACATTAACATTGTTCAAAATGTTCTACTTCCACTGAAAAGAATGACAACATACAGTCATAACACCATGCCAGAATTTTTATTTTTGGTTGAAATATTCCTTTAATGCCAAAACACGCAAAAACGGAACATTTATGGTTGAAGCCAGACGGAGTTAAAGGATTGCAGACAGAGGGCTGTGGTTAAGATTATTCTAGTGATTGGTGTGGGAAATTGGTCAAGGAGTTTTGTTTTTAGATTGATATCCGGATTTGTGTCTCAGTCTTTAATATTTGTTCATTCTTAAGTGACAGCAGCGCTGCAGCCGGTTTGTTTCCATAGCACTGGTCCGACAATCCTGAGAGACAGCGAGTGTCTCCATTTCTCCTCCAGATGCGTGCTAAGCACCAATAGACAGGAGAAGTCTTCTCATCTAATTGTAGTCAATAACAAGTGAGGAATGTTTCTCCAGTTTTTGAAGTTTTCTTTCAAAAGCTCACAGGATCTGTAGGGGGAATGTAGGACAACACTTGAGGGCTGCAGTAATCTGGCCTCATGGGCCAGAGGGGAGAAAACATTCCAGAAATTTTTCCCAGTGACAATGATAATGACCCTAAGATTGAAATTTGTGTACAGGTACACGCTGTTCAGGGACTCACTAATATCTTCATATAATCCTACATAAAATGGCCAAGGAAAACCCCTCTACTGACCGTAAACGATATCTTCTTTGGCAGGTATGACTGCATCGATTGGTTGTACTGCCAGGAAAGGATTTGTGGGTATAATTAAAATCTGTCCAGATTGTAGCACTGCACAAACCTACAAGAGCCTGAAGAGTTTACATCATATGTATCAAAACCTAACGTGTAAAAAACAGTATCTGTCAGGTTTACTTGCCATGTTTTTTCAGCTTTTCCAAATCCTTAAATGGTGTGTAGGCATTGTGATTGTTCTGTGTGCGTTTCAGCCTTGTTTTCACTTTCTCAGCCTTTGAATTGTTACAAAGAAATTCATTCTTGAATAATTATTTCTACCTACATAGATGTTTTGTTATTTGAAGAAACATCTAAAGAGACGTGAGATCCCTGGCTTAAGTTAAGCACGCAAACACTGCATTCCAGCAAAGGCAGACGGTCCCAAACGAATTCATTTCAACACCTGATCTTGTTCTGTTGAAACAGCTTGGACCCTCATATCACACATACTTACAGTTTTACTCCCGTTTGAGGCCGGTGGGTGCCTCTTTAATCTGTGACCTCGCCATAGACCTAATGTAAGTTTGTTGACTCCCTCTCTTCCCTTTTCTCCAGGCATTCAGACTAGTCTCTGTGTGAGTGTCAGGTCATGTATACCTCAGCTGCTCCGTGGGCAAGACAAGCAGATCCCTGTTGACACATGCAGTAGTCAATGTATTCAAGCTGACAGTCTAATGTGCTGGATTAATGTGTGCGCTGGGAGAAATGGATGGATGGGTGTAAGCATGATGCTTGTGGTGTATACAGTGCATCCGGAAAGTATTCACAGTGCTTCACTTTTTCCAAAGAAGGTTGAAATGTTTGCTAATTTATTAAAAATAAATAATGAAAATAAATCACTTGTACATAAGTATTCACAGCCTTTGCTCAATACTTTGTTGAAGCACCTTTGGCACCAATTACAGCCTCAATCTTTTTGAGTATGATGCTATACGCTTGGCACACCTATTTCTGGGCAGTTTCTCCCGTTCTGCTTTTGCAGGACCTCTCAAGCTCCATCAGGTTGGATGTGGAGTGTCGGTGCACAGCCATTTTCAGATCTCTCCAGAGACGTTCAATCGGATTCGAGTCTGGGCCACTCAAGGACATTCACAGAGTTGTCCCGTAGCTACTCCTTTGTTATCTTGGCTCTGTTGGAAGAGGAACCTTCGCCCCAGTCTGAGGTCCAGAGTGCTCTGGAGCAGGTTTTCATAGAGGATGTCTCTGTACATTGCTGCATTGAAAAACATCACCACAGCATGATGCTGCCACCACCATGATTCACTGTAGGGATGGTATTGGCCAGGTGATGAGCGGTGCCAGGTTTCCTCCAGACATGACGCTTTCCATTTAGGCCAAAGAGTTCAATCTTTGTTTCATCAGACCAGAGAATTTTGTTTCTCATGATCTGAGAGTCCTTCAGGTGCCTTTTGGCAAACTCCAGGCGGGCTGTAATGTGCCGTCTGGCCACTCTACCATACAGGCCTGATTGGTGGAGTGCTGCAGAGATGGTTTTATTTTTCTGGAAGGTTCTCCTCTCTCCACAGAGAAACGCTGGAGCTCTGTCAGAGTGACCATCAGGTTCTTGGTCACCTCCCTGACTAAGGCCCTTCTCCCGCGATCGCTCAGTTTGGCCGGGTGGCCAGCTCTAGGAAGAGTTCTGGTGGTTACAAACTTCTTCCATTTACGGATGATGGAGGCCACTGTGCTCATTGGGACTTTCAAAGCTGCAGAAATGTTTCTGTACCCTTCCCCAGATCTGTGCTTCGATATAATCCTGTCTCAGAGGTCCACAGACAATTCCTTGGACTTCATGGCTTGGTTTGTTCTCTGACATGCTGTTAACTGTGGGACCTTATATAGACAGGTTTGTGCTTTTCCAAATCATGTCCAATCAGCTGAAGTTGGAGTGTCATGGCAAAGGCTATATGAATACTTATGTACACGTGATTTTTTCATTTTTTTTATTTTTAATACATATGCAAAGATTTCAAACAAACTTCTTTCACATTGTCATTATGGGGTATTGTTTGTAGAATTGAGGGGAAAAAATCATGAATTTAATCCATTTTAGAATGAGGCTGTAACATAACAAAATGTGGAAAAAGTGAAGCGCTATAAACACTTTCCGGTGTTTCCTGGCTCTTCCCAGCTTTATAATGGCAGTGAATTTTTGGGAGTCTATAAAAGTGCATCTATCCATTATATAACTGCTCCACACGGCTCCGGGGGGTTAATAAATGCCTTCTGAAGCGACGCGATGCGTTTGTGTAAGAAAAATATCCATATTTAAAACTTTATAAAAGTAAAATATCTAGCTTCCTCCAGATCGCCTTCCGTATTCAACTTACGGAAAAAGTGTAGTGCCTCTCACAGTTGGAAATGCTTATGCTGCATCTGACAACATTGCACACCAGTTATACTTTTTTCCGATGTGGCGTAAGCTAGATATTTTACTTTATAAAGTTTTAAATACTGAGTTATTATTACTCTGATTTGATCTGTCTGAAAGAAGAATGTCATATACACCTAGGATGACTTGAGAGCGAGTAAATTACGAGCTAATTTTCATTTTTGGGTGAACTAACGCTTTAAGATTGGCTTGTCTGGTAGACCATTGCTAATATGAGGAGAAATGCAACAAAATAAAAATCATGCTAACCAACTAGTCATGTATTTTTTTAAAGACAGTCATGATGTAGAGTTCTTTAAAGGATTGGGGGACGTTATTTGGCGGACCTTCAGGGAACATTCAGGACATTCTGGGAATGTTTTGGGGACCATTACGATAGGACGTTCCCTTACTACATTCCCATAACGTTTGCAGGACTTTTAGGGGACCAACCTAGAATGTTATTTTTTTGGTCCTAATTAGGTCCTTCCATCACGTTTACTGAATGTTTTCAGAACATGTTTGTGTGAATCAATGTTCCCAGGGCTGCTTTGAAAATGAGGGTCAGTAAAACACAGGATTTGCACAAAAGTTGCTTCTCAAAAGATCAATACCAACCCTTCGTGATCCATAATGTGTGCGTTTGCAAATTGCCTTACTGAATGTGCTAATGTGGCTAAAGTTACCCTAGTCTCTTACTGTGTTCACAGACACCAGAGCTTGTTTTTTAGCCCAAAAAATGCTCACCGCCTGTACAATTCAGAAGCACGCATTTATTGCTTCTTAAAAATAAAACTAATAACATAGCTCTGATCTCTATGAATACAGGCAACTTTAGCCACATTAGCCGTCAGCTAACAAGCTGTCTGCTAACAAACACATTCACAAAGGCGATTTGCGTACATTCACAAAACATAACTTGCGGTTTTTACACGTTCTGAATATGAAGTTGGACAAACAGTTGGTATTGATCCATCTTTGAGAAGCAACTTCCAAATCCTGTTTTATACTGACCCTCGTTTGCAAAGCTTCCCAGTGTATAATGATTCACACAAACATGTTCGGAAAACATTAAGTAAATGTGATGGAAGTACCTAAATAGGACCAACAAATAACATTCTAGGTTGGTCCCCTAAAGGTCCTGAAAACGTTATGGGAATGTATTGTAGAGGCCATTGCACTGAACCAGATATGTTGCAGCGCAGTACCAAATTAAACATCCCCATCTGACTAACAGGGAACCGTATTAGAATGTCCTTTTAACGTCCCAAATATCCTCATTGTAACATTTCCTTAGGAAACTAAGGGCCTAAATACCCAGACAGGGTAAACAGGGTTATCAAGGTAAGACAGAACAGGTGAAAGTATACATTACAGAAGTATCCTGTTAGTATCGTTTTTTTTTTTTTTTTTTTTTTTTTTTTTTTTATTGCTAAAGTAATTGTTTTTGGGGAAAAAAAATGGTGTATGTAATGTTTGTTAAAGTAGTGTGCTGATAGGCTGTTGTCCTTTAGCATGCTAACAGTAACTTTAGACTTTTTTGTACATTAGAGTTTAAAAGCCTAAAAAAAGTAGATAAAATCTTTAAACATTGCATATAAAAACAAATTGTACTATGATTTATTTCCTAATTAATTGTCTAAAATATGAAAATACTGTATATCAAATAAACAAAATCATGGTACAATTGACAAATTTGGCTTTTACATTCATTATTTTTTTTTGGTAAGACTTTAAAAGGAGGTTTCATTAGTTAACTACATTAGTTAAAATGAAATAATAATGAATGCACTTCTACAGCATTTATTCATCTTTGTTAATGTTAATTTCAACATTTACTTGTACATTATTAAAATAAAAAAGTTGTATTTGTTAACATTAGTTAATGCACTGTGAAGTAACAGCTGGATTTTTATTAACAAAGATTAACAAATACAGTATGGTTTATTCATGTTAGTTCATTACTAATATTGACAAATTAAACCTTACTGTAAAGTGTTACCATGTTTTATTCATTCATAACCTGTAGGCCATTTACCCCAGGGACATTTAGGTGTACCATTCAGAATGAGTTTCTTGTTTGTCTTCCAACGGCTACAGATTTCTTAAGAGGATTTGTCAAGAGCGCAGCTTTAACTGCTGGCCAAGGTTTCTCTCAGCGGTGACGTCTGACCCAAGCGTTCACCGATGCAAGATTTTGCGAAGGTGGCAGAATCATGTCTTTGATTCCACTCTCCCCTGCAGTCTGTGTGTGAGCTTCATATTTGATCTCAGGTCAGTGAGTGGAGGGGAACAAGTCTCCCCTTTGTGCCTGGCTGCAGCTTTGAACAGTCTCATACTCCTACAGACAGTGCCAGAGCAAAGGAGGTGCCAGTCACCCTGACCCGTCTGGCTGATGAAAGCGATGACCGCATGCCAAGCGGGACTTCCAAACATCGTATTAATGGAAAATATTGGCTCTTGAAAGCTTTAGCACAGTCCTGAAAAGCAGGCACTTAGAAACACCATAAACCAGAGCTACAAAATGCAACATAAAAATGGATTTATTAGACTGAACAAATGTTTACCAGCCCTTTGAGTTATTATGAATATATATATAAAAATTATAATGTAGTAAGCTCAAAATTATGATATGATCTTTCCATAGACCTCACTGTTGGAGGTTTTCCTTGATAGTTTGGAGACCTTAAGGAGCAGAGAGGCTATATTACTCCCTTGAACTGACTGCAATTCAGCATCTCACAGACCTGGAAACCGTTTCAAAGACTTAAGCATACATTGAAAGAACTGAGGTAAGTGCACTGTAAGCCTCGCTGAAGAATCACTGTCTGTGTCAAAATTGCAGGATAATGGGCCATTAAAACATACTCCCTCTATTGAAACATAAATCTGATGATCTTGAAGCAACTTGTAAGCCCATTTAAGCCACAGAATAATTTTTTTTAATAAAATGTAATCATGACTTTAGATCTCACAATTGCAAATTTATTTAACATCTCCCAATTACAGTTGACTTTATTTTTTACTCTTGAGGCAGAAAATTAACTTATATAAAATATAATTACAGCCCCCTTCTCCCCTATAAAGCTGCACTATGTAACATTTTTGCAGTAAAATATCCAAAACCCACTAGGCCAGTGTTATATATTTTGCTCAGTTGAGTACTTACAATATTCCAAATGTTTCCAACAATTTGTAAATCGTGAGAAATTGCTATTTTACCCGAGGAACCGGGACGTGTGAGGGCGTTGCCTGTCGATGACATCATATCTGCGTTCCCCTCGGTTTCCGGTTTTATTCTGCAGAAACGCTTTACTCTCACTGCAATGTGAATGTGAATGTGAAGTGTCATAGCAGCCGCTGAGAGAACACACAGAGTAATGTCAAAACTTACATAGTGCAGCTGTAACAGTTCAGATCTGATTTACAACAAAAAAGCAAAGTCAGTTCTATTTGGGGCATGCAAGACCAACTCATGTCTACTAGAATGGCACAATGCTGAAATCTCACAAATGTTTTGCCAAGCTCACATTTAAATAAAACTTTAAATCAGCAATAAAATCAGACATGCACTGTCTCGTGTTGTTTCTTATGCTCAAAATAACGATAAAATGCTTGTATTTCTGGTTGATCCGGCCAATGCGCATGTGCAGTCCCAAGTGTACATATCAAAACACTGTCCGTTTTTATGGGAATCGGAGCTTCTGACAGCAGCTGCAGTGACACAATGAATTTACCAATTTGCGATAGGCTCTTTTATTTAGAAGATTTTGCGATGAGACAGTGAGACAATCTTTGCCGATACACAAGGTCAAAGGGTCTGAGATTTCCAGATTTAAGTTTTGAGTCCCAGATTTTTCAATGTGGTCTCAATCTATTAACGGTAGGAACGTGACATTATGAATGTGTTGTTAAATTCTAAACGATTAAGAAATTGTGCCATAATTATGCATGATTGCTTTTCATTAGCATCAAAGATCAGAACAGTCAGCACTTACATAATCAGCTGCCATTGGCATTTTCTGTATATCACTATGTCCTGCCATGACTTCCATTGTGGGAATCTTAAAAATGCATAGAGCCTATAAGCATTTTTTTAATTAACTAGATGATGATGTTTATGAGCAGTGCGTGTTTTCACACAGAGTTCTCTCCTGTTGAGTGTCAGTCACTCCCACTGGCTCCTCAATGAGGTGTTAATGCCGCAGCTGAACTGATTGGACCAGGGGCCTTTCAACGGCCCTCAGCCCCGCATCGTGGTGGTGATGTTTTTATGTTTTATAGGGTTTCATATGTCAAACACTTTAGTAACACCTTTTCAGGACCATACCACGTCATGTTGAGAGGACACTGTTAGGTACACTGTGAGTATAAAGAATTGCCTTGTTGTTGCCCCTACTTTTTATTACTTCTTGCTGCTTACACTACATTCTTTACCTTCTTGTGGTGTTGATGGGATATGCTTGAAAGCACTGGGGTACACCATAAAAGCACTAGTTTCCTTCTCATGCAATGCCAACCGTTTCCTGTGCTAGCTTGCAGTAAATAAGTGACATTTGTGTGTGAGCATATACACTATATTGCCATACACATTGCATAGCCTATACACATCCCATTCTTAATCCCTAGGTTTTAATATGGAGTTGGCCCACACTTTGCATTCTTCTATAGAAGTGCATTTGTGAGGTCAGGCACAGATGTTGGAGAAGGCCTGGCTCGCAGTCTCCGCTCTAATTCATCCCAAAGGTATTTTATCGAGTTGAGGTCAGGACTCTGTGCAGGCCTGTCAAGTTCTTCCCCACGAAATTCACTCATCCATGTCTTTATGGACCTTGCTTTGTGCACTGTCATGTTGGAACAGGAAGGGGCCATCCCCAAACTGTTCCCACAAAGTTGGGAGCATGAAATTGTCCAAAATGTCTTGGTATGCTGCAGCATTAAGAGTTCCTTTCAAGCCCAATCCCTGAAAAACAAGCCCACACTATAGTTCTTCACCATAGCACAAGTTCTTCTTGGTGTGAGTGGGCTTTAATGATAAAAATAACTAAAGTATTATTAATCGTTCTAATTGTATATAACTATAGCTATAATGATAACGACAACTATGTTTAATAGTATATATTTTTTCAGCTGATGAATGATAAAAACATTGACAGCCTATCAGAATCCACCTGCCTTAAGAGCTTGTGCATCTAAAGCGGCAAGAGACATAACTGCAGCATGCACTTATACTGAACAGAATGTTATTGTGCATTGGTGTGGACACTGATATGGATATTGCTATAGTTATCTTTAAAGTTATGGTACTTGTTGTGAATAGACCTTAACAACACAAAGAACTGTGATGTGAGCTAAGAGTGCTTGTTTGCACTGCAGCCAAAGTGTTCAGTACTGCAAAGATTTACACCTTGTGAGCCATTTATAAGTTAAAAAAATTCTATACCTTAGTGTGAGTTCCCAAAAAGGAAACACTCCCACCTGTTTTGTTAGAGGTCATGCTCTGTGTGTTTGTTCATACATTACTTGCTGTCATTCCACACAGAGATTAATGATATTGTTCACAAGGCCTAAAGTCTTACGGTACTGAACATCCCGGCTGAACTGGAGACAGACTTTCAGATCACAACCTTTCATTTATTTTCTTTCAACTTATTTCATTTAATTTCTTTTAATTTCATTTAATTTCTTTTAATTTATTTTCATTTCTTTTTTTCCATTTTATTACTTTTTCTTTTCATTTCATTTCTGTTCATTTTATTTATTTTCATTTATTTTCCATTTAGTTTTTCTATTTTTATTTACATTTCATTTCATTTCCCTGTACCCCAATGTGAAAACATATGTTACTTATATATATAAAATTATTATTATTATTTTATTTATTTTTATAAAAACATTTTTAAAGATAGACAGGTATTAAGGACATGATCCTCTCTTGAGCCTCGTTCACTGTGGTGCTCTCTGAAAGCTGTTGCTGAGTGAAACCACAAGCTTATTGTCTGTTTTATACGTAACTGTGGGCTGAATAGATGCACACTTTCAAAATCATCATGCTGCTTTATGTGCTGGTGAACATCTTCCTTTAGTAAGTCAAACACATTTCCATGCTGCAAGATTCATTTAAAGCCAAAGCTCAAAAGTTTCCACCTCAGAGTGGAATCAGATGCTCCTCTGAGCAAAACACTTCAGGTGGGGGACACTCTGCCATGTTATTCTCAAAAGCTAAGAAGCAAGGAGTCATCTAATATGTTGAAGGTGGCTCTGAATGTGGCTAACAACATTGGCAGAAGGGCAGGAACCTAAACTAACAAGTCTTGCCTCAGCCGCAAAAGTCAAACCCCGGCTAAAATAACATCGACTAACAGTGCAAAATCAGACACCACGTTTTAGTACCGTAGGGCCCTCTGTTCTCAGATTCACTCATCGAGTCTAATTGACCCATCCCGGATGGCAGTGAAGGTGATATGTTTAGATGTTAATTTATAAGTGGAAGAGGTCAGTTGTGTATTTGTGGACTTGTGTCATGCAGAAAGAAAATGAAAGGGAAATATACAACAACACAAGATGGGCCCCATTCTGCTGGACAGGGATGAAATGTAAGTTCAGGGTTGTTTTTTGAACACAGTGGCCAACAGAGAGAGGTATTGTGCAGGGAAACCTGGCCAGTCTAAGCAAAAAGCTCAATAAACCCTAATGCTTAGTGCCTGATAAAACAAAAAAGGGAAAAAAAGGGAAAAAAGCAATACAGTACAATGGCACTCTTTCGTGATGACGTCGAATCAATAATGATAAAAATTGGTTTTAGGGTCAATGTCCTAATCATGTATTAAAAATATATATTAAAAAAGCAATTTGCACATGCAATGACTTTTCATATTTTGAATTTCCTAATAGAATTAATTTAATCAAATCTACAAATGTCAGGGTGATTAAAATATAACACATATTACGGTGAAGAAAAAAGACCCATAGAAAATCTTAATTCTTGAAAGAAAACTTTAATAAGTAAGTAGCATATTTTTTTCATTCTTCAGAAACATTTTAGTCATCCTGTTTACTTCACATTTTTTTGCCTCCTTCTCTGGTGGTTTTTGAAATTCACGTGACTGGGTAACTGAGATACTCCAAAATACCCGCAGGAACTCTTTGTAATGGAGTTTCCCCAACACTGTGGCACGTTGAGAACGAAAACGATGAGGATGAGCACCAGGATTGATGGTATTCCAAAGCAGAACTTGAAAGAGCAAAATCTGCAAGCAAAGTGTTTCCCTTTTACCAAAGCCAACTCATTAAGACAGACTGAGCTTCCAGGAAGAGAGAGTTTATGGAAGACTGTTTCTCAATATGTCTCCTTGATCCCTACACTATCAAACAACACCCATTAGTGGCATCTCTGGGGAGTTTTCCAACTGGTGAGAATTCTGGTGTGGTGAAGGATAAGCAAGATCTAAACATTGCTGATTTGCCATGTGGATTTTTCCTACTGTCTCTGGAATCTCTTTTGATGGCAGTGTTGTTTCTGGCCAAGTATTTGAGTAGAGGTGTTTATATTTTCCAAGATGACCTCTCTGTTTCATCTCTATGTAGATGCTTCATCGTGCCCTCACTATTAGAGAGGCTATGGTTTCAGTTTCATCACAAAAATATATTTTGTGAGATTTTTTTTTACTGTGGCCTATGTCATTTGTGACAGATCTCTTGTCCAAGTCCTGAAGATAAAAAGACAGACAAGCATTTAATTACGTTTTAAGCCAAATATGTGTGCAAAGAGAAGAGGATCAACCAAATTCCAGCACAATGAAAAAAGTATCTAAATAGAACATGTTATTCCTTAGATGTTGCTTTGTTGCTGATGATGAGGGGAAAATATTGAATTTGTAGTGTCTTTTAGTAATAAATAATAAATCAAAATATCAAATCGCATTTCTTCCAGGTTAAGAATGGTACACTAAAAAAAATATTGCTTTGGTTTTACTTTAAAACATTTTTTTTGAAGAAAACTATTTGCATTAGAATTCTAAGGGGTTGGTATTTTGAACTCATCTAAATTGTGTTTGACCAAATAGACTTTAGGCAAGGCAAGGCAAATTTCAACTAAATGATCCTTGTAAACGCAACTCAAATACTTTGTGTAGCAGAAATATAATTCAACTAAGTGCCAATAAAAAGACTTACAAATAATGTAATTACAAAATGTAATTTGTTACTTTACTTGGATAATTTGAGTAGCTCACTTTATTTGGACTTATATATTTAGTATAATTACATATCCCACTTCTTATCCTGAGTAATCTATGCTTTGTAGAGATGTGCATTTCCAACAATTCTGACACCCTCAACTCCAACATGACAAAAACATTTCTAAATCCCAATTTTAAGGGGTGATGAATTGAGAAATCAACTTTCCCTTGAGCTTTTGATATATAAAGAAGCTTTTGATATATAAGAATATCCTGTAAGTTTCAGAGCTGAAAACTTCCTTGTTAGTCAAATAAAAACTTTTATTGACAGCTGGCCCAGCAAACAAGAGATCTCAGAATGTGCCAGGCTCTGGCATCAGCCTCAACAGAAGAAGAACGTCTGATTCTGTAGCCCCGCCCACCGACTCGTGCCTGACATGTTATAGATAAATAACATAGGCCGAAGCTAAACCGGATCAAACTTCCAAGCAATAAACATGCCGCATAAGCTTTATTCGGATTCCAAGATTATGAATGCATGGATGAACTTTATTTTTAATGAAGATCCAGCTCACGTAAGTAAGACGTTGCACGTTTGTTCCTTAATTTCACCATGGATTTGTTTGGAAACAAAAGACTGGATTTGCAGACAGAATAAGATTACACGAATGAATGAAGCAACACACTTATGTGAGTAAAAAAATTTTTTTAAATGTGATTTTGTGTATTGCATTGTTACAGATCGTTTGATATCTATTGATTATGTGTACGTGTCTAACTGAAAATAACTTAGCACGCTGTAACATGCTGGAGAATCCTTTATTTGAGGTGTTGTTGGATCATTGTGCTGCAATTCGTGATCAGATTTGGACATTGTCCCAGGGCTATGTGTTTTCCAGACGGGCTACCAAAACGGACTGCCAACAGGCTATCTTAAATAGTGAAATAACATTCCTAAAATACAATCGAGGAAGTTTTGATCATGCTTTGATTTGTCTGACTCTGCAGAGAGGCTTGTGCGTGTGTGTGTGTGTGTGTTAGTGATGCACGGTTAGTTTGCGTTATATCCACCAATCGGGTGGGCCAAGTAATAAAAAATACCATTCCAATTAATTGCGGGTGGATGAGAGATAAATAATTGTGTTTGTTTAATGAAGACCTTTTGCGAGCCCTGAGGGACGAATCAATCCGGTTGCCATTTCCCCACACGCTTTCAAAACAATCCCTCACGTGTACTCACTTGGGAGCCGATCGCTCATTATAATATGCAAAGCTTATCTAATCATAGCAGTGGGCGCTTACTTCCAAGTCTTCAGTGGTACGCCCATAAAAACCAAGCGTTCCATGAGAGAGGCTCAAAACCAGGGTAGAAAATAGCCCATTACTTATTCATTATGATGTTTTTGAATGTAAAACCCACTTTGAAAAGTTTGCTTTGATGCGTCCAGTGTAAACTGCATCAAGGCTTGATCATGCCAGGACGATTATCGCGCGCACTTATCATAGAGATGTTTAACACCTTGTGACTAAATAAAAGTCGCCAATGTGAGTGTGCACACCAATGCGCAAAACGCCACATATTAAGACTTGATACCTCAGAAGAAGACGTCGATGAGAAAGTAAGTAGACGAAAAAGAAGATGCAACGAGGCAAGATGAATGTAGAGCTGCTGGTCTCTTTGGTGTCTGAACATAAGGAACTTTATGACAAGTGCCACAGCGACTACAAAAATCTCAAAAAGAGGGAGTTGTCATGGAGAGGAATTGCAGATCAAATAGGATTCGATGGTGAATTTCAAATCCTATTTGATCTGCAATCAAATCAAAAGCGGCATCTACTGTCAGGGAGTGAATTTGTACGTTCACTTGGCGCATCGCCTGTGACATTTGCTTGGGTATGAACGCAAAGATGTGTCAAAAAACATCTCGAAAAATGCTGGCAATAAGCGTGCGCGATAAACGTTCCGGTGTGCACGAGGTTTCAAGCTGTTGCGGTGCTGGCGCAAAACAACAACGGTCACGCCTGTTGTACACAGCGCTGTTATAAAATTACCCTAAAATATTAAATATTCGAAAAATTGCTGGATTTACATTTATGCATTTGGCAGATGCTTTTATCCAAAGTGACTTACAGGGACCTTATTACAGGGACAATCCCCATGGAGTAAAGTGCCTTGCTCAAGGACTCACTGGTGGTGACCACTGGGATCGAACCAGCAACCTTCTGCATATCAATTCCATGGTTTAACCCACTGGACCACCATCTCACATATTGCAACATAAAGATTTATGTTGCAATATTGAAAAATACATTGTCACCATGTGAAAAGCGTTCATTGCATCAGCCAAATCCATCAGTAAATATTTTAAGTAAATGTAACTTAAATAGTATGTTGGAAATGCACATCTACAAAGACTTGTCTAGATTACTAGACATAAGATAAGAAGTAATTTTTTGATACAAATCCAAATTAAGTGAGCTACTCAAATTAGTAACAGTCACAAACAAAGATTTATTTGTAAAAAAATAATAATTTTTCATGTTACACTTAAAGCCTCAATGATTAATTTTTAGCAATGTACAGATTATTTTTTAATACTTGTATATTTATTTTGAAATATACTGAAATATCAGATATGTATCAATTCATTCATCTCTGGCGTCAACAAATTGTAATTAAGAACACTTTTCTCTTTGTTACAACTGGGTAAATTAAAGTCTAATCCGCTGAACCATGTTGAATCAGGTCATAGATATGCATAAAGTCAACAAATCCCAATTTTATGGGGTATAAAAAGTCTTTATTTCTGTCTGCATTTCATGTAATATCTATGCCCTTGCACCCAGTTTATGGGTTGTTGTGTAGCCCTTTCTGAGTTCTCTGCTTGAAATATTGTGTTGCAGGGGTGGGGGGAGTTGGTGAGCTCTGCTTCAGGAGGAATTTGGAATCTGACCTTTGGAAAGGTGAACTGGATACTGTTTCAGACAGTGTATAATCTTTTTTGACCTTAATGTCTGAAGTGTGTAAAAGTCCCAGGAATTCCAGGAGCAACATAAATTAAATTAAATTAAATTAAAATAAAATACAAATGTTTTGTTAACCTCAATAAGTATAGATAGGGGTGTGATTCTAATCCCAAATAATTCACAATTTTACAAAAAGGTACATAATATGTCACTAAATTGTTCTCTATGCTATATTTTCATTCTAGACATGTGTAACTCACTTTGTATTCGGCCACACATTGATGGCAGATGCTTTTTTTTTGCTACCAAGAGGATTCCCTCCATTCCACTCATGCTTTGAATTTTTTTATAATTCCCAATGTTAATGGATAGAGGCAGCGGTATAGGGTCAAATGACTTGTTGGTGTTTAAGTTTAAGTATGTAATAACAAATCTTGGGATTTGCTAATTGATATAAGCAGTGCATATGGCACACTGCTCTCAAAAGTAATGCTTTTATATGACATTGCAAAAAGTATACACTACTTGTTTGAGGTCAGTAAGATTTTGTTGTTTTTTAAAAGAAAGTAGTCATTTATTAAGCAGTGACGCGTGAAAATGCATTTATAATGTTGCAAAAGATTTCTGCTTGAAATAAATCCTGAAAAAATGCCATGGTTTCCACAAAAATATTAAGCAGCACAACTGATTTCAACATTGATAATAATAAGAAATGTTTCTTGAGCAGCAAATTAGAATATTAGAGAAAGATCATGTGATCTGAAGACTGAAGTAATGATGTTGAAAATTCAGCTTTGCCATCATAACAATAATAAAAAATAAATAAATAAATAAATATTAAAATAGAAAATCTTTCTTTAAATGATAACAAAACAATATTACAGTTTTTTATGTATTTTTTACAAATGAATGCAGCCTTGGTAAGCGTAAGAGGTTGTACACATCCCAAACTTTTGAACAGTTTCTGTTATCCTTGCAACATTACATTTTCTCACTTTATAATCCCGTCAAAGAGCAATATTGGTTCTTATGTTCTTTAAAGGAGTTTTTTTCATCAAACCAGTGACTAAACGATCAAATTCACATGGTTTCTGTAGTAGCATGAATACAAATCTGTTATTTAAATGATTAAACTGCAGAGAGCGATCAAAGAACACTCTCTTTGTTCGGAGCTGTCAATCACATGTCGCGAGTGTATCTGCACACTTGTTCAAACCTGCCGTTATAATGAATGACGCTGTTATGCTGCACAACGAATCTCTTACTGTATTCATATCGATGTCGTGTTTGCTGTTAGTTGTGGTCAAAGCATTTTGTGAGAGAAATAGTACTGCAATCACGCGATCAACAGACTGTCTGTGTACCCAATGCTCAAGCCTTTCATGTGATGGGAAAAGATAGAAAAATAATGCTCAAATCAACACTTTGATGATTCGTTCATCTCGACGGCTGTGATGGTAAAAAAACGTAGTAAATGTATTCGAGAGGGGTGTTACAAAGTTCGTAGAATAAGGAGGAAGAAGACAGGGTCGGCGTGACTGGGACTCACAGCGCTCTCAACAACTCGATACAATAAAACTTTCTCAGCTTTGTTTCTCTGGTCCACATGCAGTCCGTCTCTCTCTCTGGCAGGGCTCGCCGGCCTCGTTAAACCACGCCCCCTCCGCCCCATTAATCTAATACTCATTTCAAATGCAAAGATGTCAGCCAATCACAACAGTGGGCGTTTTCACTGAAGTCTCACATCAGACACGCCCCTTGAAACAGAGCATTCAAGCCAGAGGGCTAATATCAGTATAGAAAAAATGCTTTTTATTTCTAAATGATGATTTTTTTTAATGTAAAAACCATACTAACAATATAAGTACACCTCGGGAAACATAAAATAATTTTAAAAATCCATGCCATGGGACCTTTAATAAATGTATTGAATATTTTGCGTGGTAATGGTTAATAACAAAACTGGAGCAAGACTCTTTTTTTGGAGATTTAACAACACAGTTACAGAGAGTGATATCCTGGAGCAGCAATAATTACCTATCCATAGGCTATATATTCATAAATCACATACATCATGCCTGTGCGCAGAGGGAGGCCGGCATTCCACTTGCGCTCTGCCTCTTTTCACAGCATTCTGACATTCAGTAGCTCATTCTACACTTTCCACATTAGATGTTTGCAACTCTACAGGGGATTGTAGCCATGCTGAACTGTTCTGGGAAACAAAAATGCCTTTGAGGTTCAGGCTATTGGCACATAGCATGCAGCATTTGTTCCCATCACTGTATCGGACTGAGCAGTGTTTGTTCTAAGATGTGTTTACAGTAGGTCCACTTAGCTGTTCCATGTCATTAAAGGTCTTTAACTTTGAATGGCAGATATAAATGCTAAAGTACATGCCAACTCCTTACAATGTATTACAATGAAGTAATGAAACACTAACCCTGTCCTCTTCATTTTTTCTTCGAAACATATGTAAACCTTGGCAGACTGTATGAACGTGACCTTGCTGCCACCACACAGAAGTCTAGCTTCTGTGCTGGTCATTTACTGCTGGTAGACATTTTACTGCACAAAACATTTATAAATGTAATTCATTTAAGCTTCTAAAATATCATGCTTCTTATAATTTACTTTACTTTACTTTATTGTTTATTTTTACAGGGACAATGCACAATTAATAGTAATTGCACAAGAGTTCGCTAACAGCTAATTTACATCTGCTGTCCCTGGGCAGATAAACAAATAAAATAACTTACAATACAATACACCACATACAACATCACAATAGCCTACATATCCATAATGTAATTTGTAAAACAAGGAATTTACCACAGTCATTAGTGGGTGCAAATTTATTCTAAAAGTAGCCAATGCTTAAGCTTAATTTTAAAAACGGTGACGCTGTCAATGCTTCGGATGTGGATTTCCATATCCTCACTACTCTAACCGAAAAAGCTGTTTGACCAAAGGCTGTTTTTGCGGTACCAAATCTCCCCTCGCAGAAGCTCTATTCCTTCCGGCACTGCCGTTATGAGCCAGGCATCCCCTAAGAGGGGGAGGAGCAAGATTATGGATAATTCTATACATCAAGCATACATAATTGTAAAATACAAAATTAATAACATTTAAAAAATTTAAAATTTTCAAAATGGTACAATGATGATAGTCCCTTGATTTTTTTGTCTAGTACTTTCAAAATTTGTTTATGGAGAGAGTACACAGGCTTAAGTGTAGTCGCACCTGCCTGTGACCAAGTTTTTACACAGTACAACAGATGAGGGCGAATCAAAGTATGGACAAAGTCTAGTGCAGCTGATTGAGTCAGCTGTTTTTTTAAATAATTTAAATGAAATTTAACATTATTTATAACTCTTCTTACTTTCTTTTTAAAAGACAGGTGTTGGTCAAGTATTATTCCTCAATATTTGACATGTTAGGAATAAAAAAACCTTGGTAATTCTAGTTAGGCTGACATAATCATTCGATTGCTCTCTTTCAAAACTTTTTCTTTTTTTCTCAAAATTATACAGTCACTGCTGGAAAGGGTTCAAATATGCAAAAGATGCATTGAAAACTGAAGAATTTTGCAGGACTTGGGCAGTTTAACTGCTCAGGACAAACAAGGGACTCATGAACAACCATCACAAAACAAAAAAGCAATCACTATGGGAAGAAGGTAAGCCCGTGGAGGCAGTGTGATACTTTCACACGTACCACTTACCGAAGTATTGTTGTAGACCATGTACACCCTTTCATGGAAATGGAATACCCTAGTGACTGTGGCCTCTTTCAGCAGGATAATGCGCCCTGCCACAAAGAAAAAAATGGTTCATGAATGGTTTGAGGAGCACAACAACGAGTTTGAGGTGTTGACTTGGCCTTCAAATTCCCCAGATCTCAATCCAATCGAGCATCTGCATGTGGGATGTGCTGAACAAACAAGTCCGATCCATGGAGGCCCCACCTCGCAACGTACAGGACTTAAAGGATCTGCTGCTAACATCTTGGTGCCAGATACCACAGCACACTTTCAGGGGTTTAGTGGAGTCCATGCCTCGACGGGTCATGGCTCTTTTGGCAGGAAAAGGGGGACCAACAGAATATTAGGTCATAATATTATGCCTGATCGGTGTATATACTCAAACAGACACCATTTCAGAATGGAACCATTCCCAGCTGGTGTCAATAAGCATGTGTGGGTCCAAGTTTACGCCTGTGTGTAATAAATAAAGAGCCAACAGCTTCCTCTTTGGCTGTATGAGCGTGTGTGGGAGTTGTTAGTCAATATTCGTCCCAGTGTGTGAATTACGTGCATTGCTGTGTTTACATTGCCTCAAACATTTACAAGTAGCCTCAAACTTTCTGTTGTTATAATATTTTCCCATGCGCCTTTCTATCCGCCTTGATCACATTAACCTCAATGACAGACGTAAAGGAAAATGGCTTGATTGTGCTGTTAAATCGAATCATTCGTCAAAGCTAATTTGTAGTGGTTTGATGGAAATTTGTCACAGTGATGAGAAAAGTATGATCCTCTTAGATATCTTGGAGCTCAAAGCTTGGAAAACATGCACTGTTAGTCTATGGATGGTAGCAAAGTGTCTCTTTCATAATAGCAGATTATGTTTTTGTTTTTCAGGATAATTTGTCAAGTATGTTCCAGTGTGGGGCTGCATGTGATCACTTCACAAGATCCTTCTCTCCTTTAATGGATAATCAAACAAAGCAGAGTTATGCAACTCTCTCATTCAAACAATGCCAGCAGTAGCTCTTCATCTTTGATGACTGATGATTTTTGTCCCTGTTTGAACTTCAGAATTCTGTGGTAACTCTCAGAGAGCATTTGATCAGTTGTGTGCATAAAAAGTGAATGCATTTAACAATCCAAACTGATGGAAATTGTTCATGTTCAAGGTATAGTAAAAACTTTCTAGAGAGCAAAGTTTGCTGACCTTTTCTGCCTTCAAGTGGACCTGGAAAGCCAAGGTCATGCATTCAAAATGGAAATGAAATACAAACGTAGCCAAAAAAAAAAGGTTATCTTGCGTTAGTAGACAAGTACTTTTATTCAAGTATTTATGCATGGTGTCTAAAGAAAATCAACTTAACATTAATTCAATGTAGTGTTATTTGCGTAACAAATGAATGGACATGCTACTTCCAGTGTCACAACTTTGCTATAATTGAGAATTCAAAATTTCCCACAGGCAAATGTGCACATACCTCATGATTATGATATTTAATCCTTGAAGGCTGCATATGACTTTTGTATTATTAAAAACAGTGCTATGCTATGTTGTTTAGACTAGTTTAATGGGCTAGTTTACCCACAAATGAAAATTCTTTCATCATTTACTTATCCTCATTTTAATCCAAACCTGTACGACTTTCTTTCTTCTGTAAAACATAAAGATATTTTGAGAATTGACTAATGCAAACAAATGTGTGCACACGGTTACCAACGTTCTTCAAAATATCTTCTTTTATGTTCTACAGAAAAAAGAAAGACATACAGGTTTAGAGCAACATGAATAAATACATTTTTTGGGATGAACTACCCTTTTAATTCCCAAAGTATTCTCAAAATTGTGATAAAAAGTGTTTTAAAAAATCCAGCTTGAAATGTTTGCATTACCCAGTTGTTGTTTTTTTACTTCTAGGCAGATGAGAACAAGCAACAACAAAAAAATCTGCAAAGCTGTGACTCTGGACCTCATCTATTGAAAGTTCTGAACTTCAAGGCTTCTTCTCGCTCTGTCACTTTGGTTTCTGTATGAAATATGACAGTGATGTCATGAGCAGCAAGCCAAAGACTGACTCAGTGCCTGGATCCCCATGGAAAAGGAACAACAGATGAACTGACGCTGGGATAGAATCTCACCACTTAGCGTGTGGCCCCAGGGCTTGTTGACAATTTGGTGGCCCTTTATGAATTTGCTATAGATTTATTGGTCTGAATGTGTCTGAAAATTTGAGTACTCCCAGAGTGATTCTGGTATCACTCAGACTACAGCTGGATCAGTGTGCGGTCGCCATGACTCCCACAAACATGTGGTGAAGGTTTATGACGTTCACACTTTCGCTCCAAACTACACAGACTATGGTGCATTAGGAATATTAGTCTTATATTACCTGACAAAGTTATCCTTCATGTGGCTAACACCTGACTGATTTATAATTGTTCCTAGCTAAATGGATATAGCATGGCTCTAGCAACACTGACTCCATGGGTTTGATTCTTGGGAACACACTAACCTTTAAAATATATATTGAATTAAAGTTGCTTTGGTTAAAAGTGTCTGCCAAATGCAAAAATGTAAAGAGTCAATTAGCATTCTTAGCTCATCTGAAATCACACGCCTAAGGCCTTGCTTCGTCATGAGGCAAAGGGTGGACTGCGAAAAGCCAAATGGAAACTATTTTCTCTGTGGTAAATGTAATTTGTTGTGAAAAAGCACACTTACTCGATCATTTGAAAATGTGCGGCTGTTTGATGTCAGGGTCCTCTGAGGAACTTTGGCACAGTCAGTAAGTAACCCATCTTGTGAAAATCTACAGTACATTATCGATTCAATACACCAGGGAAACCGTACATAACAGCAGGACAGTCTGCGTAATACATACGCAAATCTTCACGTGATTCAAAATGCTGGCATATGTGCTGCTTGGCCAGACTCCAGTATTTGGGTTGCGCAAAAAAGTTGAATGCAAAGAAAGTATCTTTTGTGTTTGAGTTAAACAAGTGTTAAAGGGAGAGTTCACCCATCATCATTTAAGATCCGTTCACACCACGGATGATAAGGACAGTATAACGATAACTATAAAGTTTTAATAAATCTATGAGAATAGGGTAGTCCACACCATAACTAATGATAATGACACAGAACTATATCTTTGGTATTACTTTACTTTTACCTTCATGCGCAAACACTGCTTGAGAAGTCATTGCTTAATAGGGCAATGAGGCAATAAGTCAGCTTTCGTATGCAGCCAACATTAGCATCCACAGCAATGCACAATAATGTTCTGTTTATTATAAGCATGCTATATACTCAGGCTCTTTAAAGTTATGGATTCTGGTCAGCTGTCAATGTTTTTATTGTTCACAAGCTGGAAGAAAAATGTTCTGAAGCTAATTTCAATTATATTGTTTATCTCATTTATATTGTTCTCATAGATTTTGGTCGATTATTAAAACTTTATTGTTATCACTATAACTTATATAATTAATGTCCTTTGTGTGAACGGCCTTTATAATAAGCAAAACCTTTTTGTCCGTTGAATGCTAATATACTTAGAATTATAGTTAGCATTTTTGGTGTGAACAAGCCTCGTGTTGTTCCAATCCTGTATGGCTTTCATTGAAGTCACGCTGTGAGCTATTTAGACCCACGTCGCAATTACCTTTCGTTAAGGCAGAAACCAACTTTCATACATTATGACTGCATAAAAACAATATGCTAATCTTGTCTCTTTCAGATGAAGTAAATATTGGCACAGTTTGCCTTCCATGGCAGGTTTCAGTCCATGGGCACCATGATGAATACATCCCTGCTCCATGTTGGCAGTCAAGTTTCATACGCCAGTCGAGGTATCATCTTACCTCCCTGCAGAGAGGAGAGAGTCTGGCCAGCCTGTCAGGATCTGGAATCTCAGCCCTGTCAATCTTCCCACACACAGCAAATACTGGCTGAAAAACAATGACTGTTTTCTTACACTCAGTGCTGTTTTTCCAGCACTTCCTTTTTCTAATTTCATCACACAGAGTTATATTGCCTGGTCTTTTCACATATGTATATGTGTGTGTGTGTGTGTGTGTGTGTGTGTGTGTGTGTGTGTGTGTGTGTGTGTGTGTGTGTGTGTGTGTGTGTGTGTGTGTGTGTGTGTGTGTGTGTGTGTGTGTGTGTGTGTGTGTGTGTGTGTGTGTGTGTGTGTGTGTGTGTGTGTGTGTGTGTGTGTGTGTGTGTGTGCGCGTGTGCGTGTGCGTGTGCGCGTGTGCGTGTGTGTGTGTGTGTTTAAGTCCAGACAATATATCGCTCACAGACAATATATATTCAAATCATATATATCAGGCATAACATTAAGACAGGTGAAGTGAATAACACTGATTATTTCTTCATCACAGCACCTGTTAGTGGATGGGATATATTAGGCAGCAAGTGAACATTTTGTCCTCAAAGTTGATGTGTTAGAAGCAGGAAAAATGGGCAAGCATATGGATTTGAGCGAGTTTGACAAGGGCAAATTGTGATGGCTAGACGACTAGATCAGAGCATCTCCAAAACTGCAGCACTTGTGGGGTGTTCCCGATCTGCAGTGGTCAATATCTATCAAATGTGGTCCAAGGAAGGAACAGTGGTGAACCGGCGACAGGGTCATGGGCGGCCAAGGCTCATTGATGCGGGTGGGGAGCGAAGGCTGGCCCATGTGGTCCGATCAAACAGACGAGCTACCGTAGCTCAAATTTCTCAAGAAGTTAATGCTGGTTCTGATAGAAAGGTGTCAGAATACACAGTGTATCGCAGTTTGTTGCGTATGGAGAGTATGGAGAGTATGGTATTGTTGCGTATGGTTGCGTATGCACACAGAGAGCCGGCGTACTCATCAGAGTAAGACGCCGCGCAAACCGACCCCCGCTTCCCAGTATTTTACTGGCTAATGTTCAGTCTCTGGACAATAAACTCTGCGAGCTGAGAGCGCAGATCTCTTTCCAACGAGAGACGAGGGACTGCTGCATTATCTGCCTTACAGAAACTTGGATGGCCATCGAAACCGCGGGGTTCTCCGTGCAGCGAATGGACAGAGAAAAAGATCTCTCCGGGAAAAGCAAAGGCGGGGGTGTATGTTTTATGATCAACCGATCCTGGTGTGATCAGAGGAACGTACATTCTATCAAGTCTTTCTGTTCTCCTGATCTGGAATTTCTCATGCTTCTGTGCCGACCATTCTGGCTACCGAGGGAATTCACCGCGGTCATCATCACAGCTGTGTATATTCCCCCACAAGCCGACACAGACCGGGCACTAAAGGAACTGTACAGGACAGTGAGTGAGCAGGAAACCGCGCATCCTGAGGCTGCGTTTATTGTGACCGGAGACTTTAACAAAGCCAACTTCAAGCGCACCGCACCCAAATACCACCAACATGTTAACTTCAACACGCGAGGGAACTGTGTTTTAGATCACTGCTACTCTCCCTTCAAGGATGGATACAAAACACTCCCGCGCCCACCATTTGGCAAATCGGATCACGCGTCCATCCTACTTTTGCCCGCATACAGGCAGAGACTGAAACAGGAAGCACCCGCCCTCAGAACCATCCAGTGCTGGTCGGACCAATCGGATTCTATGCTACAGGACTGTTTTGATCACGCGGACTGGGAGATGTTCCGGTCGGCCTCTGATGACGACATCGAGGTCTACGCTGATAGCGTAACGTGTTTCATCAGGAAGTGCGTAGATGACATTGTTCCGACCAGAACAATACGGCTGTACCCTAACCAAAAGCCGTGGCTAAATGGGGATGTTCGCGCGGCACTCAATGCGCGGACCTTCACTTTTAACTCCGGTAATGCGGAGGAGCATAAACAAGCAAGTTATGCCCTCCGGAAAACCATCAGAGCAGCAAAACGCCAGTACAGGGACAAGATTGAAGGACAGTTCAACACCACCGACTCCAGAAGCATGTGGAGGGGAATTAACACCATCACGGACTATAAAGGGAACACAAACTCCGCCGTGAACACCGCTGCCTCTCTCCCGGACGAGCTCAACACCTTCTATGCTCGCTTTGAGGGAACTAACACCGCCCTCGCGGAGAGAGAGCTCGCGGCTGAAGATACAGAGGTTAGTGCACTCTCCGTATCTTTAGCGGATGTAACCCGATCCTTCCGGCGGGTGAACGTCCATAAAGCAGCGGGTCCAGACAGGATTCCCGGCCGCGTCATCAGAGCGTGCGCACACCAACTGGCTGGAGTCTTCACGGACATTTTTAACCTGTCCCTCTCCCTGTCTGTGGTCCCCACATGCTTTAAAACGTCCACTATTGTTCCTGTACCTAAACAGTCAAAAACCACCTGCTTAAACGACTGGCGTCCTGTTGCTCTGACCCCCATCATCAGCAAATGCTTTGAGAGACTAGTCAGAAACCACATCTGCTCTGTTCTCCCCCCCTCACTGGACCCACTGCAGTTTGCATACCGCACAAACCGCTCCACTGATGATGCCATTTCATCCACTATACACACTGCTCTCTCCCACCTGGAAAAGAGGAACACGTATGTGAGAATGCTGTTTGTGGACTACAGCTCAGCATTCAACACCATTGTGCCCTCCATACTTGACGGGAAACTCCGGGCTCTAGGCTTAAACAGCTTGTTATGCAGCTGGATCCTGGACTTCCTGTCAAACAGACGCCAGGTGGTCAGAATGGGCAGTAACATCTCCTCATCACTGACTCTCAACACTGGAACCCCTCAGGGTTGTGTTCTCAGCCCACTCCTGTACTCCTTGTACACACATGACTGTGTGGCAATCCACAGCTCCAACACCATCATCAAGTTTGCTGACGATACGACGGTGGTAGGTCTCATCACTGACAATGATGAAACGGCCTACAGAGAGGAGGTGCACACTCTGACACGGTGGTGTCAGGAGCACAACCTCTCCCTCAACGTCAGCAAGACCAAGGAGCTGGTGGTCGACTTCAGGAGGAACGAGAGAGAACACCGCCCCATCACCATCGATGGAGCACCGGTGGAGAGAGTCAGCAGCTTCAAGTTCCTCTGTGTCCACATCACAGAGGAACTCTCATGGTCCGTCCACACCGAGGCCGTTGTGAAGAAGGCTCATCAGCGCCTTTTCTTCCTGCGACGGCTGAGGAGGTTTGGAATGAACCGCCACATCCTCACACGCTTCTACAGCAGCACCATCGAGAGCCTGCTGACTGGCTGCATCACCACCTGGTACGGCAACAGTACCGCCCGCAGCCGCAAAGCCCTGCAAAGGGTAGTGCGCACGGCCAGCTGCATCATCGGAGGTGAGCTTCCCTCCCTCCAGGACATTTACGCCAGGCGGTGTGTGAAGAGAGCTCAGAGGATCATCAGAGACTCTAGCCACCCGAACCATGGGCTGCTCTCACTGCTGCCATCAGGCAGACGGTACCGCAGCATTAGAACACGCACCAGCCGACTCCAGAACAGCTTCTTCCCACAAGCAATTAGACTACTTAACTCCTGATCCATCAGGATCATAACACACACTGGACAGAATATCACTCAGCACAACCCACTGTAGATACACACACATTATATACACATTTATGTATCATTTATTTATCATTTATCATATAGCACCTATTGTACATAATTGGATCTCTACTGTGAATAATAATGTATACTGTACATTGTATATTATTATTATTATTATTATAGCTTATACTGTTTAATGTATGTTTAGTGTATATTGTTTAAAGTATATGTATATTGTAAGTATGTGTATATTGGTTAAAGCTGTGAGAACTACACTCACATTGTGTAAATTATTTATTGTTTATTGTAGTGTATACTGTGCTGTGAGTAATTGTGGGCGCATCAGATGTGTAATCTGATGCTGCTTTAAATGTTGTACATGTCATGTCGTGACTGCTATGTTGCTCGGAACTGCACCAAGAATTTCACCTGCTGTTGCACTTGTGTATATAGCTGTGTGACAATAAAGTGATTTGATTTGATTGGAGCTGCATAGCCGCAGACCAGTCAAGGTGCCCATGCTGACCCCTGTCCACCGCAGAAAGTGCCAACAGTAGGCACATGAGCATCAGAACTGGACAACGGAGCAATGAAAGAAGGTGGCCTGGTCTGATGAATCGCATCACGTGGATGGTCGGTTGCGTGTGCGTCGCTTACCAGGGAACATATGGCACCAGGATGCACTATAGGAAGAAGGCAAGCCGGCGGAGGCAGTGTGATGCTTTGGGCAATGTTCTGCTGGGAAACCTTGGGTCCTGCCATCCATGTGGATGTTATTTTGACACATACCACCTACCTAAGCATTGTTGTAGACCATGTACACACCCTTTCATGGAAACGGTATTCCCTGGTGGCTGTGACCTCTTTCAGCAGGATAATGCGCCCTGCCACAAAGCAAAAATGGTTAATGAATGGTTTGAGGAGCACAACAATGAGTTTGAGGTGTTGACGTGGTCTCCAAATTCCCCAGATCTCAATCCAATCGAGCATCTGTGGGATGTGCTGAACAAACAAGTCCGATCCATGGAGGCCCCATCTCACAACTTACAGGACTTAAAGGACCTGCTACTAACATCTTGGTGCCAGATACCACAGCACACCTTCAGGGGTCTAGTGGAGTCCGTGCCTGTTTTGGCAGCAAAAGGGGGACCAACACAATATTAGGAAGGTGGTCATAATGTTATGCCTTATCGGTGTATATTCAGTTGTATGGTTTTAGAAGAGTTGATCACATCCTCTGAGAGTTTTCAAATGTTTTTTTTTTTCAGACTGCATTCGCTATGACAAGTCAAAACAGATTTAATTAAAGACCATGGATCATATTTGTAAAAACTTGTTTTGATTCATGCCGTTTGTTTTACCTTCTTAAGGGGAGAGGACACCTTGAAATGTTTTTCCAAATTAGCATGAACTTGCTTGTAGAACACAAAAGAATATTCTTAATATTCTGGTCACTCTTTTCAATATTATAAAAAAAGAAATATAGACCAGGGTTGTCAAGTTCAAAAATAGGTCTCATAAAAGTGCTCTGGGCAATGCATGTGCTATATTTATGTTGCTGTAATTAATCTTCTAAAGTCATATGACAACTTTGTTAGAGAAATAGACGTTAAGGTAAAGGTATATGCAAAATTCAAAAAATGTTTTACACACTCACATTATCATATAACTGCAGTACTCATGCTTATAACACAGTACTCCAAAGTGTCTGTAGGTTCCAGTTTACAGATGCCCCAGGTATGTTGCTGGACATAGATAACCTATACTGGAGCTGCACATGCCCCATGATGGATTTGCACAAAATAAACACTTCACAATCCTATTCACCTTGATTTCTAAAGAAAACGACTGCCTTTATTGCTTTCCAAATAGCCTACATGCATGATATATGAACACAACTGTGTCAGTAATGTGATGCACATATAGAATATATATATGTATGGAAATAAATGGGGGAAATGAACCATGACTCACCTTGCTGGCAGAGAAATGTGGGTTTTGTTGTTGTTTGTTTTGAATCTGGTTGCTTTAGTTATAGGACACCTGTGAGTGGGCATCACTAGGTGGACATTGAAGAGGAAAAACTAGAGAATTGACCATAAAGTGTATTTATTCTAAGCCAGGTCAGGTTTAATGTCAGGTTAACCAAGCAAAATGAGTTCAGAGGTCAAAGTTTATATGGGTTAGTTGGGTCAGAGAGCACCTGAAGACACAAAAGATGGCTGGTTAAACTATCACTAATTCTAATTTGAGGTTTGAATTCCCTTGTTCAAACTAATTTCAATGTGTACAAAAATGATGGTTACGGCACAGAAGAACGTTTGAGATTGAGTTGTGACTGAATGAATAACCGCTCGTCCACATACACTTGAGTTATCACAGGTTCATATCGCCATCTGGTGGTTGTATGAAATGTAGTGTTTTGGAAGCCTCTCAGGAGATATTCAAAATTTCCGTTTGTGTTAGTTTTGGACGTAGCCTACTGTTCTGTAGGCTATACCATCCAGCAAATATCTTACCTTTGGAAAAAAAGGGAAAAAAGATATTGACTAATATTTATTTTGTGGATGTCAATCCTGCAAGGAACCAGCACGTTCATTTCTTTTTCTTTTTTAAATAGACTAATCAATAATATGTTACTCTCTCTTATGCATATATGTGTTCAGTTATCTTTATACTTGCTTTTCTTATATTTAAACGATTTTGCCTGTAAATTCATGCTTTAAAAATGCAGCTAATCTTTCATATTTTTGATATATCTCACAGCACAACCAAGAGCCATCAGCCCTTCAGCCTGATCCCAGGTTTTGTCATTAGAGGTGAAATGAGAGCCATCGTCCCAAAACCTCAGTGATCTCAACAATCTGATGAAGAGAATAACAGACGGTAACTGTATGTCAAACACATTCTCCTCTTTACTATTCATCTGAGATGTTACATCACAGCTGGAAGTCTGCCTAGTCATGCAAAAATATCAACAAAATATCAGATATTAGATATTCATTTAAGGAACAAAATGTTACAAGCCTGAATATTTTAAATATCAAATGTCGGTTTGAATGCTTACCTGCTGCAAAAGAAAAATGAACTGGCACAGCAACTCAACCTCCTTCATAGATTATGTCATCATTATATCATCACTTGCAAATATAATATGTGCCAATAACATCTGTAAAATAGAGAACAAAACAAGTGAATCCAGCAGCCTGTATCCATGTGCTTACATCCTGTTCATTTATTAAGATTGAGTGGTGGAGACAGACTGGAGGACTCATGCTAAAATGAAACCTTGATTACAGTAAAATGGACTGATTATAATTATTAAACATTATTAAAGCTCAGCAATAAACAGCAATAGTGTTACAAACACCAAGGTCATGCGTTCAATTCCCAGGGAATGCATGAGCAGAGAAAATGTAAATGCAAAATACTTAGAATAAAAGCTTCTGCCAAATGCGTATACTGTTCAGAAATTTGGGGTCAGTGTTGTTATTTTTTGATCTTGCTATTCATCAAAGAATACCAAAAAATGCACCATGGTTTCTATAAAAAAATATTAAAAAGAAATGTTTATTGAGCACCAAATCAGTATATTAGAGTGATTTCTGAAGGATCATGTGACACTGAAGACTGGAGTAATGATGCTGAAAATTCAGCTTTGCCATCACAGGAATACATTACTTTTTAAAATATATTCAAATAGTTATTTCAAATGATTTTTGATCAAATAAATGCAGCCTTGGTGAGCATAAGAGACTTCTTTCAAAATTGTTATACTATTATTTGTGCCTGTATCTCAATTAAATTAATACAATTGCAATTGCATAGTCAATTGAATGTCATGTTTCAAATATTTCGTTTTAAACAAGCGCAGTGAAGAATGTATTTATGTTCCCCAGCGTCTGCCATTTTCATTCCAATGAAAACTAAGGAAGTCAAGTCTGTTTATCTTTAGTTTTTTTTTTTTTTTAACTATTTTTACACATATTGAAATAGTCGCTATTATTGCAGCCTAGTTGAAAGAGTAACTATTATAACTATTTTTATTGAAAGGCACAACCCAAATAATGGTGGAAATGTTGGTGAATTTTTGTGGCTGTCTGAAGTCCTAATGTCGGCTATTTTATTCAGTTTTCCCCATCAGTTCAGCAGCTTTTTATTTGAACTGTGGTAAGATTTGTTTTCCATTACACATTCTTCAAGAAATGACATTGGTTTATTGTGCTTAACTTCAGAAATTATTTTAGAACTGAAAACAGATTGGTAAAAATGATGGCTGTCTGCTGGCGGCGTGTTGCTTCTGTACATTCAAATACATTTCAGTTCAGTTCATAAATCTTACTGCATTCATATTATGAGTCTACACTATAGCAGAGATGGCAATATTTCATGGCAATATGCACAGTATTAAATCCATTGGAATTTACTTTTATTTGCTGTCTAATAGGATATGAGTGTTTACAATATATGTCCCCTTATTCCAGTTTGTGGTTTCTATGGAGCATTTCATGAATGATCACATCAGTATTGTTTGCCATTGTAGTCATCATTACCTTTGTTAACACCTTTGAACTAACAAAGTCATGAGATGATCTACCATTAACAAACATCAATCATATCAAGATTGTTACTGAAGATTAAAAGAGGCATTACAGTTAAGGACCTTTATTTGTAATGATTTTATCTTTTCCTGAAAGCATTTCTGTTCTGCATCACTTTGAAAAATTCACAATGAAACCCATTGAATATGTTTTTGATGATCTTAAAGACATTTTTTTTTTCTAAAGGCCTGCATGTGCTTCTTTTTATTTATTCATATTAAACAGCGTATCTCAACCGGGGGGCTGGGCCCCACTAGAGGCCCTCTGCAAACTTCCAAGGGGGTCACAGGATGACTTCAGCTATTTACTTTGTTGCTGTTGTTGCTGTTGTTGTTGTTGTTGTTGTTGTTGTTGTTGTTGTTGTTGTTGTTGTTGTTGTTGTTAATGTAATCGAACTCTAATTTCAATTCAAACAAAATCAAGATCCGAATCAGAAAGAGCTTTATTGCCAAGTGTGCTTGCACACACAAGGAATTTTTCTTGGTGCTGAAGCTTCCAGTGCACATATACAATACAAACACAACAAGAACACAGTAATACAAATTCTAAGAATAAAAATATGAAAAATAGTATAAAAAATATAAAGGACAAAGATAAAGGGCAACTCAAGTTTCTTTCAGTTGTATTATATTGTTCTTATCGAAGAACAGTTCTCAGTTCTCTTTGAGTCAAAAAGATTGAGAACCACTGATTCCAAATGGACTTATTAGTAGTAATAGATTGTAAGTAAACACAGCTAACAATTGTCCGGCATGCATGGAAATTCCTTCCTTCAGGACTGCTGGACAATTGGTTTGAGACATTTCTACGCATGTGCAAATAAAAACTTTTTAAACTTTTTGGTAATGTTATAAATCTCATACTTTTACATACTCATACATTTGTTTTGTTTCAAAGTTTCTGTTGACTTTTTACTATGACGTTGCAAAAGGTTGTTTTCCAAAGACAAACAGTTCCATTATGACCCACCAGATGTCGCTAAACCCTCGATCCTCTGGTGCTTCACCCATCCCAGCATTTCAAGTTTGTATTTATTTGAATGGTTCTTCCTTCCCTCTGAAATCAACTCAAATTCCCGGTTCTTCCTGGCTGTGCATGGACATGCGCTGGGATATATAACGTGTTCTAGGATGCATAGACAACTTTACACAATGTTATGGTGGGTGCTTGCGAAACACGATTGGCTGATAACGCTGTTCACGTTATATGTTTTGTACGTGCCAAGTCCTTGTTTGCTAGCAGGTGATTAGCCTGACTTGTTTGTTTAGCAACTAGCGTGTTTTCATCCTCTGCTTTGATATGCACAAGCCAGTGTGAGTTTAGGGTAGTCTCTAGACTTTTAGTCACAGATTATTGACTGTTTGTCAAAGTGTAGTTGACTTAATTAGCTCGCTAGTGCTAACAGACCTTAAACCTAAACAGCAACGTCATATCATTGGAGGCCTAAAGCTCCGTCTGACAGATGTCCAGACATTTACCAGGAACATTAGCTTGTTATTCTGAAACTTAATAGGTAGGTTTGATAAACGGTTCATAGATTTGTCCTCGCTCTGACTCAGCGTAACGTGCTACGTGGTAAGACGTACATTTGAAAATGACAAAGTTTCTCTTTTGTATGTGGTAATGAAATATGCAGTACGCGTTACAGTAGCATGTTATTAATGTTATAACTTGTGCATAACATGTATATAGTGTTGTCTTGATGGGTTTTTGAGTCACAGCGCTTGCAATTTATATTAGAATGATTATAGAATGATTATAAGCTCTAAAATAGAAGCTACGCAATCGAGGATTTGAGTAAACAGTATCTGTTTGCTTTAACAGCATCATGCATCCTGTGCCAGCTAATGTGTTGTTTGCTATTGTGCTCTAGAGTCCCTTATTATGGCCACTGGAAGTCATGTTGGAAGTAATGCAGAAGTCCATAGGCTCAAGCAGGCCCAGCCCCATGATCTTCTCAAACGTATGGTTTGTTCTGGAGATGAGAAGAACATGAGGGAGGTGAGTAAAAGCCCGTTCACACTACGATAACTATATAGCATTCACACCAGCAGACGATATCGTTCTATGTATTCTAAGCTCGTGTTTGTTTGTCACTTTAAATACTCGAGCTCGTTACAGCAGGATTGATTCTGATTGGCTGTCAATGTTTTTAGCGTTCATCAGCTGGATAAAATCGTTCTGAAAACGATCGTTTCTCTATATCGTTATAGCTGCAGTGTGAACTCTGCTATTCTTTAATATTGAGAACGATAGAACTGTATCTTTATCGTTATGAAGTACCCCTTTAAAGTCGGGTAGTGTGTGGTCCTCAGTCATTTAGTTTATTATGCAAAAATGTATGTATGAATTAAAATCTTTTCACATTTTAAGAGTCAAGTAATTTATTCCAACCTTTAGGAACACTAGTTTAAACTGTTATTTCTTTTCAGGTGGATTATTCACTTATAAAGGACGAAACCGATCAAGAGAGGTATGTTTTTGGGCCAAAAATTAAATGTTTATTTGTTTATTGAAAACTCTTACTGTTTATATGTTTATTCCTTGGTTTGACAAGCTCACATGGGAAAATGTCATTTTCAAGATATGAGCATGTTTTATCCTCAATCCCACAGATTTCCAGTGGGCCGTTGTGTGCACAAATACAGCAAAGCGAAGCGAGCAGTGGTGAGCAAGAAGAAAACGCGTCAATCCGTGGTGGGATCAAGAGTATGTCGGAGATTGCCCAACACAAGCAGGACATCTGACATGGCAAACAAAGAAAATGAACTGACCTGTGCTGATGACGTGCAGGCTATTCTTTACAGTGATAACTGTGGGTTCCCTGTGAACTCAACAGACGCCTCAAAAATGGCAGGAGCTGGCTCCAAGTACAGTGATTATTTCACTGAGGTGAGTTAAGCTGAATGTGAATGCTAATATTTTTGCTGACTATGTTCTTGTCATTCTAAGCTGGTGTTCTGGAAACTTTTTTTTTAAATTACTGATTGTCCATCTGTGATATTGAAAGCCCTCTATTTTTGTTAAGGGTGCTTCGATCAGGATTTTTGGGGCGATTAGTGATCACTGGAAGTAGTGTTAATAATAGAAATAAATAATACGATTCTACAGTGACGATTCTATTTTAAGTACAAAAAAATTAAGAGATGAGAGTATGAATTGACGACTTTTTATTCATTTGCAAGAAACGTGCAACATATTCTATTCCCTCTCTTAGAGGTGATTATGAACAGTTTAGAGTTTAACAAATAGCTTTTCTGTGAAAAATAAAAAACGGATGAAAAAACGGCTTTGTCAACAGAAAGTAATCAAATGTAAAAATGAGTGATATTCTCTCTCTTTTCTTGTTTGATTAACATCAATTACACAGACAGCAGCAGAAAAATTAGGTTGCTGTCACTTTAAGCCGATTGCAAGGACCCAATAAACTAAAACACATGTGACTTAATACACATAAGTTCACTTAAGACACAACCAATGTTTTTTGAGCGAATACTCACCATGCCAAGTATTTTGACAGATTTCTGTGTGTTTTTAACCATTTATGTGCAAACCTGAAGCTCAAAGTTCACTTGCTTGTCCTTGTTCGTTGTTGCTCCATCTCATGGCATGCGCACAGAAAGCTGTAGGGAAACACAGTATCACTTTAGTGGCTTAATGCCGTTTTGATAATCTAGGACGTCCTGCAATTTAGCAACAGTAGGCTGTATTTTATTACAGTCGCTGATTTAAATGTTAAGTTTGGGCTTTTATGGAGGATTGAAAGCACACTGCTGTAAAGGAAAGAAATGCTCTAAAATCGCACATCCCTAGTTTCTTGCTGTCATTGCTGCAGGGTTGCTATTGTTGCAATAGTCTCTGCTCTCTGCAATGATGTTGATGTTGTTTATTGTCCTTTTCAGACACCTTGTAGAACTGCCAGACCGGGGAATATAGTGAAGCAATTTTAACTGCGCATAGAGAAATTCAGATCGACGCCCGATCAATCGGCGCAACCTTAATTTTGGGGGTATATCGGTCATGGCAAAGTGTGATCTATCAGAAAATTGCATTATTTGTATTAACTTTATCATTTGTTGCATTTCAGTTATCAAAGGACCATGAAGCAATGAATCATGTGCTCTTTGGAAGGAATCTCAGACTAAATGTTGCTTTGACTCTTTGGCGGAAAAACGCAAGTGAACTAGTGGCATACTTGAACAGGTTAGCAGTTTGACATTTACTGTATTAACTGTTCCAAATGACACAAAATATACCCTGTATGCTACCATCATTTTGCTTTGAAATAAATTAATAGTTTTATTAAGCAAGGATGCATTAAATTGATCAAATGTGACAATAAACAATATTTTTACATTTAACCATGTAAAAGTCTAAGCGGCACAACTGTTTTCAACATTGATAATAAGACCTGTTTCTTGAGCAACACATTAGCATATTACAATGATTTCTGAAGGATCATGTGACACTGAAGACTGGAGTAATGATGCTGAAAATTCAGCTTTGCCATCACAGGAATACATTTCATTTTAAAATGGAAAACTGTTGTTTAAATTTGTAATCATATTCTACATTAATACTGTTTTTACTGTATTTTTTTTAATCAAATGAAGCCTTGGTGGGCACGAGACTCCAAACCTTAGTAGTGTAAATGAAATATTCAAGATATCTATAGAGTCTATAGATAAATCTATAGATTTGTCTTAAAAGTAAAAAAAAAGGCAATTAATCACACTGTAATGTCATATTGATGCTTGCAATTCTAACTTTTATGAGTCGTCAGTGGAACACCATGGTAACTAATTAACTTTTTTTTCCTCCAGAATACAAGACACAGGGGTGCTTATTGACTGCTTGCCTGTACTTACTAAAAGGTAGTGCATTTAAAACCTTTATTATATTTAAAAAAATAAATAAAAAAAAGTTTGTCACTTGATAGACGTTGTTTCATACCAGTTTCTCCCTCTATAGTCTTCAGGAAGAACAGCCATGCATTTCAATAGGCTGTTGTGTTGACCTTTTACCACAAGTAAAAATGATTCTCAATGCTAAATATGAAGAGTAAGTATTTTGACCTTTTTATACATGCGCGCACACATATTTGTTGCTTTCTGTCGCCAATTGCTATTATAATTTCTCCCCAAATTAATTAATCTTTCAAACTGTTCAATCTTTTCCAGACACCTCATCGTAGCTTTACACTGGGTTCAATCTATCATTAAAAATTGGTGGTCTGAGCTCTCCACAAACAACATAAGCTTGCGTGATGGCTGTTCAAATGACAGGTGCTTAATTTGTATATGTATGTACAGAAATACAATGCCAGAACATCTAATAAATGTTTGCTAGGAGGTGTAACTGAACGTGTTTGCATCCAGCAGGAATGTTCAGGCAATGAAGACAATGCTGCTTGAACTGTGGGAGGGGAAGAGTCACTTAAGCTCAGTTCCAGGAACTGTCGGTGAAACGGCAAAGGTGAAGTGTTCTTTGTGAAGTAAAAAAATAAATAAATAAACTTTATAAAAATCAGTTTGAACTTTTTACCTTACTAGTGCTCTCTTTTCTTTTGTAGGTGATTGAATCATATGTGTCACAACTGCGCTGATGTATCAATGTAGCACACTAAGGAGAAAACCACTACAAACTCTTGGTGCATTTTAAGCTCTTTGATCAGCTTGTAGCTGGTGAATCTGAAGCTCGGTAGGCTGTGGTGAATTGGGGATAGATGAACTGGACAATTCAGACACTCCGATTTCAGCACTGGAGGAGGAACTCTTCCTGCAGGCACTGAATGACTGCTTCACATTGAAGTGGACTTGTTAACGGGCACGTAATCAACTCCATGAGACTCTCTGGAATCAGGCGACTCACTGAAGTGCCAAGCAGAAGTTTTAACTGTTGCACTTGTAGTGCTATGGTGTGAATCTGCTTAAGTGGATGTGATTGTATAAGTGTAACTAGATGTTTTTTTTTTCAGTCATGCACTTGAATTGCAGGAGTTTTAAGTTATTAGTGTTGTTGTCCATTGCCCCGATCATGAATGGATATTTGAGTGTAACGTGTACATAGTGATTTTCTTTTAATGAACTTTCAAATAAATTTACATAATCTGAATGATTTTTTTTTTTTTTTTAAGTTTATATGAATACTTACATTTTACATGCATGCTATTTGACTAAGATAAGAAAAAAGTCCCAACCATTCCGTTCAGGCACAACCCCAATCACAAGGGAAGTGAATTGCGAGAGAAAAGATTGTGGCTAATTAATACTAAAAACAAGCTGTGCGAAATTTGCAGACAAAAAAAAGATTAATATTTTGGTTCAGAAAACTGACTGAACATGATTGAGTTGACAGGAGCATTTCAAAGCTTTGACTATTGGGCCCAAAAATAAGTTACCGGTACTAAATATTTAGCAGTAGTAACAATACAAATTAAATACACAGTATTTTGACACAATCGACTCATATTTTTTAAAAAAAATTATCGGCGTACAAACTGAACTGGGAGACGATAAAATACAAAATAAACAAATACAATGCAATAAAACGGCAATATGTGCCTATATGAATTTACTGGAACGATAAAGAGTATTTAATATGATGCAGCACAATGTCATGATGTAAAAGAAAGGGTGAATCGGCTTTTAAACCCTTTATTCGACATGAGCTTTCTGAAAAGAACGGTGTGGGTCTGTCTGTGACCAAGCGAGGCCCCGCCTCAACGATAATCACGTGGAACAAGTTTTTCCGGTCTCTGCTTTTTTTGTGATTTCCGCTTACCGTTTACTTCCTTCAGCTGAGTCCTATTCCTGTGGTCCATATCGACGCGGAGTGAAATATTGTCCATTACAAACGTCTTATATATCGTGTGACAAAGCACGATGCAATACATTAAATGTATATTAGATGTATATATAGCGTTGCAGGCTTTGTTTGCATTGTCGTGGTGTTTTTCTGACGCAGAGTCGGGGCCTGTAGCAGGTTCTCAGTCGAATGGAGACCGTTTCAAAATTGAAGGACGAGCGATCGTTCCTGGAGTGAAAACACAAGACTGGATCTCCACAGCCCGAATCCTGGTGGAGGGGGAGGAATATGTTGGGTTTCTCAAGTGAGTTACATCACCAGCAATGCTAGCGTCAAAAAGAGCGATGTAAATATGAGTGTGTGTGTGTGTGTGTGTGTGTGTTAGAGCTCGATTTACAGCAGCATGTCTCAAAAATGACAATAATGATCTTGTTTGAAGCATTCTGTTATATAACTCCATTTTCATAATGTGTTATTGTGAAATACAATCTGCAGGCTATATGGAATGTTATTGCAGGGCATAAGAAATTCACATTGGATGGGCAGGGGTTTCAAAACATGCCTTTATTAAACGAGGTTTTGCCAAGATGACAATTAACCACATCAATTTCCCTTATAGGACTGATGGGAGCTTTGCTGTCAACGATGTGCCCTCTGGCTCATATGTGGTTGAAATTGTATCACCATCTTTCAGATTTGATCCTGTTCGGGTGGACATTACCTCCAAAGGGAAAATGAGGTAGCTAACATTTCAAATTCTTCTAACATGTCTCTTCGTGAACACCTCAGTTAATATCAAGATGTTGCTGAATCACAGGGCACGCTTGGTGAATTACATCAAAACCTCTGAAGTTATGCGACAGCCATACCCTCTTCAGATCAGATCCAGTGGTCCACACACATACTTCATGAAGCGGGAAACCTGGGGCTGGACTGATTTTCTGATGAACCCAATGGTATGATCATATGGTTTCTTTGTTAATTTTTTTCTTTTCAGATGTGTTGTACTTGTGATTTAACTGGATATTAATCACAGTCATATAGTGTATATACACGTCTCATATAAACAGAACTAACAATAAGCAATATATTCTTATAGCACTTATTAACATTTCTTACTGTTAGTTAATAAAAATGTTCAAGTTACTTCACAGTGTATTAACAAATGTTAATAGATACAATGTTTTATCTTAAAAATGCATTAGTACATTTTGAGATTAACATAAACTAAGATTAATAAATGCTGTAGAAGTATTGTTCATTCTTAGTTTATTTGTATAATTTAACTAATGCTGTTAACTAATCTTAAAGGGTTAGTTCACCAAAAAATGAAAATTCTGTCATTAATTACCCTCATGTCATTCCAAACTCGTAAGACCTTCTTTCATCTTCTTTCATCACACAAATGAAGATACTTTTGATGAAATCTGAGAGCTCTCTGACCCCTCCGTAGACAGCAATGTCAACCGCGCAAAAGTGTCGCTTCTTAATATTAATTATTAATATATTTATTTTTAAGGTTGAACCACTGTAGTCACATGGACTATTTTAACAATGTCTTTACTACCTTTCTGGACCTTGAAAAGTAATTGCGAAAGTAATTATTGACGCAATGTTAATTTTTGGGTGAACTAACCCTTTAACATATGAAACCTTATTGTAAAGTGTTTCCTTACCAGTATTACAAATGCACATTCATTCTCTTGTATTTAGACTTCACTTTTAAAATGTTTTTGTTGTCCTTAGGTCATGATGATGGTCCTTCCTTTATTAATCATCGTCCTGCTCCCAAAGGTGGTAAATACTAATGATCCTGAGATGAGAAAGGTAATACAAAACATACTTACAAGTATTATATTCTAAACACACATCCTCATCCACTGTATATTTATTTATTAATAATGTTAATAATAATGTATTAATGTTTTTGTTTTTTTCCTGCAGGAAATGGAGCAATCTATGAATATGTTGAACCCTAACCCAGAATTGCCAGATGTTTCTGAATTCATGACTAAATTGTTCTCCAAAGGGTCCAGTAAGTCTGGCGGAGGGAACAAAGGCAGCAGAAGTGTTGCTCTGAAGAGGAGGTAGTGCCATGCACTTAGGATCATTTTGTCGGTTTTCTTTAACACTGTTTTACTGGTTATCGTCCCTCTTCTTTTTAATATACGAACATATTTCTTTTTCAACTGAAATGCTTGACAAAGCCGGACTGTGTTTGCACTGTGCTACTTTTCCATGCTTAATATTCTTCTTTAGATGCATTGTTAATAATCAGATCATTTTAATCATTGCAATGATACACTGAAAACTATACATAACATTTAAAAACCAGTACAGTACAGATGGAGCAAGGCATGAATTCATCCTTTTTTTCTTTTCTTTTTTTTTTAATAGGATGTTTTAACTTTAAAAGTAGAATGAGTGTGAAAGTAAAGGATTGGTCAAGATTCCAAAAGGAAACTGAGATATTCAGTTTTGCTGAAACATTTCAATATCTTGCAATTAACATGATGGTAGTTTTATTGCTGCTGCGTATAACATTCATCACACAGATATGATTCCTTCTCAGAATTGAGGGCAATGCAGTTACACCTCCGTTACGACTTGAATAAAGGATTTAGGAAGTACAATTTAGCATATTGTGGTTGTTTGGCTGTTGAGTTCTTTGGGTTGATGCAATAGACCTCAAGTCATATAAAGCCAGACTGTAGTTGTTTTGCTCAGTTTGTCACAAGCTTTCTGGTATATTTTAAAAGCACATTTGAGCTTAAGAGTCATCTTTGCAGTGATGCCATGTGTGTTTTCAGACCAGCCCGAAGAGGTGACATTGACCCCAATTCTGTTTCATAACTACTTGAAATAAAGCTTCTAGGTTATTATATTTACTATATCTTGTTGGGTTTTTACAAGACTGTGAATGAAGATGAGAAATGCATATGATTTTAAGCTATGAAGTATAAACTTATTTAAATTGAATTGAAATAAACTTTGTTGGGAAATATCCTTAACATCTTGCTTATTTGCTTACTTTTCTCCGCGTGATGCTTGGATGGTAATATGTGTGGAGAATGGGATCAACATTTAAGACTACACTCATGATAATAAGTGACTGCTAAACTGTTGCAAGTTTGTCAGACTATTTGTTTGACTAAAAAAAATTATGTGGAAGACGGAACCCCTGCCAAATCCAGACTGACGGAATGTTTCAGTTGGTAAATTTCATCTTAAAACATTTATTTCACAAATTAAATGGCATGTCATCACAACACAAAGAGTAGAGATTTCTTAAACAACATGAATGGAAAACAGTCAGTTAAAATCCATAAATGTGCTTCTTTGATGTAAATGTTTAAACGAGTTGAGATCTAAGTCATGGCACCAAAAATACGTATGTTTTCTATTTAATTTGAGCCACTGCACATTGGACTTATATGATGTTGAAGAAATGTTTGAAATGTGCTTCATTTCACATGATATAATGTAATGTAAAATCTCTGACATATCATGGATATTACATCCAGAGTGAAGCTACAATCTCTCTACAGAAGTGATGGTTTGCCAGCTCCAAAATCTGAAGATCCATATCTAACAAAGTCTAGTTCTGAAAACATAATACAACATTGCTTTGCACACTAGATATTTCAATGTTTACATTTCTATGCATGCAGCATCACTGACATGACCAATGTGTACAATACATCATATTTAAAATCATTCTATCACAAAAAAACACTGTTTTTGGTATCTATAATTAAAACTTCACAGTCCATATCTTTATTTGTCCACACCATCCCTAGCCTTTAGACATTACACAATGTTAAAATACACACTACTGTGTAAAAAAACAGATTAGAATATTATTAATAAATCATATTTTCAATAAAAATACGTATGCAAGAGGAATTCAAAGGAATAATATAGAAATATGACACTATGCACAGCATAAACTAAATGTAATGTTAGCCATCTCTGTTGTGTTACTTATGTATTTAATGGTTTTGACCAGACCAGTACAGTTTCTCCTCTCCTTTATTTTTCTTCCATTTGCAGAGGACTAACATCCAAAAGGTCTTCTGAAAGGTCTTGTTGCATAGGGCATAACACATAGGGTTGATGGTGCTGTTAACATAGCAGAGCCAGTAGCCCAGATGCCAGAGGGACACTGGGATGCATTCAGAACAGAAGGTGGAGATGAGCACCATGATGTTGTACGGGGTCCAGGTGAGGATGAAAGCCAGAAGGATGGCACTGAGAGTCTGCGCAGCCTTTTTCTCCTTGATAAGGACCATTCGTTTACGCTTGGTCATCTGGATCTTCAAGTTTGGATCTTCTGGTTTGGTAGAAGACGATGTGGATGGAGGAGCCTGTGGCTCTGTGGACTGACGATGATCTGTGTTTATTCTCTCGGTCTCGTTACTACCTTGCAAAACGGTGATGTCACTAAGGATCGGCTTGAACTTGTATGACATGCATTTCTTATTGTTCGCCTGGGAGCATTTTGCAAGATCACTTAGATAATTGCTGTCTTCGTAACAGTCCAGCTGTCCATTTTTATTGAGAGTCGATTCTTGGTTCTTGAAAGATTCTCGCGGGGTCATCTCAGAGACAGACCGCTCATCTTCTTCTGAGGATGTGTAACTGTTCAAGGTGGTGACCTGGTCTGATTTTGTCCACAAGTCATCAGACTGCATCGTTGTCCTAGTTGCGTAACTCTGGTTGGACGAAGACCATGACGCTTGAGTCCCGTCCCTTTTGTTTTTAAAGCTAAAGCATTGTAGTATTGGTTTCCGTGCTTTAGAGTCTTCACGACTGTCCAGCGATGGGTTTCCTTGGAGTTCTGCTAAGTTCTTTGTGCGTTTCTCTGTTTCTCTGTAGATTTTGCAATATAAAATTGTCATGATGGATACCGGGACATAAAAGGCTGCTATGGCTGTCCCAAATGTAATTGTGGGTTCTGAGAAAAACTGGATCTGGCATTGGTCAGGAGGAACTGTCCTCTCTCCGACAAAGTACTGCCAGCACAGAATGGGTGGAGCCCACAATATAAACGATATCAACCAGGCCAAGCCAATCATGATGCCTGCACGTTTCGGGGTCCGTTTAGCCCTGTAGGTAAGTGGTCTTGTAATGGAGAAGTATCTGTCAAAGCTGATGACCAGCAAGTTCATCACTGATGCATTACTTGCAACATAGTCAAGGGCCAACCACAGATCACATGCGATATTCCCTAAAGACCAGTATCCCATGAGAATGTAGGATGTGTACAGGTTCATGGAGAACACGCCGATAATGAGGTCTGCAAAAGCTAAACTCAGTAAGTAGTAGTTGTTAACAGTCTTGAGTTGGCTGTTGACCTTGAAAGAGAGCATCACCAGAACATTCCCCACTATTGTGATGAGACTCACAACAGCTGACACTGTTGCAATAGTTATGACCTCCAACAGACTGTATGGGGCTGGCAGGACCGCAGAGACATTTCCACTTGCAGTTAAATTTTGAATATCCATGTCCATCCTGTTACTGCTGACAGGTTAGTAAATGCTGGATGAAAGTTGCACTGTATTCTTCATGCTCATTTGGCAATGGATAATCTGAAAACTGAGAACAAAGAGACATTTCAAAAACGTAAAAAATGCATGTGTGTGTCTGTGACACCTATAAAAAATTGTAATAAGGATAATAAACAAGTATACCACACTAAAGCTTTACAATGAAATGTGGGCTTTTCTAAAGAAAACATCCATAATACACATTCAAGTCTTGATTTGATCACACTTTATTTGCGTCTGTTGATTTTGATTGTAAGTACAAAAAGGCTGTTTTCTCAAAATTAGTCTTTTTTTTTCTCATTCTCTGAGCCATTTCAGTAGTACTGTACATACACCAAACTTTCCAGTTTTATTATTATTTATTTTATGTATATTATGTATCTGAAGGTTTTTACAGAGGATTATTATTATATAATTTTATTTTATATAACATTTTATTTAGACAAACATGGTAATTTTGTTGACATCTATTTTCTGATTTATGGAGTGATTAAAAAGATCTAAAAACTTGTCAACTGACTGAAAGAAGAACTTTGAACCTGGCTTTATCCAATTTTCAGATTTCTGTTCTGGAAATGTATGCAAATGGGAGCAAAAATTTATAAAATTCCATATTCAAAAACATAGCATTCCAGAAAACCTGTAATTTAAAAATAGTCTTAATATACTGTGATTAATCGATGTATAGTGATATCTATTAGTTCAATTTTACCTTATTCACTTAAGACATAAATTCTTAATTATTAAAAAGAAAGAATTTTTAGGACCATTACGATTTTTTTTGCAATATGACAAGCACTCAGTAATAACAGTTACTAGTTAGTAATACGAATACATAAAAAGTAATACGGAGCTAGTTGTATGAGCGGAACGTTTCTCCATAGAAGAGGGTTCTTTTTAAATGTAACAACTTGTGGTGTTACACGATTACGGTCTCGGTATTAGTTCTAATTTTCATATTCAGTTATGGAGAGTAGACATAATCGGGGACGCGGTGATCAGTGGAAAAGAGGAGGAGGTGGTGGAGGAGGTGAAGCTAACGCCGACAGTTCGCGAGAGCACAGGGGTCGCGGAAGAGGGGGCCACCATCGTGGAAGAGGCAAACGGGACCATCGTAGAGGAAGAGGGTGCGAATATGCACCTCCTGCAGACTTCAGAGTGTTTCGACGAGTGAGTGTCACTTTTACAACAATCACCATGACAACCATAGTTTCTACTGAGATACCACAGTTGCTCTTTCTACATAATACTATAATTATTGCATTAAGAATTACTATAAACCTCTGGTAACTGTATATTAGACACAAATGTCATAAATATTAAATATCTAAAAAATTAAATAATGTCACAAGCATTAAGAGAGACTGTCACACTGTTTGAATGATATTAATGGAATAAATAATTAAATATTTCATTTATGGTATTTCTGTACGAACATTGCTGCATTAGAATGTGTTGGCTGGAGTTAACATAGTCGTTAAAAAGTTGTATTAATATATTAGAAACCAAATAAACCAAACCAATGAATAACCATTAAAAAATTCTTAGTCAGTCATGTATATGTAAGTATTCATTGTATGTATTTTGTCATGCTTGTCATCCTTTTTCAGAATCAAGATGACCATGAAAACAAAGAAAACTTTGAGGAAGTGGAGGAGGACAAGACCTTTTCCAGACGAAAGCTTGAGTCCAACTGGGACCGTTATAAGGAATCTGAGAAAGAGGAAATTAATGAAGATGTACCTACACAAAGAGGCACAGACTATCATGTTCTCCTCACTTCAGCTGGTAAGACATATTGCCCACTTAAATCTGTGTCATATTTCCCCCGTGCATCTGATATAGCTCATGCAGGCAGGAGATCAAAACTTAAAATTAATGTAGAACAACGATGGTGTTAACCAGCTGTCCTGCTGTGCGCTATTGAGATACTGAAGGCCACGAGAAGGGCAAAGCTCTATTTCTGTTGCACGGTTGAATCTGATTGATGGAGGACTCATCTCATGAGCAACAGTTTTTGCCATGTTTACAAATAGCACAGAGTTTATTATTTTTTTAATACTTCTATTCAGCAGGTATGCATTAAAATGATCAAAAATGGCAGTAAAGGCATTTGTAATGTTACAAAAGATTTCTATTTCAAATAAACGCTGTTCTATTGAACTTTTATTTATCAAAGGATCCTGCAAAAAGATTATCATGTGTGTTCACAAAAATATTAGTAGCACCACTCTTTTCAAATTGTATATTTATAAGAAAGCACCAAATCACCATATTAGAATGATTTCTGAAGGGATCATTTGACAATGAAGACTGGAAAAACTGGGTGAGCATAAGAGACTTTTTCCAAAAACATAAGTCTTACTGACCCCAAACTTTTGAACGGTAGTGTATAAGCAAGTTAAAACATGGAGATTGTTGTAATGGGTTTTCAGGAAATGCCCATAACCAAAGCAATACACGATTAGATGTGCTGCCAAGTTCCTTTATTGATGTCAGTAAGTGAATGCAGAGATTGTACATTTTGTTCAGGTCATTAACACAACTGTCTAATTATTCAAAAGGCGTTTGTGCCTCAAATTTAATGAGCCTAAATTTTCTGTAAGTGCAGAATAAGTTTCCATTACGCTGTTCTCTTGAGGGAATTTTCTTTGCTCAATTTGCTTCTCATTTCCCTAATCTGCTTCCTCAAAAGCCACATTGATATTCATGAGATATATTTGTGTCATCTAATTTTACGACAGGATTGCACTGCCTCTTGTGGTATTGCAAAAGAAAAAACGATTTATCCCTCATGCATATCTGTGCAAACATACGCACTAGGAAATGTCATGTTAGTAGCAATCTGTTTCTGTTTGTTGTGGCCGAACCGTTAAAGTTGTACTCCAAACTAAATTGGAGCACTTAATCTGTTTTGTTGCTCTCTATTTTTTCCTGCGTTGTTCCCTGCACATTCACGATTAGTCATCAGAGGTTCAAACTCGCTGATCCCTGTGAATGTGGGTGGAATTTGTATCTGTTCTCCAGAGCGAGTATTGTATCCATGACTTTAGGAAATGTGTAAGACAGCTTTTCCATCATGATGTGGTCGTACAGCACCATTTGTTTGCTATATGATAACAACAAAAGAAATGGTTCAGTGATTTAACTTGACTTCTTTGATGAAGACTCTTTTCTGTCTTTTAAACCGTGAAATAAGACTTTACAAGTTTTGTTTGACTTAGCAAGATATATAAATATGGTCACACCTCTTGGTCAAATATTGCAATATAATGACTGCAGCTAAGTTATAAATAGAAAGATGGCTATTCCGGTTTGTTCAGCTTCACGTGTCTTTCAAAGTTGCCTGACCTTCCCTGCGATACTCAACTTACTGTCCTTTATCTCATTATGATTCTGCCAGCAGGCCCTGATTAGTGTGTGTGGTGGTAACGGACTGATTAGGTACCAAATGAGTGTAATTCAGCTTTTACCAGGGAACACCCTTCAATTACCCTTGAGCTTTCTCGTAAATGACCTTAATCTGGATTCTTTAAAGGGTTAGTTAAGTTTGCCTAAAATTAAAATTGTCATCATTTAGTCACTACATGGGTGTGAGTAAATAATAAAAAAATTTAGTCGTTTTTAGTAATTTTATGCTCACTTTGAACTTTTTATTTCCATAATTGTATATTCTGTAACTTGCAATTACACAGATTCCATTAAAACAGACGAGTTGTCTTCTTCATGGCAGCAGGTGCTTGCACCTGTTTGTCGCCCACAGGGTAGTTTGTTGTGTTTAATCAGTTTGAGTGAGGAAATTGTCACGCAGTTCATAGAAAACTCATTCTGGTTTCTTAACCATTCTCTAACGCAGGTGTAGCAATGTTATGTAACGGAGACAATATTTTTTGCAAGGTTTGATTTGCATTCAGCAGCAAGATTGCTGTAATCTGTTGATTTGCACTGATCTATTATGCGTGGCAAATAATGGTCCCTGGATGGTGTATCTGTTAGGCTATCACTTTAAAGAAAACTACGTTTGTCAGATAACAATTGATAATCTGCTCAACGTGAGGCTTCATGCTGTAGCAAATATTTGATGCAATCATTTTTTGTGCATAATGCTGTCACACAGATGGGTAATTTTATTTAGTCTAATCTCTCAGTTGATCAGAGATTAATCTGTCAGAAACACTCAACATCTTTAAATTTGAACACCATCATCCAGTCCTGGTCACTGACTCACTGTAGCAGTGAACTTGTAGCTAGGGCCAGCATCATAGGACATTGCTCAATCATTGGGAGTTCTTTTAAGTCTCAGAATGAACCTGCAACTCTCATTGCTTTGAAAATCCACTATGAGGAAGAATGTGGTAGTAATTGTTGCCTCCTAATACAAGGTAATAATGATCTCCTTCAGATGAAATTGATGTGTAGATCCCTCTTAAGAGGGCACAATCTCCCGCTTAAGATGGTTGAATATTTAAATATTTTGTAAACACAGCCATATTAGCTTTGCATTGATTTCTAGTTTCGGTAGGAGTCCGTATTGTCAACAGTTTAGAATATTAACAGGAAATGTAAAAAAATAAATGTGCATGTGAATATAATATTTCTATTTAATTTAATATTAAACACTTTACATAACAGTAAGGTTACATTTTTTAACAACATTAGTAGTTGATGCATTGTTTTACAACTCTTTACAAACCTTTATGTATTAGTATATGTAGAAAAAAAAACTAGATTGATAAATGCTGTAAAAGTATTGTTCATGGTTAGTTTATGATAGCTAATGCATTAACTAAAGTTAACAAATGAAACCTCATTGAAAAGCATATGTTTATTACACTAAATATATTTATTTGTTAATTTTACAGTTTCTACAGGTAGGAGCCTTTTTGGTGTTTAGGTTATCCCTAGCACAAATTCAGCTTTTTACTGTCTATTTAAATCAGTTTAGTAACTATTAACATCATTAAAAGCAATGTGTTTAAAAAAAAAATATTATATATATTAATAGGGATAATAGACCCCAAAATTAAACGTCTGTCATCTTGACTCACCTTCATCTCCAAACCTGTATGACTGTTTATTATGTAGAACATAAAAGCCACAAAATTAAACCCTATTGACATTGTATGGGCAAGGTATTTTATTATTATTATTTCTTTTTTTTCCCAAAATATCTTCTTTTTTTCTTCCACAGAAGAAAGAAAGCTTTTTATACAGGTTTGAAACAACATGTGGATTCTAAAGTTATGACAGAATTTTCATTTTTGGGTGAATTACCCCTTTACCTTTTAAACATTTTAATTGAAACATGAATTCATTAGAATAACAGTCCGTGATATATATTGTCTTTAATAATGTTGACCAAATATTCAGACACCTAATTTGCCCAATAGTAATTACTACATTGTCTAATTATCTGTAAAATAAGAAGATTTATTCAGTACTCACTGTTTTCATCTCTCAGCATTAAACTCCATCTACAGATCTGGCTCGGTCAGACTGTCATCCCAAACCTTCTCCTCTATTGTGAACTCTAACCATCACTCTCTGGAATCGAGTGTCTAGATACTGCTTCTTCATCCAGTCTTGAGTCTGTTCTTAAATTATATAATCCTCAAAGTAGTAATACAATGTTCTCCTCTGTTATTTGATGGTTATCTGTGCTCAATGAAGAGTCAAAGTAAAAAGCTCTCTCTCTCAAGTTGTGACGACTACACAGTCCATTGTTAAGCATCTCCTTTTCTCTCAGTGGTGGAGTGTGATGGGGAAATGTTGCTGCTGCTGCTGTTTCTTTGGATGAATGTGTGCTGCTGCCTGTGGATGCACTGACAGACACAGATGTGAATGACTGGGAGGAGGTCATTCCCTCTGGGCTGGAATGATCGTCATGATTTTGGGCAGTGAACAACAGGCAGACGCCGAGAATGGGAGGAGGAAGAGGAGAAGAGCAGGGGGTTGAACCGAAATGAAGAGCAGAAATGAGGGGATGAAGGTTAGACCGTTCATGCTCATGCTGGAGACAGTGGGGGTGTGTGAAAGGGTTGTATGATGCTCACTGAAACATAATGGAGGCATTAATTACTCTCTTTTGACACAGATGGCTGTGAGCAAATAGGTGGGTGGAGAGGATCGGTTATCTAGAAATACAGAAGTAAGAGGGTCATTTAATGACTTTTTGCCATGTCTGTATAAGAGCTACTTCAGCTCAAATCAAAGTAAAATGGTCCTCTAAAATATTACAAGGTATGAAGGTGCCAGGTGAATTGATTTTTTTGTGTGAATTGATGGTAATGCAGCTGTTTGTCTGATGTTCAACATAAGGTTATTAAAAATCGGTGGTCATTCACATATGAAAGTTCACCTTCGTTAATATTTTAAAGCTGAAGTAAATAGTTTTTATTCGAAAAACAGCTTCACCAAACAAACAAAAAACAGAACAAAACAAAAATTGTTTACACAATTTCATCTGCCAGTGGTTAGCCCAATGAATAGCCTCACCCCAAATTCACATCATCAATGTTACTGCATCGCACTGGAATAATAGCATTGAAGTGGGATTGATATATTTTCCTTCAGCATTTAGCTTTTTATATATCCTTGACGATTATAATTAAATATTTAATTGTTTATTTATTTATGCTACTGGGGTCAGTAAGATTTTTGCCTCTTCTATATGCATTAAAAAACATTTACAGTGCTACAGAAGTCTATTTCAAATATATGCTGTTCTTTTGAGCTTTCTATTCATTGCATTCCACAAAAATATTAAGCAGCACAACTGTTTTCAACATTGATAATAATAAGAAATGCTTCTTAAATTTAAAATCAGCATATTAGAATGATTTCTGAAGGATCATGTGACGCTGAAGACTGGAGGAATGACTACTGCCAACACAGGAATAAATTACATTAAAAAAATTATTAAAATAGAAATCCGGTATTTGAAATTGTAATACTATTTGACAATATTACAGTTTTCTTACTGTATATTCGATCAAATAAATGCAGTGAGCATAAGGGACTTCCTTTGAAACATGAGATAAAAATCAAACCAACTTGTGTATTTATTTATTTATTTATTTATTAATTTATCTTTGCACGTACACTATTTTAAGAGGTTAGCCTTAATTTTCATTTGAAAACGATCCCTCTAATTCTGCTCTCACAGCTGCATGGGTGCAATTAGTTACATCACAGGCCATCAAAGGAAGCCTTGAATGATCAATGAAAAAAACAAAACAGATTCAATGCACACAGAGAAAAGTTGCATTGGTAAGAGTGCAGGACGCTCAGGAAATGAGCGACATCGTGCCCTTGCAAGGTGTGTCTGTGTATGCGCTGTCTGCCTGTGGATTGAGTACAGATCGACCATTTCAGGGTCGTTTCTTTTTTTTCCCCTTGTGTCAGCCGTCACCTGGTCTTATACAATGCCACTGTGGGATGCTGGAGCAGCACAATCTCACATCTTCATGTTGTACAGTCAGGTTGACAGGAAATGGCTTATGTAAGATAGTGCCATGTAGGGCAGGATTTCCAGGCCTCCAAGTTTATTGATCATAATGAGATCATAATGGAGGATATGAGCCGTATCACATACCCTGGAGGAGGACTAATAATGAAGGGCATAGATATACAGTGACAGCTCCACTGTGTTTGCATGCATCTGTGTGTCTGCCCTAGAGTAGTACGTCTTCTCTGGGTCTCAGATGGCCAGCAGACACAACTCAGCCATATACGCTACATACTCAGGTTACACTTGACAGTGACAGCAGCAAATTAATCCTGAATGTTGCCTGAATTTCATGACCTTGTTTAGCTGTTAACTGTCTGTGTCCCTGCAGAGAAGGAAAGAGATGTTAATTCATTACCAATGACACTGCAGCTGTAGGAAACCTTGCCCCCTCCCAACTTGCTTTCCTTTATTTCAGTACCTTGGACCTCCACCTGTGGCCCTGCTACTGGCAGTTTCACCAGCTGGACCCTCCAGAAATGACTGCACCCTGGTGGGCCACAGCTCTCTAGATTGACTCTCTTTTTCATATTGTTGGCAAGCGACAACCAACTGTATCTTGTGCAAACTCAGCCATTGAATTCTAACTACCATATAACGTATTGTTTTTAAGCATATACACAGGCTAGATGTGTTTGTTTACATGTGTTCAGATTCAGTCGGACTAAAGCAATAATTAAGCCTTTTTATTGTCATACTAACCTGTCCGGTTTTTGTGAATTTTGACTAACAGACCTAAAAAATGTGACGGTAGCTCAGCAGAAAAAATGTATCGCAGTCCATTCAAAAATATTAAGCAACATGACTGTTATCAACATTGATAATAAAATGTTTCTCAAACACCAAATCAGAATATTAGAATGATTTCTGTAGCTTCATGTGACACTGAAGACTGTAACTGTAAACGACTGTTAAAAATTCAGCTTCACAGGACTAAACATTTTAAAAATAATTACAGTAGAAAACAGCTATGAAATTGTAATAATATTTCACAATATTACAGCTTTTTTATAGTATTTTTCAAATAAATGCAGCCTTGGTTAACATAAGAGAATTAAAAAAATCGTACCGACCCCAAACCTTTGAACTGGATTATATTGCTAAACATCCGTTGCTATTTTTTATTGATTTGATATCAATTATGGACTTTGTTTTCTCTGAATCCGAGTCTAGTTAATTTAAGTATGTAATGGAGGTTGAGTACAGCCTGCTAAGTGTAATCACACAAATCTTGTTTTTTTCCAGAACAAACTGGTGTTTCTGGAAGAATGCTGGAGCAACCTTCACTTAAATGCTGAGCACCTGTGCTTTGTGCCTGTGTTTTTGATCACGCACATGCTGTGACTGTAGTCCCCTGCATCAAGCATTGGACAGTAATTATGATGCGGGGGTGGGTGTTTGCACCCACACAGAGTATCAGAATGTCATCTCTGCTATAAAGTGTAACAGTAACAACCACTCTCTTAATGACTGTGTGCGTCTCTCTTCACACTCGCTCTCTTCCCTCTCTGCTGTTGTTACCATAACACCTGTGCGATTTGCATGAGTCTGCTCATTATTTTAAAGCCATTTTGTATCTTTCAGACAACTTTTATGAATGTTGGAAAGAGCAACAGTTTCTAATTATTTCCATATTGGCGTTCCATATCTTTTTAGCTGTCCGCCATAACTTACTCCTTGTGTGTTTCCTGTGGCGATTGTTCCCCTGTTGTCACATCACTGAAATATAGGAGCTTTTTTTCGTATTTACAGGTTAAAGGTTCATGTGACACTTTTGCATAAATATGGTTGTGTAATGATAGCTTTTGACTATAAATAGCCTGAGTGATCTAATATTTTGTCCCCAATGAATCTGTTTTATAATCCTGCCAGGAAATGGTGGTCCCCTGATTGTCCCTTTGAGTTCATGTGTGCCCAGAGATGCATTATTTGGGGCAGTGTTGATATTTGGGGCATGAAGTCCTTTGGTATTTGGTTGGAAGTGGATGTTTTTAATGGGCGCTGTCATTAAAATACCTCAGTAATCTGTATTCTCTGTGGTTTGGAAGTCTATCATGAGAAGACAATTTGGACAGGTATTTTGTATGCTCACGCTCACAAGATGGATCCGCTTATTCAGATTCTACGTCAATGTCCGTCTTGAAATTGAATGCAGTCCAAATTAGACCTGGGTGATGTAGACTGAAAATGTATACCTCTATAGTTTTCTATATAGACAGACAGACAGACAGATATTTGTGCATTTGCTCTTGAAAATGTACAGGTGATTTAAAAGTTGACATGTCTTTATGTGCGAACCTTTCAACATTATTGCGATATTCCCTAATTATATATACAGTGGGGAAAACGAGTATTTGATACACTGCCGATTTTGCAGGTTTGCCCACTTACAAAGCATGTAGAAGTCTGTAATTTTTATCATAGGTACTCTTCAACTGTGAGTGACGGAATCTAAAACAAAAATCCAGAATATCACATTGTATGATTTTTAAGTAATTAATTTGCATTTTATTGCATGATATGAGTATTTGATACATCAGAAAACCAAAACTTAATATTTGGTAGAGAAACCTTTGTTTGCAATTACAGAGATCATACGTTTCCTGTAGTTATTGACCAGGTTTGCACACACTGCTGCAGGGATTTTGGCCCACTCCATACATACCTTCTCCAGATCCTTCAGGTTTCAGGGCTGTCTCTGGGCAATACGGACTTTCAGCACCCTCCAAAGACTTTCTATTGGGTTCAGGTCTGGAGACTGGCTAGGCCACTCCAGGACCTTGAGATTATTCTTACGGAGCCACTCCTTAGTTGCCCTGGCTGTGTGTTTCGGGTCGTTGTCATGCTGGAAGACCCAGCCACGACCCATCTTCTTTCTTCTTCCTCCAAACATGGCGAGTGGAGTTTAGACCAAAAAGCTCTATTTTTGTCTCATGAGACCACATGACCTTCTCCCATTCCTCCTCTGGATCATCCAGATGGTCATTGGCAAACTTCAGACGGGCCTGGACATGCTCTGGCTTGAGCAAGGGGACCTTGCGTGCACTGCAGGATTTTAATCCATGACGGCATAGTGTGTTACTAATGGTTTTCTTTGAGACTGTGGTCCCAGCTCTCTTCAGGTCATTGACCAGGTCCTGCCATGTAGTTCTGGGCTGATCCCTCACCTTCCTCATGATCATTGATGCCCCACGAGGTGAGATCTTGCATGGTGCCCCAGACTGAGGGAGATTGACCGTCATCTTGAACTTCTTCCATTTTCGAATAATTGCGCCAACAGTTGTTGCCTTCTCACCAAGCTGCTTGCCTATTGTCCTGTAGCCCATCCCAGCCTTGTGCAGGTCTACAATTTTATCCCTGATGTCCTTACACAGCACTCTGGTCTTGACCATTGTGGAGAGGTTGGAGTCTGTTTGATTGTGTGTGTGGACAGGTGACTTTTATACAGGTAACGAGTTCAAACAAGTGCAGTTAATACAGTTAATGAGTGGAGAACAGGAGGCCTTCTTAAAGAAAAACTAACAGGTCTGTGAGAGCCGGAATTCTTACTTGTTGGTAGGTGATCAAATACTGCAATAAAATGCTAATTAATTACTTAAAAATCAAACAATGTGATTTTCTGAATTCATTTCGTCTCTCACAGTTGAAGTGTACCTATGATAAAAATTACAGACCTCTACATGCTTTGTAAGTAGACAAACCTGCAAAATCAGCAGTGTATCAAATACTTGTTCTCCCCACTGTATTTTATGTCAGCAAAGATATAGACCTATTTTGTGTTTGCAAACAGCCATGTTTTTTTGTGGGCGGAGCCTACCTGGTTGCAGAAAATGACAGTTCTGCAGTAGCAATTTGTGGAAGCCATGGAATAAAAGAATTAAAAAAATTAATTGCGACTTTATATCTCACAATTTTGACGTTTTTTTCTCACAAATCCGAGTTTATATCTCACAATTCTTAGAAGGATAAACAGAATTGTGAGATATACTCATATATATTCTGTCTTTTTTCCTCAGAATTGCGAGTTTATATCCCGCAATTCTGACTCTCTTCCCCTCAGAATTGTGAAATAAACTCACAATTGCGAGTTATAAAGTCCGAACTGGGAGATATAAACACGCAAATGCAAGAAAAAGAGTCAAGAATTGTGAGATAAAAATGTTATAGTCTATGTTTAAAAGTTATCTATGTAAAATGTTATAGGTTTAAATATTATTTAATGCTGTAACTGCTATGTATGCATGTCCCCTTTGAACTGCATATGTGAATATGTGTATAAAATGACGAGATCTTTTTTTTTTCTTGTATAAATTAAATTATTTTTTGATTTTGTTAAAAATTTCTGAGAAAATCATAGCCTGCAGTATTAAGTGTCATGCTTTTATTCATTTTTATTAATCATTTTTATCTGCTCTTAAATATTAACATGTTTAGTTGTTCCTGAAAGTGGTCCTCCCTGGGATGTGTTTCCTCTGTGTTCATCATTGGGAAAACCATGTCCTTTGATCAAGAGTAATGCATTGAGTGGTTGATTCATCTCTATGGAAATAAATTACTCTTCTAAATCTCTTATTAAAATGAGCCACGTCTGCTAACCTGATGATCAGCTCGGCCCATCGTCCCAGCTGCAATACAGGCTCCACTTGCAGAAAGTGAACACACACATGAAACAATGAAAGTTATGTAACTTAGAGTAGCTTTTATGTTTAGGTAAAATGTCAACATGAAATGAGAATACTGCTGCTCTTGTAGTGTAGGTCAGGTTGTGCAGAGGAAAATGGATTCAGAAAATGACTCTGGATGAACTCTGCCCTTTGTGGTCCTGGGGCACAGGGCCTGGTGGTTCATCTCTGCCCTTCGTTCATTCCAGGGGTTGATTCATCATGGCTCAGATGCTCTTTTCAGCCCTCAAGGACAAATGCCGGTCTCCTGAGGCAACGTGCGCTTCTGAATTGCTAGCATCATTCACTGAGGTGCACCTCACTCTAGAGCCCTTTTGTCACACACACTACTGCACAGGACATATGGGGAGGTGCATCCACAAATAAATAGGAATTAAATAGATTAATATAGAGCAGTAGGAGCTCTTGTCTTGTTTGTAATGCCGGGTACACACTATTAAGATAATCGGGGTGATTTTGGGCCAATTTCTCCCCTTCCGACAATCCTAGGTAAAGACCCGATTATCTTGATAGTTCTACAAATTATTTTATCAGATTTTCCTGTGGTGTGAAGTGTGTTAAGAGTGACTGAATCTGCTCGGAAGAATGTTAGAGCCGCCCTGATCTGTTTTTGTTTTGGTCTGTGCGATTAACGCATGTTGCCAATTAACCCAATAGTATTTAGACACCACAGGTTGCCAGTTGGCGGAAAACACAGCGTTTTGCAGCCATGGAAACTAGGGATGGGCATTTTTCCAAAATATTGTATTCCAATATTTGGGCTCATAAAAAACAATATTAGTTTATTTGAATGACGTTATTTTAAGAAAATGAGAAGATGTTTTTTTTGTTCATCAAGTTGTTGCCACCATTTCTGAACTAATGTATGATTAGGTAATATACACAACAAGCTTACATTATATCTTAAGGTTTTCATTCAGTTCAACAATATGTGAAAACCAAAAAGGCCTAATTAAAAAACAAAGGCATTATACACTCACCTAAAGGATTATTAGGAACACCTGTTCAATTTCTCATTAATGCAATTATCTAATCAACCAATCACATGGCAGTTGCTTCAATGCATTTAGGGTCCTATTCAAGACTGAATGTCAGAATGGGAAAGAAAGGTGATTTAAGCAATTATGAGCGTGGCATGGTTGTTGGTGTCAGACGGGTCGGTCTGAGTATTTCACAATCTGCTCAGTTACTGGGATTTTCACGCACAACCATTTCTAGGGTTTACAAAGAATGGTGTGAAAGGGAAAAACATCCAGTATCCGGCAGTACTGTGGGCGAAAATGCCTGGTTGATGCTAGAGGTCAGAGGAGAATGGGCCGACTGATTCAAGCTGATAGAAGAGCAACTTTGACTGAAATAACCACTCGTTACAAGCGAGGTATGCAGCAAAGCATTTGTGAAGCCACAACACGCACAACCTTGAGGCAAATGGGCTACAACAGCAGAAGACCCCACCGGGTACCACTCATCTCCACTACAAATAGGAAAAAGAGGCTACAATTTACACAAGCTCACCAAAATTGGACAGTTGAAGACTGGAAAAATGTTGCCTGGTTTGATGAGTCTTGATTTCTGTTGAGACATTCAGATGGTAGAGTCAGAATTTGGCGTAAACAGAATGAGAACATGGATCCATCATGCCTTGTTACCACTGTGCAGGCTGGTGGTGGTGGTGTAATGGTGTGGGGGATGTTTTCTTGGCACACTTTAGGCCCCTTAGTGCCAATTGGGCATCGTTTAAATGCCACGGCCTACCTGAGCATTGTTTCTGACCATGTTCATCCCTTTATGACCACCATGTACCCATCCTCTGATGGCTACTTCCAGCAGGATAATTGGTTTCTTGAACATGACAATGAGTTCACTGTACTAAAATGGCCCCCACAGTCACCAGATCTCAACCCAATTTCGCATCTTTGGGATGTGGTGGAACGGGAGCTTCGTGCCCTGGATGTGCATCCCACAAATCTCCATCAACTGCAAGATGTTATCCTATCAATATGGGCCAACATTTCTAAAGAATGCTTTCAGCACCTTGTAGAATCAGTGCCACGTAGAATTAAGGCAGTTCTGAAGGCGAAAGGGGGTCAAACACAGTATTAGTATGGTGTTCCTAATAATCCTTTAGGTGAGTGTAAGCTCAAGCAGCATGAGCAGAAAACGTACTAATAAAGCAGATCACGTACATGTACACTTGAGTCTGTATATGGTTATAGTGTTTATATTGTTTCACATTTTCATGTTGAGAAAACATTATTATCATGATTCATGTGGATGATGTTATTCTTGGGTTAGAAAACGCGCCCCGCTGACAGACGTTGCAGAGACACTAAGATAATGGTGTTAAGTGAAGTCTCTAACGGCACTTTGTGTTTTAAAGGAAGCATATGTCTCTCGAGATCATTTTGCTATCATACGTTATCTCGCTCTCACTCGGTAAACATCTGTGCTTACCTGCACTCGTGAATGCAGTGGTGGACAGCTGTCTTTCATGTGATTTCTCATTGTGGTCGTGATAATATGATAACTCAAGTTTCATTCATTCATTTGATCAAAATTAACTCTTTTGTAAGATCATTTTCAATGTACATATAACTAATTCCAAACATCGCGAGGCAGGCGACGACATTATGTGAGCAAATACACTCAACTTATTAACACGCTCCTCAGCGCCACCCAGTGGATTTAGTTATAACTGCGAGTTTTAGTGGGATTTATCATGGATTCACTGCATTTACGGCCAGCAAAGCAACAGTAAAATTTGAATAGTATTTTAATTTTTTGAATATTAATTACAGATTGAATATTCGACTATTGGTGCACACGCCTAATGAAAACTAGTTCTGCAACTAACGATTATTTTAATAATCGATTAATCTGTCAACTATTTTCCCGATTAATCGATTAATCGGATAATTTAACAGAAACATTCATTTCCAATCCATTATTTAAAAACAGAACTGACAGTGCAAATTCACAGTGCAAAAAATCTTCAGAAAGTGCACAGGTTGCAACAATAAATCTATAAATCTCTTTTTTTTTTTAAAGAAAAATACTAATCAGCAAACTTGGATGTTAGAACTTGTTCTCTACACTACACTCAGACGCACACACTCACAAACAAAATGTAATGGGTTTAGTTAAATTGTAATGCATTAAGAATTTCTCTAAAGTGTCCAAACCCATTATATACTCCTGTAGAAAACATCTACTGTATTAACCTATTAATATGAATGATATTAAAGTTTAAACATGCAATACAGACACAGATTTAACTGCTGTGGCATATAAACAAATATTATGTAACAATTAAATAAAACTACTCCTCCTAAAGAAGAACACAATGTCTTATTTTCAATGAATGATATGCATTCTTTATAACAACTCTCATACAACATTCCTTATAGATTAAATATGGATTAAATAATTAATGTATAATAAATATAATGAATCCTTATTAAAACTAAAGAGGTGATTTTCTGTCTTTTGTTGTTTGATTAATATTAAGAGCACAAATGGAAGCAGGTTAATGGACTGCTGTCACTTTAAGACCGAATGCTGACCGAAAATGACAATAGATATTAGTCTTTTTGTCCTTCAAAGCTGGTTTTGATTTTCGTCTTGTTTTTGTCTGTGAAAAATGTTGTTGATTAAAATATTGACAAATTATTTGTCAACAAAATTAACATAGCAACAGATTGAAAAATGAATGGGCCAAAAAAGGCAAGTGAATAAAAACGTGTCTTTAGTCTTGCAAACTATACCACCCCTGCTTTACTACTGTTATTAACGCTAACTTGTCAAGCTGGGTAACGAGTAAACAAGCTCCAGAAGAGCTACTGGAGGGACGTCACGCTCCTCACTTCGAAACGAAACAATTTTGTAGTGACTTAACGTTACCCTGCTGTTGAACTCCCTTCCTCATCATCAAGGACTCCAAGATGTTTTCGTTTTAGGCGCTGAATCACCACCATGGTGCTCCTGTACCATGCCATGTTGCATCGTTTTTGCTGCAATTAACACACTTTTTCGATTTATTAATGGCGCTTTTCGACTGGACAGGCTTGGCTCGGTTTGCTTTTCCGCTGCGTGGTACGACAGGTACAGCGCGGCTCGTCCGCTTCCATTCTGCTTTGCGATCAACCGTGCTTTTTTTTATACTCAAACATCTCCGCGTCTTATTGAGGGGCATAATAGTCGCGCAACACAACAAAACGATAATGAAATTCGTTGCCAACTCTTTTAATTATCGAATTTTATCGATTCGTTGTTGCAGCCCTAATGGAAACTAGCAAACAAACTGGGTCAGAGATCGCCGATTCTACCCGACATTTAAAAGACTTGGCATCCATCTAAAAATCTCTTCGAACGGAAGCACATTAAAACATCAACTTACAGTGTATAAATCTCCTCGCCTTCCATTGTCAATTGCGCTCGTTCCTATTGCGTGTCCTCAAACTTGCAACCCAATGTCGAATCTGAGGAGGAGTGGGTGGGAAAAACATTTTGCATTTGGACTGCAGTACCTATTTTGACCACTAGCAGTCATTCTTACATACAGCACCTTTTAAAGATTTCAAAATAAGAGTTGATTTGTCACTTTCTGCACCATTGAAACCACATGATGTGATTTACGGCTATAGTTCCAGTCATTTCAAATGTGATTTAACTGAATAGATGCGTTTTATGCCCCGTTTCTGGTTTAGGACGCTCAGACCACTTTATAAACATAATGATTTGAAGGTTATGCAACAGTTTGTTCAGTATCCTTCTAACTAATCAAAACCGAAAGCAGCGCTCAAACTTTTAATGATCTGAAGGAAAACATTTTTATTTTAACATTTGGCCTCTTTCAGATATCCAAAGCTGTGTTGCATTTAGACAAAGATGTGTTTACAAATGATCCAAGTGTGTGAACTGCACAAAGTCTTTCCTTTCAAGTCTAGACACTAATAGGAGACTTTTGGTGTTCTCCACGACAGCTATGTTGAAGCGTATAGTAAATAACTGTCTTATTGTTTTGAATGTTCAGCTTGAAATGTTTTAATTGCAATCATCACAGACTGATTTATTTTGATGGTTCAGTTCGTTACGGAGTTGCTTTGTGGTAATTGGCTTAGCAATGATTTGCTCAAGAGCCGTGACGACAAAGCAAATTAGCAGTTTCTTCAAAAGGGCTGTAGCCTCCCTGCATTAAGTGCCATTTAATGACTAACAGTGAATGGCCTGTGCTCGGTGTAATGCTGCTGGGCGTTTGTGGGTCCGTAGCATTTCATGGTCCTCGTGTCATCTGTGTTTTATCGGGGCCCTTGAAAATGCAAGGAGACTGGCCAGTTTTGGGTTGGCAGGCTGCATAACGTGTGCCACTCTCTGGGAGGAAATGACCTGTACTTGTAGCATGGCATCCTGTGCCGCTGCTTTCACTCATTGAGAGAGCGGGTCAGAGGACGCCAGCCTGCAGAGAGACACACATCTGTCACACTGACATTGTGCCAGCACTTCATCAGAGCTGCTACTGACAGCTGCTCATCCTTTCACATCAGCCATTTTTTCACATCATTTTTGCGAGTTGTTTGCTTATTTGTTACTAGTTGGTACGTTTCGTTTGAAAGTCTGAAACTTTCCAATGGCATTTTATTTTCTTAACTTGTTTTGAAAAAAGAATAAAAATACAATCATTTGATTAAGAAAAGGAATTTAAATGTTACATCTAATAAATCACTTGAAAAGTGAATTTTTTTTAAAGATTTTATCATTTTTATGAAGGCTTGTTTCTGCCACGTAATGAAACAAAAAAAGTAGCCTAATTGCGACTCACAATTCTGACTTTTTTCTCAGAACTCACAATTGTGAGGAATTACAAGTTTTTATCTCACAATTCTGACTTTATAACTCACAATTCACAATTCTGAGAATTTTTTTGGGGAATTGCGCAATGTAAACTTGGAATTGCGAGGAAAAGTCTCTTATTTTTTTATTCAGTGGCAGAAACAAGCTTCCATAATTTTTACTGTTACTTTTAACTACATTTCTAAGCATTAATTAAATAAATCATTTGAATATTTATATTTGTCAATTTGAAATGTCATTTTTTTATTTATGTATTCATATTCTATTTTGAATCAATAAATTGATTCCTTCATATAATTTTTATTTTTAAGTGAGTGAGCGGTGGTGGGGTGAGTAAATGATTGGGTAAACCGCTTTAACTATAGTTGTCTCTCAGGAAAACGTATTTTTTCATTACACACAGCAGCATTTTATTGAATTTGTGTATAAGAAATATCGGTAACACTTTACAATAAGGTTCATTAGTTAACATGAACTAATAATGAACTGCACTTACCGGTATAAAGCATTTATTTATTTTGTTAATGTTAATTTCAACATTTACTAATGCATTATTAAAATCTTGTTAACATTAGTTAATGCACTGTGAACTTGCATGAACAAACCATGAACAGCTGGATTTTTTTATTAACTAACGTTAACAAAGATTAACTAATGCTGAACAGAGGTGTTGTTCATGTTAACTAATGCATTAACTAATGTTAACTAATACAACCTTATTGTAAAGTGTTACCGAAATATCCCATATGCAGTTGTGTTGTAGTACTGAATATCAGCGTTATTACGTGCGATATTGCTCAATTCTATTATTTTTCAGCCATAACTAAAATGTTTATTGGCTTTTGGTTTCAGCCAACATATTCTATATTTTTCTGTTCCAGTATTCATATTATTTATTCAGTTATTCTTGCACTGTTTCACTTCTGCAAACAGTGTCTTAACCCCATAGTTAATGCAACACAGCAGTACGCATGTCACATGCAGCTGGTTTGTTATATTGGTTAACCACACACTACTCGCTCTGATAATGCTACGCTGGCCCTCACCGCACATGCTGACAGGACATTTGCTCATTGTTATGGCAGCAGTTTCCATGGTGCTGTCACTGCCAGTGAAGGAAACGTGATGAACTTGCCTGGATGGCTTCTCCTGTCCACAGCTCCTCAGCCACTCATAACAGCATTTTCTACACTGATGACATCAACCACTGCGTACTTGGCAGTCTGCTCAGCTTTAGGAGGAATCTGGTTTCCTGTGACGTCGGTTTTGAGTCACTGGGCTGGTCTTCAGGACATCTTCAGGTGCTTGTTTTTCCTTTTAATGTACTGGAGCCTTTGGTGCCAGAATGCTCGCTTTTGAAGAAGGATCCCTCTACTTGACCTTGAGACCCTGCTCTGTATCATCCCTGTCTGTTTGGCCAACTGCAGTTGGCAAGTGTGTGAAAGAGTGTTTCTGAGGCAGGACGCCTGCTATTCGGCCTCCCCCTGGCTGGACAGCTGTGCGTGACAGACCCACGGCTTCTTTCTTCAGCTGTCCCAACTTGCTGCCGCCTCAGATTTCACACTGCTTGTGTCAAGGTGAAAATGACTTCAGAAGATGACACGCGTTCAGCCGCTGCTGTGATGGTGTGCAGTGAACTGAGTGCGCAGTTTTTCTTGGCCTGTGTCATTATGTCCCAGTTGGAATTAAAAACAAAGTGGAAGATATCATTAATAATTGTCTTGTTACAGCAATACAGTGAGCTGTAGTACAGCAGTTATTGTTGACAATCATTTTCGTTAACTGAAACAAAGCTTAATATTTTATAAATCAAATACAAATATTATATGGAAAACAAAAAAAATAGAAATTTTGCCTTGGTAACTAAAATAAAATAAGTTGAAGTACTAAAACTTCACTACTACTCAAAATGGAAATAAAAAAATGAAAGCTAAAAAGAAATGGTAAAAAAGAAGAAGACAAAAGCACAACATAATTACTACATTTTTACATTTTCAGTTTTCATTTCAGTTAATGCTAATTTAAAATATGAATTTAATTACAATGAAAGTATATAAATAATACTAAATAACACAACTGTTGCATTATTTTCAATGAAAGTAGTTACTGGATCATTTTAATCCTGGTAAATGATTCAACACTGAGTACATAATAATCTGATATTATTATTAATTAAATCAAATATTATTATTAATGTACTATTTTTAATAACATTTAGTTAGATTCTTATAAATTTACTGTCAAATATGAATAATATTTGATGGTAAATATAACACTTTGAGAATTTTGAGTTTGTTGATAATGTAATAGTGTAATAATTAGTAATAAAAAAGAAATCTTACACATCAATAATTTCTCCAACAAGAAATAATTCAATCCAAGCTTCCTGAAAGTGTTGGATCAAAACAAATACATTAGGTGGTGACTCTGGTTAAGCTCTGGGTGATATACTGTATAAATAATATACAGGGTTTTTTTTCATCATCAATATATTGCCTGTTTATGTTTTAGGGGACTCCTTCACACAGTTCAGGTTCTCTGATGAGAAGGACTGGGAGATGGACTCGCTGGCAAAAAATCAGGTGTATGATCAGTCATTTCTCAAGTCTCTAAATATTAAGATTTACTTGTCCAGTGCAATTGAGTTATAGGACTTTTTCTCATGGTTGATTGTGACTTCAGATTCCAGCTCTTTTTACAGACCTTTCAGCTTTAACTCAGTCACTTCTAGAGCTTCCACTGCACACCAGACTGAACCTGGAGGCTGAGCTTGTTCAGGTAGATCAATTGCTTTTTTGTTGAAATACTATGAAATGCTAGTACTAGTGAAGTATGATGTACTAGAGCTTCAATGTGTTTCAGGAGACGACTCCTGTCGAACTGCCGCCTGTGACAGTCCCTCACAGAACCGACTCGACACTAAAAGCTCCTCAGGCAGGCCGAGAGCCAGGCCTGGGCATTTCCTGTACTGTAAAGCCTGTTTCAAGCACCACAGCGTCACTCGGTGTCTCCACAACCGTCCCTTCTGCCACGGATGATGCTGACCAGGAGCTCGACCTTCTCCTTAGCTTGCAGAAACCCGTCACAGAACTTTCTTCAGTTGAATCCCACACTACAACAGATGATGTGATGAACACCCTGACACAAGGTATTCACATAAATTGGTATAGTGTTTGTTCTTTTTTGTTAAAGTGTTGGAGGGTACTGTAACTAACTAAACTAACTTTCAGTAACACATTAACTAAGTAGGGTTTGGAAATCAGATACAGGTCTATCATGACAACTCTCTGAAGATTTTAGGCATTGGTAATCTATATGACTATGTTAATGTATAGATCTGCTATGCTACGGCTGAATTGCTGCTGCTGTTGATTATTGCTGCAGAGCAAACACAGGAACTACTGCTGATATCGCCAAGACATACGTTCTGCTGCTCCAGAGAGCCATGAGAACTGCATATTTGCTATCTATGTGTGCCTGAGCCAATAGCTCAAACTTGCCTAGGTAGAAATGTGCACTATAGGGCTTTTCACACTTGAAATAGTTAACCCTGGGTCATTCTAAAGGGTAAACTGAATCCTGGTTTATCTTGCTTCACGTTTCACACTGCTCGTAAATTTAACCGGGGTTAACAATTAATCCTGGGTAGTCATAAGCTGACGTTTCACATTGTACATTGCCAGCAGCCATAAAGCTAAGCAGGGCTGAATCTGGTCAGTACCTGGATGGGAGACCAACTGGGAAAACTAGGTTGCTGCTCGTAGAGGTGTTAGTGAGGCCAGCAGGGGGTGCTCACCCTGTGGTCTGTGTGGGTCCTAACACCCCAGTGTAGTGATGGGGACACTATACTGTAACAAGCACCGTCCTTCTGATGAGACGTTAAAACCGAGGTCCTGACTCTCTGTGGTCATTAAAAATCCCAGGATGCCCATCGATAAAGAGTAGGGGTGTAACCCCGGTATCCTGGCCAAATTTGCCCATTGGCCCCTGTCCATCATCGCCTCCTAATCATCCCCATATATATATATACGATTGGCATCATCCCTCAGTCTCCTCTCCACCAATCAGCTGGTGTGTGGTGGGCGTACTGGCGCAAAATGGCTGCCGTCGCATCATCCAGGTGGATGCTGCACATTGGTGGTGGTTGAGTAGATTCCTCCCCTTCTATGTAAAGCGCTTTGAGTGCCTTGAAAAGCGCTATATAAATGTAACAAATTATTATTATTATTATTCCTAAACCCTGGGTTATCGTTATTTATCATTCTTATTAATTTACATGAAAGCTCTAGCATTGCGCGTCTTCGTATTGCCGACTGTACTATCGAGTTCATACTGAGTTAACAGTGGCCTAAGCATGGCAATGAGGAGCCATCAATGGTCTTACTTGTAATGAAATCATTATTGTAACAAATACTATAGTTAAACAATTACAAGAGCTGTTACTTTTAAGGCCAAGTACAAGTTAGAAAGAGGTTTCAAATATGGACCTTCTTGAATTATTGATAAACAATTGTTTCCCCATGTATGAAATATTATCTGCTGATAATGACAAATATTAGGAAAACCTGGCTTTCAGATATATCCCGTTTACCCGTGCAAAGTCGAACAGACCTGATGAAGTGTGGTGTGCATCTGAATCAGCCCACGTGCACTCGACGTAGAAATGAAAGCCCTTAGAAAACGTTGAACGCGTTGGAGGTTTAGAGCAAATAAGATGATCTCCGATGATCGTGTATGCATGCACAAATGCCCAATTCACTTGCGATTCGATTCTCAAATAAACTACACAAACGGGTTCCTGCTGCTGTAAGCACGATAACATAAGCGTTGCTGCTTGTATGCTTAGCAATTTACTAGGGCTGGACCTGAATATTCGAATATTCGTTCAGTGGGTTGGTATTCGATTTTCGCACAACTGGCATCACCCTAGAAACGGTTCTCATTTGAACTTGAATGTTTACATTAAAATCTGGCAAAATACAATTTTTTTTTTTTTACAATTATCTAAGCTAGCCTAGCCGTTTTTTATAGGATGGACAGTTGAAGGACCCGAGGTAATGCTTCTTCTTAGCCTACTAAAGTATTGGTCTTCAACCCTGCTCCTGGGGACCCACTGCCCTGAATAAAAATGTATTTGCCTTTTTACCCTTCAAGGATGTGACGGTTAATTGACGTGTGAAAACACCGGAATCACCGGGGGGGACTTTTAAATCGCTAATTCTAAACCGAAAGTAAAATGCGCACGGCCGCTCGGGCAAACATAACGGAGCGGGCCAAAGCGAGTGTTTTCAATGAATTAGTATGGAATGACAGTGTGACCGTAAATGCGTGTGCACTGTGCGACCGTGAATGAATGACAGTGCGGCTGTGCGCATTTTACTTTCGGTTTAGAATTAGCGCCAATTCAGGGACGGGTTGCTTGAATGGTTGGTTTGTTAGCCTATTATTCTTTAAAAAAAAACAGCAAAACAGTACAATGACAAACTCACTTAAATAGGCACTTTTACATTTTGCTTTGAAACCAAATCTTCCGCGATCATCTTGTCATTCAGCTCCTCACTCTTCTGATAAATGAAATCTGACTCCTGCTGCTGATGTGCTGCGACTTTTGTTCGGCTCACGCTGTATTAAGTAGACACGTTCAGTTTTTATTTGTAGTGTCTGTTCTCTAACTGAACTTAACCAGTCATTTAAATGTTGAGCAGCAGCTTATTGGCTGCAGACGTGACATGAGCCATCAGCTTGTGCCAAGTAGTTAACACTGTACATATCATCAGCCTGCCCCATCTAGAGTTTCATGACAGAACTAGGCGTAAATAAATCAGTTTAAGCTGAATTTTGCTAAATTATTTTAATACCAGTGTCTTTGTCTTTTTTCACTTTATAAATAATCACACTACTGTTCAGAAGTTTAGGGTCAGTAAGATTTTTGCAGAAAAATGTATACTTTTATTCATTAGTGACATTATATTGATGACAGTAGTGACAGGAAAGTGTTACAAAAAAAAATCTATTTCAAGTGAATGCTGTTCTTTTTAACTTTCTATTCAAAGAATCCTAAAAACTAAAATCGCAGTATGGTTTCCACAAAGACATTAAGCAGCACAACCGTTTTCAACATTGATAACTGGAGATTGAAGTAATGGCTGCTGAAAATTCTGCTTTACTATCACAGGCATAAATTGCACTTTAAAATATATTTAAAAAAAATTTTGATCAAAGAAATGCAGTCTTGATGAGCATGAGACTTCTTTCAAAAACATTTTGCCAACCAAAATATATATATATATATATAAATGTATATATCTTAGCCTTTTTTGTGTGTAAAATTCTGCATGAATTCTATTACTGCAGAATGAAAATATCCTCTGATACACATATAAACCTTAAAAGCCATTTTCTGACGACTACTTACTTGAGCTTTGACTTTGTGCATCAATCTTCTAGCTTTTCAAGCTATAGATTCAAAGTAGCTTCCTGAACACGGTGTAAAAATATGATTTTTATCACCTCGACAGGTTCAGAGGAAGAAGAGAGAGAAAATCAAACGGATGTTATGAAAGAGACGAATCCAGAAGTGGAGATTGAACCTGAAGTTCCTACGAGGCAGGAAGTGACCGAGGAGGATCTGGAGGACTGGTTGGACAGCATGATCTCCTGACCTGAGAGAAGCACTTTCCTCCCTGCTGATTGACACCGCTGTGGATTAAGTCAGCACATGCGGCTTTGCTAATGCTGACTGCATTACATCTGTGTGGACGTGTACATCATACTGTGACACTTCATGAAGTCTTAAAATAGCCAAGACTAATTCAGTCATGTGGAATATAAAACGTTCCTCCTAAAAATGCTGATGTAATGCCATGTAACCATTTCAGATGCATCATATTCTCACTCGTCATTTGATTCAGATTAAATGCAGCTATTGCCAGCTGGGATTTATTGCATTAGCTACTTTATTTTCGTTCCCCCTGCTCAAAACAAACGCAAATCACTAAAGCCACTACATACATACAAAAGCCCATACAATAGCAGTTTACAGTATTGACTGTTCAATCATTTTGTTAATCATTTGAATATAGCTTTCCATTGTTTTGCAATCGTACTTGATAAATGATCAGGCAGACACGATTTCAGTTATTTAACCTTAACCAAACATTTAAAAAAGCAGTGATCATCTTTACTCAACCATCAACTAAAGCTACAAAACTACAAACCCAGGTGAGACTGTCAGTGAGTCTAAACTAAAATGCAAACTAGCAAATCATATGAGCGGGAACTAAATGTTTGCATAGTCTCTTGTCATAAGGCACTTCGCTGTATGAGAAACATCTAGTGGACTGAAGCAGATGATCTTTATATTTCTTATTCCACCAGTCAGATCACCGTCCTTAAAGGCATTGCACATTCTTCATAGTATTTTTCTTGTTGTCGTTTGTTTTTAAGTCAAACAGGCATAAATTGTGTTTGGCACTCAGAAGGTATGCTTGTGCATATTTGTGTAGACGTTCATTCAACACATCAAAAACATACAGTATATATGGTAACATCTCATCTCACAAGGTCATGTGCATTTGTGAGTTAAGCAAATGAGGCAATTTACCATGTTTTAGGTTGTTTCTTTTTAGCAAACATGGCTTGTGTCTTAATTTGGCAATGTGTGCTACAGGTTTTTTTTTCTCTTTTTTTTCCTTTCTCAATGTTGTACTTGAGGTCACATTTTTGGCTTGATCACAATGAGTTCTCGATATGTCGCTGTCATTTCTGGTGTAGAAACGTCTGAGGTTTTTTTGATTGGATGAATCGGTGAGCAGCATTTGATGAGAGCTAGTTTATGATGTTGTGTCCAACCTACATAATATCCTAAAATCCATTTATATTAAGAGCTCGTGTAGGTTGGAGCATGTGATTTCTCTCATATTTGGACTGAGGACAACATTATGTCCTCTAGCCCAGCTGGTCCTCGTATTGCTTCCGGAAACAGTCTCCAGCAGGGAAGAAATCCCAGCACCTCTCCTGATACATCTTCCAAACATACGACTCCTATAGTAAAAGGATAGAGAAGTAATGTGAATATATCATTTATTAAATATAATAATATACACTAACGTTCAAATCTTTGGGGTCAGTAATTTTGTTCCAAAAATATATATACTTTTAATTAAACATTAATAATGTTACAAAAAAATTATATTTCAAATAAATGCAGAACTCAGCTTTTCTATTAATCAAAAATATGTATCACAGTTTCCACAAAAACATTAAGCAGCACAACTGTTTTCAACTGATAATAATATTAAAATATAAAAGTTATTTTACAGGTTTTTTTTTTTTTTTTTTTTTACAATCGCTAGGACACATTTTTCAATACTTGGGTCACTTTTCCAAAACTCTTCCCACAGATCTCCCAGCCAACTTTCAACTTGACACAGCAGTTAATTTCACATTCATAATGCACTAAAACTACCAAAACACTTCATGCATGTCATACATGTTCAATTAATTCTTCCATAACATTAGCAAAGTTTGCAGGGTTCATTCGCATTACTACCAATACATTTCCATGATGTTATAATCTAATGTTACCCTAAAGTTATCCTCTAACGTTATATTCTAACATTATCCTCTAATGTTCAACTAACGTTAGATTTTAACGTTATCCTCTAAAGTTCCCCTAACTTTATCCTCTAACGTTATATATTCTAACCAGGGTTCATACACATTTCTACCAATACATTTCCATGACTTTTGAGGCAAATATTCATGCCCTAACGGTTGACCTATTGTTTTTTTTAATTGTTTTTTTACAATCGCTAGGACACATTCAGTCCCGCTGCTGGCCGTCTTGGTGCCCTATGCGTAATTACTTTATGATGCCTGCGGTGGCGGCATTCGTCTGACTTTGTGCGGAGAGGATTTTCTTGTGGTGCCCTACGCGTGATGCGCGTGGTGGAAGCGGTGGCACTGGACAGATTTCTCAATATTTTAGGTACCTTTTCCAAAACTAAGTTGAAAGTTGGCTGGGAGCAACTTGACACAGCAGTTAATTTCAAATTCATAATGCACTAAAACTACCAAAGCCCTTAATACATGTCTCAGAATGAATTGAACTTTCATAACATTAGCAAAGTATGCAGGGCTCATACACATTTCTACCAATACATTTCCATGACGTTATAATCTAACGTTACCTTAACGTTATCTGCTAACGTTCCCCAAACGTTATAATCTAATGCTATTTTCTAACCAGGGTTCATACACATTTCTATCCATATATATATTTCCATGACTTTTAAGGCAAATATTCACAACCTAACGTTTCATGGAACGTCTGTGGTATACATGTAAGATTAGAATAAAAATCCATGTTCAAATTTAAAATCATAGCATATCTTCACTAATTAATGACAAGCTATGTGGTTTTAATACAAAATAAACATTTATTTAAATAACACTGACAGACCAGTAAGAAGGTTAGATAAAATACTGTCTGAACTCCACTGTGTAACAAGGGATTAACATGCATCAATGGGAGGCAACAATGTTAAATAAGTAAAGTGTCCAGTAACACTGACAGTAACTTGCCAGAGACAAAATTTGGCAACTAAGAACATTTTAAAACAGCTTTGCCTCCTATTTACCATTAATCTCATAAAAATAGTTGAGTTTATTTTTTCATTTCTGAACAATGACTAATCTGAACACCTCTGATTGGCCATCACATTCATAAGCTCAACAGAAATGTGTTTGGTTATAATGCTCAACGCTGTAAAACAAAATCTGATGCGGTAGTCAGATCGAATGAACATTTAAGTATTGTAGTTTCTTTAACCAGTATTATCACTTAAACATATATTCTATTATATACATTTTTTTAAACAAATTTCTTCAAAACTTTCTGAGTTGATTTATTTTATTTAAATAAAGTTTATTCAAAATTCTGGGTCATGAACCCTGAGGACAAAGCCCATCTCTCTACTACTAACTCTCAGAAATGTAGCAAATTACCGTCTTTTTCAGTTTTGTATTTTAAAGGTCTAAACTTACGTTTAACAGTTTTGAAAAGAGTATGTAAACGTGCAAATTGTCCTGTAGGTACATATAGTTTTGGCGGTGTTTGTGTCTAAATGAGAAAATAATTGATGTAATTTGAAAGATGTAGTTGTTTAATGCATTTTGTGCAAAAGCAATGATAAGTCAATATGGGCTAAACTGTTGATCATTTATGTTGTGATCACTGTGTGAAGAGTTTTGAAAAAGTTCCCTAAGTATTGAGATGTGTCCTAGCAATTGTAAAAAAAAAAAAAAACCTGTCAATTGTAATAATATTTTGATCAAAAAAATGTAGCCTTGGTGTGCATAATACTTCTTTCAAAAACAGAAAACCAAATCTTACCAACCCCAAACGTTTGACCAGTATATGATTTTATATTCCATTAATGTAGATTACCTGACCAGTGTGTTCAGTCTCATCTTTGTTGATAAGATACATCAGGAAGAATCTGTTAAACAGGAATATTTGAATTTTTAGATGTGTTGATTTGTTTATAAAGGAAGCATTCTAACAATTCAAATGTTGTCATCAGATGACATATTGTTAGTTGTAGTGTATCACGTAGAGGTTTTACTCACAAATAGTTGGCCAGATTGTGCTCTTGTAAGGTGTGGGTCTCAAATCCATGCGGGGTTCGGTCAAAGTAGTCATTCCCGATTCCACAGATGAAGCATTTTGTCTAGACCGTAGACAAAACATTAAAACAGGAACAAACGGCTCTTTTTAGACTTCACAGGAGGACGCGAGACAGCACTCACCTCCATGTCCTCTTTCACCTGCTCCTGCTGGTCTCTCAACTCGCCGAAGGCATCAATGATCAAACCTGGTTTGAAAAATGAAAGCACTCACTATTATGTTGGTGTTCTGAAGATACAAAATATTGAGTTTGAGGTTATGATCGGTTGGGTAGTGCTATTTAAGAACAGTGTTAATATAAAGAGTTTAATAGAGCATGTAAATCAGTGCAGTGCAGCAGTACCCTGAATGATGGCCAGCAGAATGACGATGACAAAGAAGAAGAAGGTGATGTCAAACAGAATGCGGTAGAGCTCGTAAGGGTCGCCGGCCGGGTCCTCGATTTCATCACCGATTCCACCGCCAGCTCTCACACCCACGTACATGTGAAACAGGTAGCACTGAAGATTCAAAGGATTTGTTTTACTTTGTAATGATCTAGCAAAGCAATTTGGGCATATATACACACTTCTGTACAGTTTGAGGCTTGTAAGATGGGTTTTATTGCATTTAATAATTTATATGTATTTATGTGATCAAAACTACAGTAAAAACAGTAATATTGTTAAATATTATTACAATTTAAAATAACTTTTCCATTTGAATACATTTTAAAATGTAATTTATTCCTGTGATAATAGCAAACCTGTATTTTCAGGATCATTAATCCAGTCTTGAGTGTCACATGAACCTTCGGAAATAATTCTAATATGCTGATTTGGTGCCTAGGAAACATTTCTTATCATGTTGAAAACAGTTGTGCTGCTTAATAATTGTCTAAACCGTGATAAGTTCTTTTTCTGGATTCCTTGATGAATAGAAAGTTGAAAAGAACAGTCTTTTGTGACATTATAGATGTCTTTATTGCTAACTTTTAAGTGGTAGAGTATAATAATTAATTATAAAGTAAAAATCAAGCTTTAAAAGGCACTCTTAATAATATTTTCTTTTTAAAAAATGGGGAAATTGTTCCAATTATATTTTTTAATTGAATAGTAGGGAGCTCTTAAAAAGGACCAAAAATATGAAATGGGAGGATAAATTATGTCAATGCTTTTGTGAACTCTCACAAATCTATTGTGTTCCCACAAGAAATGTCAAGTTCGCTTGCAAATTTTTTTTTTTTTTGCGAGCAAAGCAAAGTATCTTGGGGGAACACAACAGATTTGCGAGCAAATGCAAATGTTTTTTAAATATATTTTTTCCTCCCCTCAGATTTTTTTCCACCACCATGTTCCTTTAGGGGCTCCGTAGAATAGTACTTTTGTGAAAGAAAAAAAAAACTGTAATAAAAATGTTAATATCAAAAGCATTAGGTCACATGACTATTTGATGTTTATATATAATAAAGTAATAATTCCTGACTGTAGATGCATTTCTGCATTAATGTCTGACACATTTTGTGTTTGTGCAATAATGTAACCACACTTACAGCCATTATAAGTCCAAGATGACTTCCAGATCATATGTAAATTTCCTGCCGTTAATATATCAAAAATGTACTATTATTAGTAAAATGCCTGGCTAAGGACTTAATTTGGACAACTTTAAAGGCAATTTTCTCAATATTTTGATTCCAGATATTCAAAAAGTTATCCCTATCCTAACAAACCATACATCAATGGAAATCTTATTTATTTGCTACATTTGCTTTCTGATGTATAAATCTCAATAAAAAAAATAAAAAAAGTATGGTCCAGGGTCAAATATAGAGTAACAAAACATACTAAATCCACAATCAAGCCCAGAGATCCTTCCAAAACGAAAACCTAAACTTACAGTCATCATATCATCACACTTCATGTCAGGAGCGTCCTCATCCTCGCTTTTGTTGTAGAACTTGCGGAAGAAGTTAAAAGCCACTACAGTGTATAGGTAGACCACGACAGCCAGGAGGCCCACGGTCAACACCAGCTGTTTAAAACAAGAAGGTATTTTCATCAGATTCGAAGTATTTTGTGGTAAAGCTGTACTGCAGTCACCCTCTGCTGGATGACACTTGCCTGTTTGCCATTGTGAGTCACAGAAGAGAGGATGGTCCTCAAGGTCTTAAAGCCCATGGCAATGTCCAGCAAATGAGCGGCAAAGAAGAAGTTATTGTAATGTCCCAGAATCGACATTGTGGTGTACCAGATCAGGTAGAGGAAAGACTAAAGATGAAAGATAAAACGTTATTGGCCTGGAATAGGATAATCGTCCTAACGTTCTGAACTGTACTCACGTTGTCCGTCATAACCACCCCCATTTTCCAGATGTGGTACTTGGTATCAATTGAGCTCAACCTGCAATTTAAACCAAAACATGGATGAATACTTTAATGCTCCTTAAAACCCAAATGTTTTTGGGTCCTGTCAGCTCACCAGGACAGCAGGGAGGCTTCCTTCACCACGGCCTCTTCAGTGGGATCAAAGTCCAGAGCACTCTTATCCAGACCCAGGAGTTCAGCAATGCGCTCGGCCCCGTACAAGTCACCGTATTTATTGATGACCTAAAGAAGACAGTGGAAAGTGTGGAATACAAGCACCATAAATGAGTAACTTCACAAGATATCACAACATCATTGTGATTCTGCTTACCTTCCTCTTAACAAATTTGTCCCAGTAATTGTTAGGGAAGGACCTGAAAGACAGGTAAGTTTGTTTTTAAGTACTCAAATCCAGTGATAATAGTGTTAACAGATGCATGACAATAAATAATGGATGCTCTGAACAATTATAGCTTGAGTCATGTAACTGGTCACAGTTCTTTTTTTTTCACATTTGCCTTCACTGTTTCTTTTTAAATGGTTAGGAAGTGACAAATACATTTAAGTAACAAATCTCGTGTAGCCTCTCAATAAATATTCAATCTTAAAAGTACCATAATAATACTTTTAAAAGAAATTGTAAAATGTTTTGCATTGTACTTTTGCTTGAAAATAAAATGTTTCTTTCTGTTGATTGACTTTTTTGTTCTGTGAAAATGTTTAGATATGCATATTTATTGTAAACCAGTACAGCATATCAACTTTCAACAGTATTTCATGCCATTGTACATACACTACCATTCAAAAGTATAGGGTCAGTAAGATTTTCATTCTATTTTCATTTTCATTCAGCAAGGACATATTAAATTGATCAAAAGTGACAGTACATTTATGTTACAAAAGATTTGGTGTATGTGTATGTATGTGGTGCTCATGTACACTGTGAATAGTGCTGACAACTGATAAAGAAAATGTTTTAATTTTTTGAAACACTGACACTATATAGTAAACGTAATGTAAGGGACTGAATGAAAGGCCCTTTTTACACCTGGTATTAAGATTGGTATTCCTGGTATTCACCTGGTTTTAGTCGATCGGATCACAAGTGGATGACGCTAAATACACTTCCAGAGGTAGTTGATAACGCATTCGACCGGATTGCTTTCATAGTGTAAATGCTTATGTGGTCAAATGTGTTCGAACACCCACAAAAGACCGCCTCTCCATCCACTGAACTAATGCGTAAACATTATCAGAAATACGCTATCCAGACAGGATTTAAACTTTGTGCTTGGTAAGTTGTTTTGTCTTCAAATCAAACGTAGGTCTCCTGCAGACAATGTTCTCTCAACATTCCTGATTTCTCACCAAGCGGCAACCTCCTGCAGTTTCTCTTGAAGCCAATATGGAAGTGACTTAAACTGCAATTCATCATCTGGTCGCTAGGGACAGGCTCCAGAAGGGAGCAGAATCTCATTGAGCCCCATGTTAAAATGCCCAACTTTACAAAAAAACATACAGCCTGGTACAAATTGTGGTTTTGGTCTATACGGCTTATTTTGTGAGGGGGGTGATTTTTTTTATAGCTCATACATTTACATTATATAAAGCCTTAAAGTTCTGCATAATTAAGGGTGTGGTCACTTTGAGTGACAGCCATTTATCTGCTGTCTGTTAGTCATCGCGTCACCTCAGCTCCACCCACGTCCCGCCTCTTTGCCCATTTTCTATTATCCGGTAGTGACACTCCGCCAAGACGGCAACGGCCAGCTCGTCCCTACCTTACGCTTCAAACTGCTCTTCAGAATCCTATGGGTGACGTCACGGACACTGCGTCCATATTTTTTTACTGTCTATGTTTTTAACATGCACTCACAGTGTTCGGCGTGGTATTGTGATTATCAGAGCAGAAACAAAAGCTGCTGCTCTCATGTGTCACACCCTCCAGGAGCTATACGTTCTGCCAGTGAACGACGCCTTGTGGTGCCATACCAAAGAGGCATGAAATCACTCACGGACCTTTTCCTGGAGCGCCCCCACCTGGTGGAATGACCTGCCTATCTCAATTCGAGCAGCCAAGTCTGTAGCCATTTTCAAAAAACAGCTAAAGACACGTCTTTTCCAGCAGCACCTGACCAATCAAGAATAGCACTTAACATTCTATTCATTTTCTGTCTGTCTAATTTATTAAAAAAAATAAAACAAAGTTCTGTCCTGTGTGTTCTGTGCTAGATTAACTGACACTTGTTACAGCACTTGCATACTGTTGCCCTTGACTGTTCTAGTTGCTTCTATTGCTCTCCTTTGTAAGTCGCTTTGGATAAAAGCGTCTGCTAAATGACTAAATGTAAATGTTTCCGTCATCTCCAGGCACGTTTGCTTGACCAAAATACATTGACCAAAACACATCTTAATACCAAGTGTAAACAGGGCCAAAGAGAATGTCAAAAGTGTTTCTTACGGAGTTGCAATGACCAAACGATCCCACTGTCCTTTGATGTCATCATCAGACGGCTGCTCGGTAATATACAAACCATCAAACTCAAGCTTCCTAGCAATCTCCTTCTCCCGCTTGAACACGACTAAAGGAACCTACAGTGAGCAGAAAACAAGGTTGCATGGAAATTGTTGTGCAGCATCTGGCTTTGACGTACTCACAATCTTGAAAAATATAACCAAACTAGAAGAATCAAGATAAACCTTAAGGCAGTAATATCCAAAGACACAGAGCAAGGAGATGACTGTGTGCAGTATAGCCAAGAAAGTCAACGTGGGAGCCATGTAGCCAGTGTTCTCCTGAAGAATGAAGTATTCCATTCCTCCTCCATCATCTTCATCACCCTCCTCATCTTCTCCACCCCAGGATCCCTCCTCCTCTTCCTCGTCTTCGAATTCTCCAGTCACCTTTAGAGAGTGAATATTCAAACATGTTCATTCAAAATGTTTTTATACTATAAATGTCTACTTCATATTTTTAAGCACAATTAAAGTTAATAGAAAAGTTATTTGCAAGACACCTTGTAGAAGAGCAGGATGAAGTTGATGGCGAAGGCCACAAACAGAGCCAGAAAACGAAGGTTGTAGAAATTACGAGCCAGGTAGTTCTACAGAGAAATAGTAAACTTCAATTTTTCATGTTTGCCACTTAAACATTTCCTGCAGGACAACGAAGTTAAAGTAAAAATGTGGAAGGAGCTTTTTCTTACTAGCATTTTGGTTTTGTAGACTTCAAGCACAACAAAGAAGCTGGCCATGAATGCTGGACTTGCATCTTTTGATGAGCCACGTTTGGCTTTTGGAGCGGGTTTTGCTGCTGCTGGTTCCTCAGGCTTTTCCTCTTTAGCCTTGTCTTCTTTCTCCTGATTCTCGGTGCTAAAAACATTGCCATGTCAGAACATTTTGACAAAGAAATGATAAGACCATATCTTATTACAACAGTCAACTTACTCAGCTTTTTCTGGCTCAGATTCTGGCTTCTCTGCTGCTACTTTCTGTGTAATAAAAAACAACATACATTGGCAAATCTACAAATTGCATGAAACACTGCAGTGTCTCATGTTTGATTCAAATCCTAAAATAATAGACCTAAGTCTGGGAAGCACCATATTTATGTTTAACAGGAATGAAATCGGGACTGTTCAGATGACTGAACATCTTTCCAAACATCTTTCACTAGACAAAAAACTGTTTTGAAAGTTGTGAAAATTGCATGTGAACTAGAAACTTAAATGCCATTGTAAAGACTGGAAGTCTATCCCACACAGCCTCGTTTTCAATTGTGTAAAATTCAATACGGTGTCTACCCTGACTAATAAGATACAGAGATACAGTTTGTCTATAAGATACAAACCTGGCTTTTCTTCTTCTCAGTAGGGGCACTAGCTTCACTCAGAACTTCACAGACATCGCCCAGACCAGGTTCTGCTCCATGCTTGCCTTCTTTCTTTACAGCAGGATTAAGCAGATCCATGACCACATCCGGCTCCATCTTCTCAGCTCCAGCACCGGTCATCTGCACCATATCTGCCGACACCACCAACTCGCTGCTCTCAGTTTTTTCTGCTTCCAGTACATCGCCATGGATCCCAAACTGTGTTGGATCAGGCATATTACCCAAAATATCTGTCACTTTTATGTTTTTAGCTCCCTCAACAAGACCCCCTCCAAACATGGAGGACCAAATAATATGAAAGAACCCAAAGATGATGCCAAAAATGCCTTTGAAGAACCCGGTGAAGAGCATCCAGAAGAAGGAGAAGAACCCTGTGATCATTTCTCTGATGGTCAGCTTCCTGAATTTCTTAAACTGCTTCCTCATACTCTTAAACGTCAGCATTTGACGGAAATTAGACATGCTCTTCTTCACAGAGGTGCAGGCTGCCGTGAAGGCAGAGGCGGATTCAAGAGATGCATCTTCATCCTCAGACAAGCCATCAAGCAGACTATGCAACTCTTCATCTTCATCCTCCTCAGGTCGTTCTGCGGCATCTGACTCTGAGATCTGAGAGGCCAACTGCATCTCAAAGATGGTGTCCTCACAGAAATTTACAAATAACTCCATCTTCTCACTCTCACCGCCTTCGTTGACCACATCGAAGATGAACTGCCTTTTGGACTCTTTGACTTGAGGCTTCTCCCACTGGGTTCTGCTAGACTCGCTGATCTCAAAGTAAACCCTCTCGATCCTCTTGGCACCGCCCATGATCTCAATACGGCCCAGGTATGGTTCAAAGTAATTGACCACGCTCTCAGCCAGGTCTAAGAAGGTGGACAGGCGCGAGTCATGAGGCATATGTTCTGATAGGTTAGTGAGAAGCACGACCACATTGAAGCCGATGTCCTTGGCTGGTTCGTGGAAGCGTTCCACAAACTCCTCGTAGTTGAACATGTCATTTTCATCTGCCTCTACGCAGGAGAGAAGAAACTCTATCTCAGACTGCGTGTATTGCTTCTGGCTGTCCATAGACTTATGGAACTCCTTCTTGGATATAACACCTTTGCAATCTGGGTCATACTCCTTGAAGTTATCAGATGTAGTGAGGTCCTTCAGTTTGAGGAACATGTCGAAGAACTTGAGGATCATTTCCACATTGCTGGAGGACTCCACTAAAGTGTCGACCATCTGCTTACCAATAGTTCCATTCACCACATTACCTGTAACATACAGTTGACGCATTAACCATTAATAGCCTCTCACTAGCTCCATTGTAATGTTTGAAAGGCTAATACATTCTCACCCTCTAGAAGAGATAACATCATAACCACCATATCCTTCTGCAAATCCATCAGTTCCTTCAATAACTCAATTTGACTAGAATCCTGAAACAAATGGACAATATTCAGTTTTGAGAGGCATCATCTTTGGTAAAAGCTAGACATTAACAGTGCCCTGACGGATGACCTGTGACAGTTTCATTTGCATGTTGGCGAAAACATGCAGGAACCCAACCACTGCATCCCACAACCTGCTGTGCGCCAAACTCTGCTGATTCCCGATACAAGGGCCCTAAAAAGAGGAAATACAGTATTATGTAGACATCCATTGAAATCGAACATGCGCTGGTGCTCTGGTGTAGAACATATGCATTACCTGAATGTACTCAGTGAGTGAGTTAAAGATTTGTTTGGCTACTGCCAAAGCTTTGGAGAAGTTAAGTTGCCCAGCCTCATCCATGACATCTTTCCCAGAGTAATACCAGTAGAAATCGCTTATGGATTCCTGGTGGTGAAAACAAGCACAACCAATACCACAGACTGAAGTTGAGTAGATTCATGAGGATTCAGAGCTATGGTGTTCTCATATACAGTATATATAACACATCTGCATATGTATTTAGTTTGTGTTACTTGTAGGCGTAATAGGTAGTCCACAGTGCTAATGATGATGTTGACTGTAGTGGTGTTTCCAGTCTGGGTCCGCAAAAAGTTTTGAAAATCTGTTGAGGGAATTTAAAATGGAAACAAGAAAATGGTAAAGAATAGGCAGACCCAGAATGGGTCATGGAGTTATGTTTATTTCCAACAATTGCTGCAAATTAAACATATTACTATTATTATTAAAAATAATAATTAATACAAATATAATTATAAGTAGCATTAAATTGATAAAAAGATATACTTTTTTTTTCGTCTTACCATTATTATGGCCCTCACATAGAAGTTGCAAAAACCTGAATAGATCCTTTGTAAAGTCATCATTTTGTAGTACTTTGGAACCTTAAAACATGACAGAGAAATGAAATTATTTCTGGGCCATATGTTTAAAGCAAAACTAAATGACAGATTTACATCAGTCTCAAGCAAGCAGGTGACTAGCACATATTTTGGGAGCTTGCTTCACTTAGGATGAGGAGCTTTAGATTGCAGGCTCGCAACTGCATCCCAAGAGCTGACTGGAAAAAGAAAAGCTTGTCGATTAATACACAGAAATGGCAGACATTTCAAGAAGCTGGGTTAGCAGGGTAACTTTCACAAGGATGGTGTACGATATATGCTGGAGATACAAGCAGATTATACTTCAACGACAATAATAGTGTCATATTTTGTAGATTTTAATTATCATATACTGCACACATACAGAGGAGATCCTGTTGTATTTATTATGTTCTCCACAATGTCATACTTGTGAAAGTTAGTCATGTGAAGAACCAGCTTTGTGAAATAGCCCCAGATTCACAGCATGGCAAAGCTCTTTGCTCATTTTGTAGCTGTGGTCTAATCTTTAGCTGAGTGTACACCTTTTTTCTTTTACATGTATTAATCTTTTTTCAACAAAGTATGAGTACAGATGATTCATAATGTTCACATGGAAGACAAATGTCCCCAATGAGTGAACTGCTTTAGTAAAGGGAGTTAAATAAATGAGCCTGCCTTTGGTTTTAGTTCTATCTTAATTCTGTGTCAGCATGCATTAGTCTCTACAAGCCAGCACTGTAGAGTAGTGCATTCATATCACTAGTAGCAGGGGAGGAAAAGGGTTATGCGAAATGTAGACATGCCAGGGAAAAGCATTAAGAAATGAGTAGCTAAACTTTATTTACCCCGCTCTCTCATGTTGACTGCAATCCAGTACAAAATGATGGAAAACAAACAAAGAGAGCAGACATAAGCAAATGGAGAGAGAGACTGAATTTCAGAAAGAAAAAAGAATAGTCATTGAACTTTTAGTGAGAGGATGGACATGCAGTTACAGATGTAGACAGAGACAGACTTCAGGCGTGTTTCACTGAATGTAAGACCTGGTTTTTCATTAGATGCAATCCATAACAATGAAACAATGACACATACAGCATATTATTCACTGGGATTGGACAAGGCGTTATTTGTTTAGTTGTGAGTACACAAAGTCATTCTGTAAAATCATTAGTTAAAGAAGGTGTTAGTATTATTTCCAGCGCAGTGATTTAAATCATGTTCTGTATCATACTTGACATCTGATGCCTTTCATATGATATCCGATGCCAAAGGCAGCAATATGGCTCATAAAATAAAGCCTTTAAAAACTCATAAAGCCTTTCAAGAATATGTCTAGGAATAGAGGAATATGTTGTATAAAATACTTTTTCATTACAGTAATGATGAAAATATTTAAAATGTAACTTATGATTACATCATGGAATTGAATCTTATTTATTTTTATTTTTTTAAATGGATGAGATGATTCTCATTATTTCTATGAATTATAATCTAATGAGAGAAAAATATTGAGAATAATAAAATGTGCCAACATCTGGACGGATTACAGTATGGGGGATAATTGTCAAGAAAATAATATCACAATGCAAATAAAAAAATAAATGTTTCATTTAAGCAATGTTGACATTTCTTTATTTTTTGTGCACAGCATCATCACACCACTGTGGTTCTAAATTTCACCTTTGAAGATGAAGCCCTTTAATTACCGAATAATAAAACATTTAATGTTAATGGCATCCCATAGACATTTGACATTGCATGAGAAGAATACTGCAACTTCCACTGTTGCAGTGAATCCATGTACACACATTAGCAATGCACTTCATAAAGTTATCAGGGTTTGCCATCTAGCCAAAGGAATGACCAGAACTGGTACCACTTTCAATCCTGTACAGTACTAAGGGAAATATACTTTGCACATACATAAACACAAAACTCTGTTTTGTAGCATAATGGTAGGAAAGATATTATGCGGATGTTGTAATCAAATACATCAACTAATTACTCATGTTATTCATTAAAAAATTGCTGATAGAGAAGAATAAAGCTCATTGTCTTACTTGACCCCTCTTCAGTCACCATTCCAAGACTCTCTGCCTTATTTTGCCTTTCAAATGCATTCAAATCCAGCACACTGCCAGAGAGAAACAGTTCAAATGAATAAATCACAGTAGGGTACAATGGGTAAGCAGTGCAGGTCTGTGTTCACACCCACCTGCAAGACATCATTAGTCCAGATAAACTTTTAAAGAAGCCAGCATCTCTCTTTTCCTTCAAATAATCCAGCATTTTCTAAAGAATTATAAATTAAAAGTATTTACTCAGTTCAGTAACCTCTGTGGGACAAAAATAACATGATCTGCCCAGTCAAGCTTTTTACCTGCTGGACAAGAACATTGCCTCCATTTAGGATAGAAATACCCAGTTTAAGGGTGCCAGTCACCATAGGACCAAGTCGGCCTGCAATCAAACAAATGCTGCTATAGAAGATCAAATGGATTAAGACTTTGAGAGTCAAAGCGGGTCAGAAATGAAGAAGTGTACCTTTACTGGCACTGATCATCTGTAGCACCATTTCAGCAGCCCCACGGGCATGAAGTCTGGCCTGTTGGTACAAAATCTTCTGCTTCTCCATTTCTTTTTCCTGTGAGACAAGACAAAAGCGTTAAAACTAAAGCTATAAAATATTGCTTGCTTACAGCCCATGAAAATCATATGAATAATTTTTACTCCCAATCATTTTATTGGTGTTTTGTGTGACAATGATGACAAGATAAACAGTAAACCATTGTTTATTATTAATCCCTTCCATGATCCCTTCCAACTCAAATGGACAAGAAACAAGCAAACAAAGAGAAAAGGTAAAATATTATATATATATATATATATATATATATATATATATATATATATATATATATATATATATATATATATATATAAAAGTTCTGTCTAATAGCTGACAAATAGTATTTGCGAGGTCAGCAAGGTAGGCCTTTAATTTAGTTCAAAAGGGGATCCCAAGTCTTATAAAAGTATTTAAATGAGCCAGATAGCGAGCATCTTAACTTTTCAAATCTAATACAGTAAAAAATGTCATGTATCCACTTGTCATGTGTCGAGGGAGAAGCATGCTTCCACTTAAGAAGGATAGATTGTCTGGCCAGGATTGTGGTAAAAGCAAAGCAGGGTCTAGAGGAAACCCCAAAGAGGGCTAGCAAGGGATCAGGCCCAGGGTCTATTTTAGCATTGAGAGCTTTTTTAAGTGCATCAAATACGCTGAGCCAAAACAATTCAACTTCCAACACATTCAAAACATACGCAGATGAAAGTTTGCAACGGTTGCAGGCGGCGCTTCTGTCTGGGAAAAATTTGGCCAACTGGGCATTGGTTAAGTGTGCTCTGAATAGTATTTTACACTGTAGTAAACCATGCCTGGCACATATGGAAGAGGAGTGTACCTGTTCACTTCATATGCATTATTTTTACCTCAAATGTTTTTTCTTTTCCCTCCTCTTCCTCTTCTTCTTCTTCATTCTCAGCACAGCTCTGTATATTAAAATATTGATTGATTCAATATTGACACTTCAAAACAAATACAATATAATTTAGAAGGATTATTTTGGATTAAATACAACACTGACTTTTGCCATCATGTCAGCATATGCAATATAGAGAGGATCCTCTTCTAGGAAACTACAAAAACACAAGCACAGTGAGAAAATCAGTTGTATCAGATATTTACTTATACAATCTTTATAGCACATATATGAAAGCATCACCTTCTCTCCGTCAGAGCATTGTGACTGAAATGAAGGATGAGCTGATGAAGAGGGTCTGGCTGAACTTCAGCTTCCTCTTCCTCTTCTTCCTCTACCACATTCATATGAGTTTTCTGCAGGAAGAGCCAATGAAGTTATAAAGACTGCACTTCCCACAATCTGTTGATCACCAGCTTTCTCTCTAACTCTGTTTAACCCAACACAAGCAATTGTGAAAATTTTTTACTATAATCAGAGGTCTACTTTTATAAACCTTGGATTCTTTGACAACTGTCATATATATTTTTATAAGCATACCCACCAGTCAAAGTCAAAATAAACCAAATGACAATGCACTAACACACTCTGACACTTCGATCACCCTCTCGTTCAAACCATGCTCATCTGCTCTATTGCCAGTGTTATGCTAAATTCAGAATTTAAGAATTAGCCCCCTTTTAATTAATGAGTGTGAATTTGAGTTCAATAGGCCCAAGAGATGACTCATTGAAATGGAAATTGGAATTACAATAAAAGGAAATTATTGAATTGCAATACAAAGAAATTCAACATAGTCACACAGCATAGGTATTTAATGTGTCCAACACAACAACAAAATGTGCAGATCACTTCATAGTGTCTGACATTCTGACCAGGTAAATCATAGCAGTCCGTCAAATAAAGTATATATTAAATACATTAAAGTCATTATTATCTAATGTTTCTGGAAATATCTCATGTTGCGTGTGACAACATGCTTATGGATAATTCATACTAAAAAAGGAAATGTATAAATACTACTATGAATTTCTATGGATTCATTCAAATTCTATTTCCTTCAAATTAAATTATAATTACTTTCTTGTTTAACTTTTTTTGATTTAGGAGCTAAATTCTCAATTCTCAATGGTGCACAACCCTGAACAAGTAATTCTACAGTATTACAAATCAAACCATTACATCACATACATCAAAAAACCTCAGGCTACAGAAAATCTGTTCTCCTCACTATAAGAATAAACATGAAATAAACACACGTGACACTTTATGCAAATTAGTTTCATTCCAGTCATTTTCAGCATTATGACTCCAATACTTTGCTTCTTGATCTTGTGACAAGGGGCTTAAATTTAAATTAGACATGCAGATATTTTACATAAAGACACACTTAAATGTAACCGAGATCAGTGTGTCTCTGTTCAGGTCCAGTGGAGCTACTTTAAATCAACATTTTAAAACTTCAAAGAAAGAAACTACTGCTATGTTACTGCTTGGATCAGATGTGCTTCACAACTAGGTTAAATTTGTTGGATCCTGGACGTCCACTGGGCCTGAGCTGAGAAACACGTCGGATGACATAGTGGTCTGAGCATGGTCAATGGGGTCTGCTTGGATGCTCCAGAATTACACAAGGACCAGTGACCAGCTCAGGATAAACATGCAAATTCACATTGGAGACACAGCAATGAAAATGGCTTTGCAGTGTATGTTAAGTGTTACATACTGATGTATATTAACTTGTTTCATTATAAAATAAATATAAAATATTACTAAAAGGGTGTCTTCACAAGATTTTAACAACGAGTGCCCAATTATTAATGTTTATCATTAATAATAATAGTAAAAATGTATTCTGTTAAATATTTAATTACTGCTCAAAATATTTCCAGGTCATTAATGAATAAATATATTCTTATTTAAGACGCACAAATCAGGTGGGTCGATTTGGAGCGCAGATTAAACTTTAGCTGAGACATGATCTCTAAATGAGGTAAACATGCCACCGACTCTCACAACAGAGACTTACGAAAGAAAGACGACACCCAAAGAACAAAGCAGAGCGTCGCGGGGAACGTCCGCCCGTCTTACCACGGCTGCGCTGAAACGGACTGCTTTTCTAGTGAGATGGCGGGGACTGAGGCTCAGCCGAAACTCATGCATGCCTTGGCTGCTGTGCCTCGGTTGGTAGTTTGTCACGTAACCAGCAGAGCTGAACACAGGCCAGGATGAGTACATGACGCGGGCAGAGACGTGCTCCCGCGCCTGAGCAGGCACGGTGCTGGCCACAGAGCATTCGGCCGCCGAGAAGGCACCAGCGGGCACACACAGCACACGGGGCAGTGCTGATGCCAGCCCGGTACTTACTGCCAGGTCCTGCACTAGCTTCTCCTCAAAGGAGTACTCCTCTGTCTCTATCCAAAGTCTCTGATAGCCACTGAGGAAGAGGTTAATTGAGCGATGCCTGAGGAGTGGGGGGGAGAGGGAGGTTAAGAGGAAGATGAGGGAAGGAGGTGCATTCTGTGGTGTGAGAGGAAGATGTACAGTCCATGGCCTGATCTGACTGGTCACCTTAATGAGGACATCCATGAAAGCACGGCTACCATCTAAATGATCAATCATTGCATGAAGACTTATCACAAAGAACTCTTCAGGTGAACAACCTTCCACCCACCCTGAAACTGCCTGTCGCTACATACAGTTAAGAGACCCGTTGGAAACGGAAGGTGACCATTCAGAGTGGCGGCACTAACTGTATGCTTGTGCTCAGCCCTTAGCTTGGAGAATGGAAGAGGAGGAGGAGGAGGTTGGGATCATGAGTTCTCTTAGTCTCACATTACCGTTAGCATGGAGAACAGACGGTCAAAGCTGGAGGTATGGTACACCTTTTCCAGCCAAACGTACCGATAGCCATTCAGGAAGTAATTATTATTTTTGTATCTGAAGTGTGTTATAGAGACAATAGAAAGGGACAGGTTTTAGGCTGAGGAAGAAAGGAGCATGGAAAAAACACCAATAAAACACATTTAAACAGAATGACACTAGAGCAGGGGTCTCTAACTTTATTTAATTTGAGAGCTACTTTTAAAAATGAAAGTGACTGAGCACTACTCATTGTATACAATAATTAAATCTCTTAAATAATGTAACAAAACTCTCAAATGACCAATCCAAACTGATATAGGGCCTACACCTGAATGAGCTTTTGTATACATGTCAGCCTTTAATGTCAGAGAAAAGAACAGAATCAGAGAAAACAGTTCTTTAACCCCTAGAGGTCGAAGATCATGCGACCACCTACATTTTTTTCTTATCAGTGCCAAAAAGACTTAAATAACTCTTAGGCAAGTGTTCTACATCATTATAATCTGTTAAGTTTCTACTTTTATTTGTGCGCACTCACAATAAAAACAATATGTTGTGCTTTTTGCAAAATAAAGAAAACATACATGATGCGTGAGCTGCAGCCTCCCTGTCAGTGAAGTCCAATCTGATAGTCTTCAGAAAATGAATTGTAACTTAGTGAATACTTGTCACACAAACATGAGACATATGACTAAAGAAACATTGAAATGTCAAGTTTTACATAATGTAAAACAAATATTATCTGTTTATGTAATCTGTTTGAAAAGAGAGAGATGTCAGTTGTTTGCCAGCGTCATTATTTGCTAACGCGGCCACGCCCACGTTCTTTTGAGATTCAAATACTGACGTAAGGCCGGGTGGTATATCGAGTTTTTACAATATATCGATATATTTTTTAGATGCAATATGGAATGAGGCAATACCGTTTATAACGATATACAGTAGATTGACACGAGCGCATCTGAAAAATAGCGGAGAATGCAGAGTGAGCTGATGCAGGGAAAGTGCATGATACA